>OX451219.1:18217465-18747250 GCA_949628195.1 Phasia obesa | reverse complement strand
GATATTTCGCTACTCCTTTGTGTAGCATCATCAGGAAAAATTAACAAATTAACGTTATGGAGAAATTACTAGACACAAGTATTGAAAAGTTAAGTATTAAACCAATAATATTGACAAAATATGTAGATGATTTATTTTGTATAATATCCGATAGGGCAATTGACAATTTACTAACGACATTTAATAAATTTAATCCTAACATTAAATTTACATTTGAGATAGAGTCTGATTTTAGACTTCCGTATTTAGATACATTACTCATAAGGAGAGGCAATGACATATTAATAGATTGGTATCAAAAACCAACGTCTTCCGGAAGAATTATTAACTATTATTCGAAACATTGTAAACGAATAATAGTTAACGCAGCTAAAAATTTAATAGACAGGGTTCTGACAATTAGTAATAAAGAATTCCATAAAAATAATAAGGAAAAAATAAGAAATATTTTAAATGATAATAATTTTCCAAAACAATTAACAAATAGATTAATAAATCAATATGGGAGAAGAAGTAATCAAAATACAAGAGATATTATAGAACAAAAAATTTATAAATCTTTAATATATGTACCAGAAATATCTGAACGTTTAGAAAAATCTAAAATCTTTGATAATACTAAATATAAAATGGCTTTTAAGACTCAAAATACTCTAAACAAATTATTCAGTAAAACTAAAGATAGAATCCAAAAATTAGAATTGTCAAATATAGTATATAAAATACCTTGTAACGGAAATGAAAATGAAAATTGTAATAAAGTATATGTAGGCACAACGAAAAATAAACTTAAAACTAGAATAGCAGGACATAAATCAGACCAAAAATATAGGAATATTAATTCGCAAAAAACAGCATTATCTTCTCATTGTGCTGAATTAAATCACTATCCCAATTTTGATAATGTTTCAGTACTAAATTCAGAAAACAATTATAAACGTCGTTACATATTAGAAATGTTACAAATTATTAATACACCAAACACACAGAGAATTAATTTTAAGGCAGACACAGATAATGCAGCTCAAATTTACAGACATTTAGTAAATAAGAAATAATTTAATTATTGTTTGTACTTGTTTAAAAACTTTTTAATAATTTTATGACAAAATTTTTTTTTTTTTTTTGTTTTTGAAATATGTTACTTTGAAGAAAATTTTTTCAATACTTAATTGTAATTTTCATAACGTTAATTTGTTAATTTTTCCTGATGATGCTACACAAAGGAGTAGCGAAATATCGAAAATATAAAAATAAAATTATTTAAAGACCTAAAGCTTAAAAGAAAATAGTTAAATTAATAAACTTTAGAATTTTATATAATTTGATATAAACTTTATATAAAATAAATACGTAAGAGTCTTAAAATTTGGTGTGGATTACTTTACACTTTCATCAATCGAACAAGTAGGGATGCCTACTTGGCCATGACAACTTCTGTATAAATGTATGAATACGCAATTAGATTTAAAGTGTTTGTAACTACCATAAAGCCCTTTTTTAAACCTCAACTACCCCACTTTATACCACTGGGTCATGGCTTTCACACGAACATTAATATAGACAGAGACATCAAGTACTGGAACCAAACAAATATTCAAAAGAATCGCTGGAAGAAAGTGCGAAATGGAGCATGGCTTACTATAAAGACAAATGTTATTAATGTTAAATTTTGCTTTTTCGCGTAGTTGGAAAAGATTTTATTGTATTTAGAAACATTTGCATACATGCTTGTTTAACATATACATACATACTCGTACATGATTACTGTTGTTTGCTCCTTTTTGTGTGTTGGTTTTAATGTGTTGCTGCTTTGTTTTCTTTCTCTGAACATCCTGCGGTTGTATGTGGACTAATTTTGTTGTTATTTTACTTTTGCAATTCTAATTGTATGAGTAGCTTATTTGTAAGTGTTACTCGTATAAAAAGACTAATAAAAATAAATAAAAAATGAATCAACAAGGAAAAGAAATTTCTGTATTAGGAAAGAGAAATAAATTATATTTTTATTTAAAATTGGAGCACAATATTGCAAATTTTGTTTGTATTATTTAAAATGTAAAACGCGCCAATAACAAGACACGATTAATGTCTTATGTAGCATAAAACATATTTGTATGATTTTTTTTTGTTAATGGCAGTATGAAACCTTTATTTGCCTGATCGATCTACGATACCGTGAAGGTATTTCCATTCTTCAAATAAAACTTACACTGCGTTTGCTTTCTCCATTTCTCCCCTTTTTACAGTACCATACGTAGTATAGGTAAAGTATAGTAAATATGTACTCAATGTCGGGATTTCAACGGACCTTTACGTTTTTAAGCCTCCTGAATCCATTATATCGTATATCGTCATATAAAAAACGCCCTATCTCCATAAGTGTGTAATGTTAGATAGGGGATTTTGCATTTTCTATGACAATATGGAGATGAAGAACTATATTGTTTTTGGGCACAATCAGGAAGGTGGGAGGGGTAGTTTATTTGACATCCCAAACCGAAAAAAAATATTTTTTCGATTCGAATATACTGTGAACTTTTATTATTTATGTAATATATCCAAAATAATATCAGTTTCCATGAGGTTTTCATGTTGTGTAGGTTAGGTTAAGCAGGCAGCCGCATAGAAAGAAAGCAAAACGGCACACGGGCCAGTAAACCAACCGCATCTCCTTAGAGAGGAATTAAGGTTCTCGAAACGTCGCCGTCCTAGGTGCTGAAGACGTCGATGTTCCAGTGCAGAACATAGGCAGACATGATGTTCAACCGTTTCCTCCTCTTCCTCATCCTGACAGCTTCTACAGAAGTCATTGTAAGGGAGACCCATCCTTCTTTCATGGGTCCCAAATACACCGTGACCACTAACTGTTGCTACTAAGTCACGTAGCTGCATTTTCGGCAGCCGAAATAACGAAACCGTTCTCTTGTGGTCTAGTAAGGGTCATTTGTCCTTGTATTTGAGCAACTAGACCCATAGGACCATCTGACCTGAGCCAGAAGGTAGAGAGTACAGCTGATGTGGTGCCAGCAGACCTAGAGGGGTATGCCACAATAGATGTCTATGGCATCATCATGTAGCATTGCCCCCCTTTTGGCTAGTTCGTCAGCAACATAGTTGCCTGAATCAGTCCAAGTCTCCGTACCCATTTGAGGATGACTGTCGAATTTTCGGCAATTAAGGATGCCCATCTAGTACGAGATTTGATGTGCTATACACACCTTTAAGAAACGTGATAGTGGCTTTAATGTCAGTATAAAACCAGATATCTCTAATTCGCCGCCTTTTTGATAACAGATATCTCTGCTTGTAAGAAATTGCAGTCATTCGGGAGTCTAAAAGACATCCTAATTCCAAATTTTTCGGCCATCTGTGTGAACCCTGAGAGTTCAACATGGAGAAGAGTGTCCCTCCGTCAAATCAAAGTTAAATCTTCTTGGGGTGCATTAGTCCAAGAGCCCAGGAATAACATTTATTGTTCCTAGAAGGCAGGCATGTCCCCATAACCTGTGGTTCGATGCACCTTTAACACTTAGCCTAACAGCTGTTCTTCGTGCCACTTTCCTGGCCAGTAGGACTACTGGTAACCAGTTGAGTACGGCAAAAGCAACTTCGTTGACATTGATATAATGGTTCCAGTTATAAGGATCGACATCTTAAGCAGTACCCTCTCCACAATAGAGGTATTTGACTTAGTATCCAGTGCTTTCCACCAGACAATTACTCTATAGAGTAGTATTGGTTTGATTATCACTTTAAGTAACCAATTCACATTCCTTAGGCTAATTCCCTTATGTCGTGTTAATGGCTTTCCTAAGTATACGTATATTGCCGAAATGACTTCAGACGCTCTAGCCTGAATATTTG
The DNA here is from genome assembly GCA_949628195.1 of Phasia obesa. Taxonomy (NCBI): domain Eukaryota; kingdom Metazoa; phylum Arthropoda; class Insecta; order Diptera; family Tachinidae; genus Phasia; species Phasia obesa. The sequence goes on along the minus strand of OX451219.1, from coordinate 18,743,383 downwards.
GTTTCCAGGATAACGTACTATCTAATATTATGCCTAAATATTTCCCACTATCAGATAGAGTGAGCGGTACCACATTTAATGTAGGTAATCTTAAGGGTGGAACCTTGTATTTCCTGGTAAATAATACAATATCCGTTTTGGTTGGATTGACACTTAGCCCATTCTGCTCCACCCAGGTGCAGATCGCCTTGAGTACCATATCCAATGCAATTTAAACCGCCACATCGTCTGCGTAGGCAACTGTTTTGAAGTACATCGAGCCCACAAGCGAATGCAGTGCCGTCTTAATAGATTTGTGGTCTGTGTAGGCGTGTTGAGATGGTGAAAGGCGGTTCCTATCGATTGTCATCCTTATGTGAATGTTAGACTTATTGGTCTGAAATCCTTTCCTTTCGTGTGTGATACTTTTCCCCCTTTAGGGTTAAATATTACATTGCATTTTTCCATTGATTTGGAATGTAAGACCAGGACAGACAGGTTTGATATATATCTAAGATGCATGATGTTACCAGATCCAAATTAGTTTGAAGATCTGCGGGAATTATACCGTCAGGGCCCGGAGTTTTTTAAGGATGGAAACTTTTGATTGCCCAGTGCAACCTATCCGTATCGATATTTACGACATTAGAAGCACAGAAAAAACCACAACGTAAACTTGACCTTGGGAAACTTGACGACCCAGCCGCTAAATCAAACATTAAAGATGTTATCAACTCAGAATTAAATAACATTCATAGGGAGGATGTGGAAAATATTTGGAATGAAATCAAAAATATTCTTCGCACCATCGGACAGAACACCCTAGGAAATTACGTTAGACCAAAAAGCAAAGACTGGATGACAAATAAAATACAAGAACTTCTTAACGAAAGACGACGATATAAAAACTCGAATTACGAACTGTATTGGGAATTAAACAAGGAGATTCAAACGCAAATTCGACCTGCAAAAAATAGACATATTAATAGCCAATGCCAAGAAATCGAAAAATTACAAAGCTTACACGACGATTTTAATTTGCACAAGAAACTGAGAGAAGCAGCTGGTATATACCGCAGAACATTCTCGCCGGTTCTCTACAACAGCAAAAATGAAGCTGTTTTTGAGAATGCAGAGAAATAATTAATTTGGAAGGATTATATTCAACGTCTATTTACAGACGTCAACAGATCATGTTTTAACATCCAAACAACTCAACCGGTGACAGGAATAAACATCACTAAACGCGAGGTAGAAAGTGCAATAGCATCTTTTAAAAATAGGAAAGCAACAGGACCAGATGAAATACCCTCCGAAATGATAAAGCTTATAAATGAAAATAACATTGAACTCCTTACAGGGTTGAAGAACCATATATATAATACAGGTCACTACCCGCAAGACTGGCTAAAATCAACATTTATAGCGATTCCCAAAAAAAGTCACGCCAAACATTGTAGTGATCACCGACTTATCAGTTTAATGAGCCACGCTCTTAAACTATTCCTAAAAATTATACACAACAGGATTTACCAAAAATGTGAACAAGCAAATCAGTTTGTTTTCAAAGAAGGGATGGCAACGAGAGAAGCATTATTTTGTGTTCAGGTCCCAGGTCCATCGACTATGAGAAAGCTTTCGACACAGTGCAACATGATAAATTAATGGAAATATTTATGTCCATCGGAATAGATGACAAAGAAATCAGATGCATTCGAAGTCTGAACTGGCATCAAACGGCACAAATTGATGTAAATAGAAATTTAACAGATGACGCTGTAGAAGTCTGGACTATTAAATCTGCCGATATAAAAAGACTAGAAGCCTTCGAAATGTGGGTCTATCGAAGAGTATTAAAAATACCTTGGATTGCGCACGTAACAAATCTCGAAATACTGACAAAAATGAACCAAAAAAGAGAAATTGTATCTGTCATCAAAAAACCGAAAACGTCATACTTAGGACACATCAATCTCAAGATGGGTCAGACAAGGGTGTATTTTATCCCCGTTACTATTTAACATATACTCAGAGAGAATTTTTCAAGAATCCCTCAAAAATATCACAGAAGGAATAAAAATAAACGGCGCTTTTATTAACAATATCCGATATGCAGATGACTCTACTGTACTAGCGGACAGTATATCCGGACTTCAAAAACTAATAAATGAACTCACTTCATTCAGCGAATCATATGGTCTTAAAATTAACATTAATAAAACAAAATTGATGATTGTTAGTAAGAAAAAACTACACAATGATGCAAAACTTAAAATAAAAAACTCATATGTCCAGAGAGTACAAAATTTTAAATACCTTGGGGGCCTAATTAATGAAGTACGATGCCGGATAGAAATGGCAAGAGATGCCTTTTTTAAATATAAAAAAGTTCTGACCAACCATGATATAAGCATTGAGACAAAAGTAAGATTCATTAAATGCTATATATGGTCAGTCTTATTATACGCTGTAGAAGTCTGGACTTTTAAATCTGCCTTCGAAATGTGGGTCTATCGAAGAGTATTAAAAATACCTTGGATTGCGCACGTAACAAATCTCGAAATACTGACAAAAATGAACCAAAAAGAGAAATTGTATCTGTCATCAAAAAACGGAAAAAGGCATACTTAGGACACATCATGCGAAATGGAAAATGTAAGCTACTACAAACAATCCTGAAAACAACAATTGAAGGACGTCGTACCAGAGGCAGAAAGGAGATGACTTGGATAACAAATATAGAAGAGTGGACAAATTTAGACAATACGGCGAATCTTTTAAATACGGCAAGAAATAGGAACATTTTTGAAGGGATTGTTAATAATTTATGAATCTATAATATTATAAAATATCAAATGTAATTTTTTTATATAATATGTAATTGGAATGAAAATTGATATAACTGTATGGTCGCTTACATTCGAATATCGAATTTGCAAATAGAGAAGAAGAAGAAGCACAGTTGGCTTATATGGGATTATAATGCAGTCCCGTTGTGGACTGACACCCCAGGAAATGGGTTTCCATCAGGACTTCCATTGATTCTTGTGCACTGGTCGTCCAGGTGCCGTCTACCTTTTGAATGTAACCAGGAATAGACTCTTGTTTGGCCAGTATTTTAGGCAATCTGTTTATCTCAGAAAAATTTTCATTTTTCTGACCAGAATATTGGGTGGAGAGTCCTTCTGGTCGTGTTTTAGTTTTTGGAGTATTATGTGTCGCCAGATGTTTCTTGGTCGATCAAGGCTTCTTGAGCCTTAATGACTCTACTTCAACGCCATTATTGTAAGACTGTCAGGATTTTTTCCAGATTCACTTCCATTGCCCATTGTTTATCTGCTTCAATATTGGTTCCTCATTAGTCACGTTCCACCGTTCTGTGTTGCTTATAAGAGGCCAGAATATTTGCATATGATTCGAAGACACTACTTGATGAATACCAGTAGCTCTTGCGTGATGACATTCGATACAAGCCAGGTTTCACTAACGTATAACAGAGTTGACTTAACCCTTGCATTCAATATTCAGAGCTTGACTAGTCTCGATATTTGTGAGCTTCTCCATTTTGACTGCTGCTCTCGCTTTATTGAATCTGTTGTTAATTTCAGTTTTTCCACTGTAGTCCTTCAACTTCCTAGATAGCAGAAGCTATCTACATACTCGATTGGTTGATCTTGTAACATGATGAGAGGCTTTGGTTTTTTTGATATTTGTCTGAAATCCAATACTGCATATTGTATAGGTTACGAGGGAGTAAACAGATATCACCCTCAAATTCTAACTCTTCTTCTTAAAAAGATTTCGCTCATTATGTCATCTAGCACGATGGTAATAGCTGAAGTGAAAGGGCATCCCTGCTTTTCTCTAGCGCTGGTGTGGAATTGTCGACTGATGCTTCCGTTGTGAAGTACTGACAGCCTGCATCTTCCTAAGTCGATCTAATTATTCGAATTATTTTCTGGGCTACTCCGCTTCTTTTCCGTGCCTTCTATATGACAGACTGTCTGATGGTATCAAAGGCTTTCTTCCAGTTTAGTATTTATGCGTCATAATATTTTTTTTAAACAAGTTGACCATTTAAGAAGACAGCCAAATTAAAACCTAATTCGGCAGAAGCATAAAATCATCTGTCGCAGAACGCATATATTTACTGAAATAAATCAGAAACCAGACAGAAACCTTTTAATATTTTATGTTTTTGAACTTGACCAAATTAAAGTTTATAGTAATAATTAGTTAAGGTCACTAAAAACTAGTTACCAAAAAGAAAATAGAAACTGTAATTTTCTTTTTATATATTTTTTTTTTAATATCTCATCCCTTATTAAAGGCAAGACTGTAATTAAAATCTGTTCTGTAAAAACCACAATTTTCAATTTAAACATTCAATGAATGGTTTTTTCTAACAAAAGCTATTTTTGCTGTTTTCTCTTTGTTTTTCTTTCACTAGAGAAAGTAAATACTATGAAAAAAAATTAAGGAAATTAATTTGTAAAAACGTACTATTATCGAACAAACACATAATTACATACATGAGTAAATGTAGTAAAAAAGAGCCTTTGAGAAAAAGAGCCTTTGCATTAGCCAGTTAATGCTGGAGTTTCACACAGAAGTTTGTGAAAAGCATTTGATTTTTTGTATACTTCGGCTATGCCATCTAGAAACTAAGTGCAGACATGGAAATTTGCTTTTCTAAGCGATGATTACTGTACTAGTTATACGAAACCATTTTGGAAAACTGGCTATTTTCATGGCAAAATTTTTTAAGTTTATATGCAAGGTACGACGCCTACTGTGCTGATCCAATCTATTTTTTGCTAGACTATGCGTGTTAACAAGATAGTAATTTACTTTCTATGGGAGGTACCGCTCCCACTAACCTAGTCCAGTTTGTATCTTTATGTATTTGTTCGCATCACGTAAGAACTACTGGATGGATTTTAACAAAATCCATCAAATCAGGTTTTTTAAGTATTCTGAATATAGAACGTTCTATTCTAGAAAAATATGGCAGGTCTGTTCTATATTTATTTTATTCTTGTATTTATATATGTATGTATGTATGTATGTATGTATGTATGTATGTATGTATGTATGTATGTATGTATGTATGTATGTATGTATGTATGTATGTATGTATGTATGTATGTATGTATGTATGTATGTATGTATGTATGTATGTATGTATATACATACTTGTATGCATTAATGTTCGATTTTGCTTTGAAAGTAATAAACACCAAATTTTAAGACTCTTACGTATTTATTTTATATGAAGGTACCCATCCCTGGATGAAATTCTAAAAATTATTATAAAGCTCTGTAAAAGGATTTTAAAATATTTTAATAACAATGTAATTCCACAAAGTAAAAATAAATACAAATATTATACAATTTACTACTTAATTCATGTTTTGTCATTATGATAAAAAAAGCCTATGTTGCTCAACAGTGTTTAAATTATACCGCTTTCAAAAATAAGAGATGTCTTAAGGTATGCAGTAACTTTAAGTCGATAAAAAATCGTGGTACTTTCATATATTCGAATAAGGATAGTAATGTCTCCTCACAAAATGTTGTTAAAATCCATCCAGTAGTTTTTACGTGATGCGAACACACACAGAAAGGCAGGAAATGAGTTACTGTTTTATTATATGTATGTATACATTTGTTTTTCTATGAACGTTTTCTTATGAGGCATTCTAGAGAAATCGACAATAACTAATACAGGCTTAGCGACTTTCGTTGCTTTTTTTTTCATTCCTTATTGTAACGAAATAGTCCTTTAACAATGTGTTGTTGTATAATTATTATTGCGCGTTTAATTATTTCGTAATATTAACATATTAACGATGCAATATTCACAGAGATCTAAACGTACCATTTCTTGAAGCAGAAATGGCCTAAAATACAGCAACATATTTAAATAAGCTTGAAAAACATCCAAACACATTCAACCAAGAAGGATGGATATTGGCTTTAATAGTCAACCAGAAAGGTGTATTAAGCATGTTGCTAACAGTGATAAAAATAAATATTTTATGCATTGCTTAGGCTTATGAATACGCTAGACCGAGTTTCGGTTATACAGTGTACTAAAGCTAGATAACTGAAATTAGGTATACAATATAATCTATATCTATACATATAATAAAATAGTAACTCATTTCTTTTAAAATTATAAAAAATATACATTGTGAGTTACGAAAATTTGAGCAATTTTAGCCCACACCAAAGCAGTTGGCAAATGGATTTATATCCATTTACCTGGGGACGGATTCACATCCGTCAGGTAATCTTATTACAGGTTCAAGCATCAACAGGCAGAGAGAGAGCGGAACAAAATGAACAAAGAACAAAACGAAAACATCATCACCAGAACGTATGTATGTAAACAAAGTGAACTACAAACAGATGCATGAACACATACACACCCAGGCAGATTGCAGTACGGCAGCAGCAACAAAGCTGCAGAAGAGAAATGTGGCTGAGAGGTTCGATACAACTCAACTACAAAGATGCAATAGTGTAGTTGAGCAACCATATAAAAGGCGAGGAAGTAAACGGATGAGGTCTCTTTTCCTTGAGATGCCAACAGGAGCAGACGTAGTGAAGTGACAGTGGGTCATCAAGAGGAGAATTTAACAAAAGTGCAAGTGACAGTGAAGGGTGAAGAAAATTTTCTACCGGCTGACAAGTGTTAAGTAGTGAAAGAAAGTGGGGTTAGGTTTATACCGATCCCAGTGAAGAGTTTTAGGCAGAGCAAGGAGGATTTATATCTGACTTGGCTTTACTGGATTTATATCTGGTTATTCAGTAGGGATTTCTAAGAGGCTTATACCCGGAAATCATAGGGCTTGATTTATATCAAGAAGATATAGACTGGATTATCATCCAGTGAATAAAGCCGTAGGAGAATAGAGCTAGGAGTGGTAGGACTACAACCAGTGCCATCGGTAGAACTTGTTCTAGGCAAGAATAGCCGATTTGTATATTTAAATAATACATTTAAAAATTAATACATTTAAATAAAATTAAAACAATTACATACAATAAAGTGAAGTGAAGAAGAAATAAAACAAGTCTTTAAATTTATGTAAGAGGACCCTGGACAGCTGAGCTAACACCAGCTTCAAACCCGGAAAGCCGGAGGTTCCTTACAACATTTCCAGATAAATTATAAAAAAATATATATGTACATACATATATACAGCAGAAATGATAGTTTAAGGTCTTCATTATACATACCCTACCAAAGGCACTCCCTTAATTTTCTGCAAGACTTGAAACTCATCCCTTAAAATCTTCCTAAGGAAGGTATTCTAACTTGGTCAGATTTTCAATGAGCAATACAAGTCTTTATTAGAAGTTATTGGGAGTACTCTCAAAGCAATAAAAAAGGCCTTTTTGCACTGAAATGCCGTCAAAGTAAAAGTAAATGTGTGAAGTTAACTCCTTTTCTTTTGCCTATTTTTCCTAATGGGTATTTTTCAATATAAAAAAATCTATAACCTGATGCTGCATGCTTGCATGTGTAAGTAGGAAAAAGAGGCATAGAATTGTTACAATAATGCAAGCACAAGCTACGTTTGCCAGTATGACGACTGTATTTTCATCTATTCTGTGTTTTTTTTCTTTCTTTCTAACATTAATATTTTCATTTTATTGTTTCAGCAATCATCATATTACGTATTTTCAACATATTTTCTCTAAAATATAAAACACATTTATTATAAAAATAAAATAAAAACCATTTAGAAGCAACAAACACAAGTAGCGTAATAAAAAAAAAACTTAATTTCTGCAATTCTTAAGTGAATGCACTCAACAGCTCAGTAAAGTGTTCTTAACGATTTATATGGATTTATATGTTTAAGAATTGAAAACCCTGTAAAACCTAGCGGGTAAGTTTTATAAGGCATTGTTGTCTTTACTTTATATTTGTATCCTTCCATTTTATAAAAGTATTGAATGCAAGAATACTCTTGATAAGTGGCAATAGTTTTAAATGAAGAATGTTTCAAAGGGAGTCTTTGAATTGAATTGTGGAAGGCCAAATTTATGTTGATAAGAAATCTGAAATTAGGTATTGAAATTATATTTCTAGAGTGCCGCTATAGAGTAATTGGTAGTGTGGGTGTTTTCTGAAGATAAACCAGGAGTCATTAGCGGCGAAAATGTTTTCTTAGAAAATATATTTTTAAAGTACAGTTTTGTGTGATTAAAAATTTGTTTTTTGTGTTAATCTAAATTTGTTTTAATAAAAATTTTTATTCTACCATGAGTTCTGCCAGCAATATAATAATCACAACCAAAAGTTTTATTTATTTCGTTTATTATAATGCAAAATATTATTTGGCCATGCCCTGTTCGTTTTATTGTAGTTGAATACATGCAGAAGTGTAAAAGGTTTCCGATGTAATTTCTTTTCAAATCTGACGTAAAAGATTAAAAGGAATATTTGAAGAAAAGAATCTTAAGATAAAATACTATTTACACTAACAACATACATATTCTTCATTTTTAAATCAGTAGGATTTTTTAGGAGTTTGATATTTATAGGCCTTTTAAAGTTTGAAATTTGAAAAATTTGGGCAGGTGACAATTAATGGCACGGCTTAAGGACTTCAAATATTATTCTACCTATTGATAATTATTGATGTTTGTTGCCTATGTCTGTGAGAGCCAGCGTACGTTTTATGTTAAATCAAGAATGCAAGTGGACACATACCGCATGTGAATACCATGATGTAACTCAGCCTCAAAACTAGTGTTGGTCAGGCATCTAGAGTTCGTTCTACTTAGCCTGTAACTGACAGTATACTCATCATACCCTTAGCCTATCAGCCGAACGCATTGGATGTTGGTTAAGACATGCTCAAGTTTAATGTACATATGATCTCCATGAACTTCTTAATTTGACGACTGTTCACCAATGAACCCCTTTGAAAAACAGGGACGCAAAGTTTAACATCTGATAGTATGCTATTTTCCACATCTTGAATTGATTTCAGTGCTTAACTTACCTTCAATACTTTACTGGTTAGTGGAATCAAACTCTGTTTCCTGTTTCTCTTTTAAAATACAAGTATTTTTCTATTATACCTATGTATGTACATTGACAGTTTCAATGTAGACGCGACCTACATTTCTCTTATTTAGATTATACTTATTGTAATATTCGAAAACGTTGTTGCACTTGATGCTTGCTTTCTACAATTAATCGAACCTTTTTTATAAATATATGCATATGTATGCAGATCTGCCATTTCAATGTCTACTTAAAATGACACATTTGCAATAAACTGACAAGTTTTTCTAATAAAACCTCACTTTAGCTTCAATATGGTGGGAAATTTTTCTGCATCATTTTGTAACAAATGTTGCATATTTGTTGAATACTAAAAGATTTTGCATTTAAAAAAATTGTATTTATAAGTATTAATTTAAAATTGCATTAAAGTTTTACAACGATTTTACCAATAAAAATTTTTTAAGCAATATTTTATTAAAAAAAATATTTGTTTCATAATTGCTTGCGAAAAAGATAATTTCAATGCAAGTACAAAGCCAATGGAAATGTTAGTGCCTTTTCATCTTCCATATTCTTTGTTCCATTAAATTTTTTTTTTTGTAATTTTAATGGTAATGATTACATTGGATAGATTGAAAAGTGTCATTAGATGTTGTTTTTTATTTCATCATCTTGTGTATCTGTCTGTTCACAATTTTGATGTCTAGAAACTCGAAGCAATTAAGGTCGAAGGCTTTTACAAAAAAAATGTAATGTCAGACGTTATTTGGTTTGCATTGAAATCAATTTACGAAATGGTTTTTTTTATTTAGAAACCATAGCTGCAGGCACTAATCCAACTTGCATCACTGCTCTAATTGTCTAGCCTTATTAATAAAAGTATACTGACCCGACGCATCAAAGTTTTTAAGATATTGATACTTATAAAAAAAAAATTAACTTTCATAATTGTCAGTCAAAACATTAATCGCAGTCGCATGAGGAAAGTCAGGTTTCCGCCGAAATGTCAAAAAAAAATAGGACATATAAAGAAATTTATCTAAGAACAAATAAAAACCAACAGAATATTTGCATACATGTACGTTAATCTGCATAGATAAGTGCAACATAGTAAAGCAATTGACTTCCTAATTAATTTTGAAAATTAAAGGGTGTCCCCATACAACATACGTGTTTTTTACGTGTATTATGAACCGTAAAGGGCACCCTCTTAAAAATTTAAAAAACTGCATATCACTATAGCTGCCAATAACAGAAATTAATAAAAAAAATAAACTTAAAAATTAAAGGGTGTCCCCATATGTGACGTCAATTTAAATATATGAACCATTTGAACCATTGTAGACAATCACTTGAAAATTGGACAGAATGTCCAATATTTATAATCAGAAATTAAATATTTATAATTAGAAGTTAAAGGGTGTCCCAATAGTTGATGTAATTTGATGTATTTTGCCAAACTTTTGAACCGTAACAGAGAGACGGTTGAAATTTACAAAGAACCTGTAGATCTAAGTCCTTTATAATATCAAGTATATAATTTAAATTTGGAAACTAAAGGGTGTCCTCATAATTGATATAATTTAACCTATCTAGCCCTATCTTTTGAACCGTTATAGACAAACACTTGAAAATTAGACAGAATCTCTACTACTATGTCCCGTATAATAACATTTATAAATATTTAAAAATTTAAAGGGTGTCTCAATAGTTGATGTAAATTGATGCATATGGCCAAACTTTTGAACCGTTTTAGACAGACATTTGAAATTAACAAAGAATCTGTCCTTTAAAATAAGTGTTTAATTTAAAATTGTACATTAAAGGGTGTCCCCTAGGTGATATTGTTTAAGCTATATGGCCATATCATTAGAACCGTTACTTTTTATTACTGTGTCAGTAATAATAACTGTAAAAAAAGAGAGGGTGTCCTCATATCTGACGTAATTTGTCGTTATGGATAGACATTTGAATGTATAGAACGTATATTACTTGTCCGTTAGAGCAACAAGTAGAGAAGTATTTGATTTGAGTACTATTTCTTACAGATTACTTCCTTTTAAATTTTTAGTTTAGAATTGATGCACATATACGTATTTGTTTTGTAGTCGGTTTTTTTTGCAAGAATTATGTAACATACATACAGGAAGAGTGAACAACAAGAATTATCCATACTATTCATGTGTGATTGGTGATAAATTAGCTTCCTCTCGTTGATTAAACAAGTAACAAGATGTTAGTTGAATTGCCCCGTATAGGTCGCAGAATTATTCTGTTTGTTTTTAATGCCATCTTACGTCTTGAGTACTTTCCCACAGAGTGGAAGGTCTCTTTGATAACTATGATTCCTAAACCAGGAAAAGACCACACAAAAGTAGAATCATACAGACCTATAAGCCTTTTATCAAACGTGTCAAAGTTGTTTGAGAGAATATTAATAACTAAGCTGAATCCAATTCTTAGCGCGAAAGATTGCATTCCGAACCATCAATTCGGCTTCAGAAAACAACATAGTACGATCCAACAAACACACAGATTAGTAAATGTAATTAAAACGACCTTTGAAGAAAAAAAATACTGTTCTGCGCTCTTTATCGACGTTTCTCAAGCATTCGATAAGGTTTGGCACGAAGGCCTAATGTTTAAGCTAAAGCTGAACTTGCCCGAAAACTTGTATAAGCTTTTAAAAGATTATTTAACGAATCGCAAGTTTTTATTAAAAGAAGGTGACTTTTTAAGCTCGCCACAGCTCATTGAAGCCGGAGTTCCCCAAGGTAGTATTTTGGGACCAATTTTATATTTACTATACACATCGGATATGCCAATTAGCACCCTAGTCCACACATCAACTTTTGCAGATGACACAGCTTTTTTAAGTATTCATGAAAGTGCCCAAGAAGCATTACAACTTTTACAAGACCACATACTCAATTTGGAAAAATGGCTAGAAAAATGGAGAATAAAAGTGAATGAACAAAAATGCACTCACATAACTTTCACACTGCGCATAAATAACCAAATGATACCACAGCTTTCAGACGTTAAATACCTGGGTATACATCTTGACCGTCGCCTTACTTGGAAAAGCCACATTGACTTCAAGTTAACACAAATGAAACTAAAAGCAGTACAACTAAATTGGCTTATTGGCAGAAACTCCACCCTGAGCTTAGATTGTAAACTTCTACTGTACAAGTCGGTCCTCAAACCAATTTGGTGTTATGGGATTCAGTAGCAATGTAGAAAAAATTCAAAGGCGCCAAAATAAGATTTTACGTATTATTACATCTGCTCCCTGGTATATAAAAAATTCGAACATCCACAAAGACCTAAACATGCCATCAGTTAAATCAGAAATAGCGGAACATGCAGTCACATATCTAAAGAGGCTTGAATCTCATCCAAACCCTTTGGCGCGTAACATGCTGAATGAACCTGGTTACATTCGACTAAAAAGAAGAGATACTGCTTTTCTTGGCCGTACATTAGAGGGATGACCCGCAAATGATTTCGAAATCCGTGAAACAAACATTATTTTTGTCTAGCACTGGCTGGACTTAAAAAGAATATTTTATTTTAGACTTAAGATACGAGTAATTATTGTTAGTTCAAAAATTATTGAAGATACAATAAATAAATTATGAAAAAAAAAAATAAAAAATTACTTAAAAAATATCTACCCTTCAGTTAAAAGCTCTACTTTGCAGACATACTTTTACTATACATTGTTGGTGTAGTAAATATCGATAAATTGGTATGGCTTTTGGTGTGATATATAAATAAATTTAGAATTTAATATCTATTAAAAGTTAAAAACTTAAAAGTATTTCTTCTCTTTATAATAAGTATCAACTTATTCTAATATAATTGAAAGTTTTTTAAATTCTTTGTATCCGAAAACTAAATATAATTAAAAAACAATATGAATAAGCTATTGGTTATATTTTATGTCTCTTTGACGTTCATTTTATTCATGCTTTCAAATAAAATCTGTTTTCAATTTCCATGGCAACGAAAACATTAAAGAGATGAAAAGTGTCATTTAATATTGTTTCTTACTTGGATACAATTGTATCTGCCTGCTTCGATAATTGTCTGTCTACAACGAAATGCAATGAAAACAATGAATTCAACAATATTGACGTTGTTTGTATCGGTTGTTTGTTGTCTAAAAACTTAAAGCAGTTGAAGTAGAGCGGATTTATTGCATAAAGAACTGTAATGTCAGATATCATTTGATTAGACATATAAAACCTATTAACAAAAGATTCATTGTTAAGAAACCCGAGCTTTAGTCCAACTTGCATCATTGGTCTAATTGTCTAGCCTTATTAATAATTGTCTAGCCATATTATGATGTGACGTATTAAATTTAAAGTTATCAAAAAGTGGGTAATAAAATAAATAATAAATAATTGTTTATGGTTGCTGATGTAATTATTGAATATTTAATTATTTGCTTCTAGATCTTCTCAAAAAAGATTCTGCAACAGGCATGAAATAAATTTAATAACATAATGTAGGTCTTTTCTAAAATAAGTTAATAGAAGTTTATAAATTGGGATGTAAATGTGAAGATGGGAGAAATTTAATATATGTACAAAAGAGTAACTACCCAGTCAGCAAAATATCCAATATCGCCTGAATCAGATAATTCTGACAAATTTCTGACTTTATTTTCAGATATTTCCAACACTCGGTTGTCAAAAAAAGTGGCTATAAAAGTCTTTACACATAGGGGAGTAAAATGTTTACTCATATTAAACACTATTATGCGATATGGGTTTTTCCAATGTGTCGTGACGTGACATTTGTACGACAGAGTATAAAAAAATAATGAAAAGTCAAATTTGTAAAAAGGTTTTTTATATTTTCTAATTAGTTAAGTAGCACTATATTCAGCAAAAGAAATTAAAAAAATTATTCCTAAGGATTTGAAGATATAAACAAAAATATCTGCTGGCGTGATGTTACGAAAAACGTAAGAGGGTTTTGACTTGGATAACCAAATTGAAAATCTCTGCGAATTGTTCCAGACATTTTGTATAAAACCTTTTTAGTATGTAAATTTAAAAATCTTTCTTCGTTTTGTTTTTATATTAGCCTTAGTATCTCGCGTGAAGTTACTGACGTAACGTTTCACAAATTTCCATTTGATATTTTTTGATTAAGAAATAAGAAAAATATATAAATATAAGAAAATTATATATATTTGAATATTTAAATATTATTATGGAAATAATTTGTAAAAAATATAAAAATATATAATATAGAAAAAATTCTTAAAATTTAATGGTCAAAGAAAAATCTAAACTTTTAAAGAAATCTGACTTATCTCAAGTCTATGCTGTTTGATAAATTTTTTCATTGAGTCGAAGATTGCATCTGCAGAAACCATAATGTAAATGTACATTTTAAATAAACATATCGACATGCAGGAAAATTACTTACAATATGACGTTGCACACTTTTAAAAATTAATATAAAATTAACTATTCGTTTAATAAACGAGTTTTAACACAAAATTTCATACACTTGCTATCGTCAGCGTATAAATAATGAGAATAAGGGTTTTTTTGTTTAATATAATCGAAAGGCCTATTGGACTAATTGATTATACAGTTAATTTGTAAATAGGTTTAATAAAATATAATTACCTCTGATATATTAGTTATAAACAATAATTATTATTTAATTAATTATTTATATACATTATATAAAATTTATAAACTTTGTCTGTTATATGCCGCGCGATCGTGTGAATCAATTATATTTATATTTTATTCAAAAAAATAACAAAGAGGCACCAGCCAACAATTTTCTTACAATTGATCTTCAAAAACATTTTTAAAATATTAAAATACCAGTAGAAGCTAATCTAAATTTTACCGCTAATTGATATTAGGTTGCCCTTTTGCATTGATTTTACGGTTAGTTGTTGTAGCAAAAGTTTTGCGGTAGGAATGGAATTTCGCAATAGTTACCATTTGAAATAAAATAAAACTGAATGAAACGAGAACTTACTTTGCAGCCCAGTATCTCGCAAACGCATCTAAGCAAAGCTTTGAACTCTGCAATTTAATTAATTTTAAATGTTTCTCTTCAATAATAAAAGAAAGAAATAACTGTCGTTTAACGTTTAGTTTTTCGGTCAGAGTTGACCTTTCTGTAGAAATACCCATATATCGCTGCACTTTTCAAATATGCACACAAATTTGCATTTTCTACTACAAATTTGTTCGCAATTTATAGTATAATATAATTAGGACTAACTTCGCACAGTACAACGAATTCATCAACGAAATTTTGTTGACGAGTTTATTGTTTTTTACTTTCTCAAAGATAGTTTCACTGTTCCTTAAATGTAAAACGGGGAAATTCAAAGACAGGAATTACAGCAGACATTCTTTAAAAAATCGATGCAAATTTCGGATGATATAACAGAATTTGTATGTCTTCTGTGTAGTATTCCGTAAGATTTCTATCATAAATATCGGAAAGAAACTCAGAATATCCAACGACGTCAGACTGTCAGATTTCATTTGGGCTGAGTAGTCTATAGTTAACCACACTGATTGTTTTAGAAAAATTTTAATATCTATTCTATTATATAGATTCTTATATAGAAATACATAACCTATTCAGAATATAACAATTACCTTAATGTAATAAAATATGCAAACAATTCAAAATAATCTTTATTTTTATTACATAATTCTAGGTAATGTAAGGTATTTTTTTGAGTTTTGGACAACTCAAAATAATATAAATGCATTACAGGTATCGACAATAAAACTGTCGCCTATTCTTACATATCGACATTAATATGCAAAGGTAAACAATTATTCACTGTCGCCATTAAATTAAAAAAAAAAAAAATTTAATTTAATTCATTATAATTTGCTGTCGTTTGTTAAAATTTTTATCAAAGCCACTACAACCACATCCAATTTTACTTAAAAAAGTTTTATCTTCTGTTTTGTATTTTTTGGAATTGTACCAATTTACCATTTTCACACTGCAATCAGCAACAGTTTGAATATGCCTTGACTATTATACATAGTTAGCTCTTTTTTAGCAATTACATTTAAGTTTTGCATACAAATATATACATTTACACTCACGTATATACATATATGTATGTATATTCAGGTTTAGCGGAGTCATGTTGGATGTGGAAATACTCGGGTTTGGTGGTGTTCGTGGTTATCGCCAATGTTTTCTTAATGCTTACACTCATGCTGGCAGTGTTTTCCGGTTGATGCTATGGACTTGCGACATGTTTGTAACTTGTTCTCATTGTGTTTGTTAGCTCCCTGGCTAAATATATGTTTGGCTGGCTTAATGCCAATATTGTTAAAAATCAGTAACAATAATAATTGTCGCATTTTGTGCAGGACATTCTATCAGAAATCTACTGAATGTGTATGTATGTATATGTGTGTGGCAATGTACATTTGTACAAATAAATGCAATTTAAACATTTTACTGTTTTTGCTTCATTCACGTTTTCCCAATTACAACAGCACGAAAAATCAACAGTTGGTTAGTTGAACACTTTTTGGTTGCACTTATAAAGTCATTAATTATTGTTGAACAATTCCACCAGATTATGTCTACATAATACTAAGGAAATGGCTTCATTTTCATAAAATGGAAATGCTCTCATTAAAAAATCAATGACCGGACTGAGTGAACAACTTTTTTATGATATTTTTTATTTGTTCGGAAACTATCTAAAATTAAAAGGTTAATACAATTATAACAGTTAACATTAAGTGTTAGTACTTTAACAATGTTATTATGGTAAAGGACTTAAAAAAACAATAAAACACACACAGAGCTTTAATAGCAACTAAAAAATCAATAAAGAACACGTGAAGGCTAAATTAAAATATATGAGGAATGGAATATGAGGGCTTATATTTCATACTAAGTTTATTGAAGACTACCGTCGTAGGCGTCTTGACAATATTTTAATCAGGTTTTTTAAAGAAATGTACAGCAAAGCCTCCTACTTGTTTGGTGCTTTAGTTATGGTTTAGGTGTTTACTTTATATAGAGGTACACATCCCCGTATAAAATTAAAAAATTTATATAAATTTCTAAATATACTGTAGAATTCTTTAAATAGTGACTAAAATATCCCGATGAAAAAAGTAAAAGGTGCTGTCAAGTTTGCAGTACGTTTAAATCGGTACTTTTTTTTAAGAGAAGTACCACTATGGCAGCTAATGCCTATATTGACTGTGGTACTTCCTTTGGAAAGGGATAGTAGTAGATAAGACAGATGGTTAGTATGATAGTAGAGCTTCGATTTTTTCACTTTCACTAAGTTTTCTCCATTTTCTCTTAACCCCTCACAAAATTTTATTATATATCATCCAGAAGCTTTTACATGATGCCAACTCAGACAGACAGACCGACAAAAATTCAAAAAAACATTGTTTTATTTTGTGGTTTATTGTTGGCAACATAATTTTCAAAAAATAAATTATGTACAGAAAGGGTCTGTATACATATATAGATTACAATTTATTACAATAACCAACTTAAATAACGTAACAATAACCAGAATTGAAATTGTGTATTTAATTGAAAAAAAAAAAACAGAAATCAAAATATATTTACAACTTATGGACACCGCTATAACGCACAGAGGGGCCAAATGAACTTTCGCGGATTAATCAAAAAAAGTATCGGGAAATCTGAAAGTACTCACTTAAAGAGCATAAAATGCTACATCACCAGGCCAACAAAATAATTCCAAATAGGTAGCCGTGCGCTGAAATTAAACATTGTGTAACAAACTGAAAAAAGGTAGAAAAAGGCGTAAACCACAATTGATTTTGAAAAAGCAATAAATTCAATCATGCAACCATCAAGTTCAGGTATTTACTGAACAATTTTGCGTAAATTTGTATTACAAATTATTTGTAGATGAGTTTTTGTTATTGTTTATATTACAAAGAAAAAAATAAATGGATTTTCTCAGTTTAAGTGGATATAAAGTTATTAGTTGGGCTGAGTTGAGCAAAGATTTTCTGCAAACACTTTTATTGTTGATGTCATTGTTTTGTGTATGTATTGTATTTTCGTTAATAATTAAAATCAATATTATGTGTTATATTATAAAATTTAGTTAACTTCACTATTAAAGTTCTGTATATATACTTAGAACAATTAATATCACCAAGATTTTGTTGAAATATGAGGAGGCACATAATTTATCGTTCAGTATTTAAACTGCCAAAAATTTTACCACAATAGAACCTGTTGTTAGTTGATAGTTGTGTATTAAGTGAACAATTCAATGCAGCTAATTGCAATTATTTTAATGATTACTAAAGACTTAAAAATGCAGTAACTGTGGTGAAATCACACTTCTAACTACTTAGGTTCGGTTAGGTTAAGCAGGCAGCTTCTTAAAAAAGGAAAGAAAACAACTAGAAAAGGAGAGGAAAAATAGCTCTCTTGGGTCCATTATATTGGTCCCTTTGTGATACCTGCAGATAAGAGAAGGGATAGAAAGAAAATATATAGAATATAGATTAGGGTCATTACAGACTGAGGAAGAATCCTAGAGACAGCAGTGGGTAGACGGTCATAGACTAGGGGTAGAAAGTGTTAGCCGTGAAGGCTACGTTGGACGTGACATACATTGATGAGTACCTACGTCACTCCAGTTGGAAGAGGGTTAGAAAACCAACTACAGTTCCTTACAAAGGAGTTAATCCTGTTTGGTTCCATTGATGAAACACAAGAGATGCTATCAAAACATCGTCCTCCCAAGTATTGTAGATGCCAGTGTTCTAGTGCAGGGCCACGAAAGAGAAGGTGTTAAACCGTTTCATCTTCCTCCTCATCCTGGCAACTTCTACAGAAGTCATTATAAGGGATACCCATCCTGCTTGCATGGGTTCCAAATAAGCAATGACCAGTGACTATTGGTATTAAGTCGCATATCTGCATTTTCTGCAGCCGAAATAGCGAGACCGTTTTCTTTTGGTCCAGCTAGGGCCAGATCATCCTTGCAATTGAGCAAGACGACTCATTGGACCACCTGACTTGAGCTATATCGTGAAGGGCAAAGTTAATGCGGTGCAAACAGGCCGAGAGAGTAATGCCACAATAGATGTCTATGTCATTATCGTGCAGTAGTGTTCCCTTCTTGGCTAGTTCATCGGCAGCACAAATGCCTCGATTAGTCCCATGTCCCCTCACCCATTTAAGGATGTCCGGCATTCCAGGACAAGATTTGATGTGCTATACACACATATAAGGGACATGATAGCGGCTTTACTATCAGTACAAATCCAGATATCTCTGTGTGATATCCTGTGGTACCTAAGCCAGTTATCAGCCTTTTTAATAGCAGATATTTCTGCTTGTAAGACATTGTAGTCATTCGGGAGTCTGACACATATTCTGATTCAAAATTCCTCTATATAGACTCCACCCCCCCACTCTTGTTCCTCTTTTGGAACCATCTGTGTAAACCCGTAAAGTTCGAGATGTTGGAGAGTGGCCCTCCGTCAAATCAAAGTGGAAGCTTCGTGTGAAGAAGGGTGGCGGGTTGCAGTGTTCTAAGAGCTCAGGAATAACATCCGTTGTTCCTAGAAGATTGGCATGTCGCCATGATCTATGGTTCCTTGCACCTACAACATTTAGTCTAACAGCTGTCCTTAGTGCCACATACCTGGCCAGTAGATCTACTGGTAACCACTTAAGTATTGCAAAAAGCGCCTTTGTTGACGTTGACTTAATGGCTCCAGGATCTAAGGATCTCCATGGTACGCAACATCCTCTCTATTGTAAAGACGTTTGTCCTAAAATCTGGTGCTTTCCACCAGACAGCTGCCCCATTAAATAATATTTGTTTGATTACTGATTCAAGCAGCCAATTCACATTCCTTAGACTTATTCCCCAAGTCGTGCTAATGGCTTTCTTGCATACATATATTGCCGTCATGACTTTAGACGATCTAGCCTGAACATTCAGTTTCCAGAATAGTTTACTATCTAATATTATGCCTATATATTTTGCGCTATCAGATAGATTTAGTGTTACTCTATTTAATGTAGGAGGTCTGAAGGTTGGAACCTTGTTCTTCCTAGAGAATAATACAAGCTCCGTTTTAGATGGATTGACACTTAGCCCGTTTTGTTCTCCCAGGTGCAGATTGTTTTGAATTCCTTTTCCAATATTTGTGTCATTGTATCAACACAAGGTCCAGCAATTGCAACCACCACACATCAAATAGACTGCTTCAAACAGGGTTTTTGTGATTGTATTATTGAGAAAAATTCTCACGGTCTGTTTGACGTAAAATCAAAATGATTTAGATTTTTGGTTAAAAAAATAAAGCAAATTCTTTACATATTTGTACTTGCGACCCTAAGTCGCCAACCTTTTTTATATAAATATCAATATTTACAAGATTTTTTCTTGTAAAGTGCCAAAAATGTTGATTTTTTTAAATGTTTGTATGGGGTAGTTCCAGGAGGCATGGGTGGGTCGGCCCTGCAAAGTTCGTGGGGTCCGTCATACATTTGGACTCGATTGCGTCACTCTAAATGGGTCAAAGTGGGATTTTACAAAATTTCAAAAGTCGGGGCATCGAAGTTCATTTTAGAGGTATGGTTCCTTGGGCAAAGTTTCTTATTTTGATCCCTAGAATACGATTTTCCTTGTACGTTGAGCGGTCCCTTTGTGATACCTGCAGATAAGAGGAGGGATAGAAAGAAAAGGTAGAGAACAAAGATTAGGGTCATTATGGACTGAGGAAGTAACTTAGAGACAAAAGTGGATAGACGGTCATAGACGGGGAAGGTGTTAGCTGTGAAGGCTCTATTGGACGTGACATACATTGATGAGCAAAGGAAGAGGATTAGAAAACCAACCACAGTTAAACTGGCAAAGCTTCAAAGTAATTTAATTTTAATTTAGATTAAGGATATGAGCACTTATTCTTAGTATGAAGATACAATAAATAAATTATGAAAAAAATTTAAGGTGACAGAAATAAATTTTCTTCGATTTAAGAGGAGTATTTCACGTTAAGTATTGACGGTGGGCACAATCCACTTGCCAGGGGTGGCGCTATGTGATCGCAAATTCGAGTATCGAGACATGCAAATCCTTTTAGAGCTTTAGGCATTTCTTTGTTTGATTTAGAATTATACATGTCTTAAAAGTCAACTTATTACCTATAAAATGGTGGTTTAATCTATAAATTATGTATAAAAATTAGCGAGTTATGAGCATTTTCAAATTAAAATTTTTGATTTTGGTTCAGTTTTTTTCAAATATTTTAAAGAATTTTTAAAATTGTTTTTTAAATGTTTTCCAATAGATAGAGACCAAATTTTTAATATTGTGGAAATATATCTAGATTATATATGTTCTTATTTACAAAATAGACGATTTTCAATTTAAAAATTCCAAAATTATTGAATTTTTGTGTAATTTAGATTTAAAGTGGCCGTCAATTTTATTTTTTTTAATAAAATAAAATTGATTACGGATATTTATTAAACCAAATATCGTGTAAAATTGGTCAACCTTGTAGAAGATGGAGGTGCTTCAATTTGAACTATTTTACATCGAAATTTTGAGTTTAGCCTAGCTGGGATGGAAAAAAGAACATTGACGTAATAAACCTATGTACATATGTATACTACTACATATGTATACTCCCTATATGGCGAAGACTAAAACATTCCAATTTTGGGATTTTTGGCAATTATTTTGGGAATTGTGGGATTTTCCTAACCTTTTCTTTTCTTATGTTTTTAATTTTATATACTAACTTTACTTTCTTTTGTGTTTGTTAAAAACGAATTTGGAAGTATAATTTTTATTGCATAAGCATTATTTGTTCTAAAAACTCGACAAAATTTTAAAGTAAAATGTTACAATTTGAAAGTAACTAAGTGAACTTGATTCTTATGCAAATATAATGCTTAAAGAAAGCGTTGGGGTTGTACTTTGTACACCTTTTTAATTATAAAAATTATTCAGTGAGATAGATCTAAATTACGACCAAAAACCTTTTTCTGTTATTGAAACATATTTTAGAAGTTTTTGAAATGTAAAATATGGACATATTGAAAATTGCTAAAATAACCAACACATGCGTTTTACTAGAAAAACCTCTTAAACAGAACAAACTGAAAACCTACCAAAAATTTTAAAATTTAATATGTCGAATAAAGGAATCTGGTTAATTTTAAGTAACTACCATGAATGTCTATTACTGTTGACAAAATTGTTGTGGCATACACAATAATGAACGCTAAATAAACATACACGGGTACATGTATACATTTTCTTACATAAAAATATTAAAGGTTCTGGTTACTTCATTAAAACAATAGAGTTAATTGATAACGGGTGGTCGTAGTACATGTATCTTTTTAAATCATATGTATTTCGACACTAATATCTTTTTCCTTTCCGAAATAATGACTATTAATTAGCGTCGTGTCTTCGCGGACCAAAATGAGTTGGTTTACGCGGGAACAACATTGGGAAATATTGCAAAGTTTTTTCCAAAGTCAGGGCTGTGTTGCGCAAATTGTGTGTTTGTTAAAAAGAAGTTTTGAGACTGCGAGTGCTGCACTCAAGTTTGTGCAAAAAGGTTGTAAGACTAAGAACGTCAATTAGCTATCGATCTGAACAACTCTCTATTTGTTGCACCCTGATGTTGAGAAATTTGCACAAAGAAATCGGATTATTCGCTTACAAGGTCGAATTGACTCAGCAGTAGCCAGTAAAAGATAATCCATCATCTTTTCTGACGAAGCACATTTTCTCTCGGCGGCTATTTAGAAAATTGAAATTCAACAATTTAAATTGCTGCCTCTACAGATCGAAAAATCCGCACGTCATTGTCGAGAAGTCAATGCATCCACATACATATAGTGAATGATTTGTGTGGATTTTTTACTGGTCACATCATTGACCCATTTTTTCAAAAATGCTTGTATAAATGTCATTCAGTCAACGGCTAGCAGTACAGAGCCATAAAAATGTGGTTTCAGCAGGATGATGCACCATATCACACAGCTCTTTAAATAATCAATGTTTTCTGCACTAAGTTCGGTATTCGCGTTATAAGCTGGTGCTGTTAATTTGCCGCCTCATATCTGCTTTTTGATCCTTTATACTTTTTCTTGTGTGGTACCTTTAAAGATCTCCGCTATGTGAATAATTCGGAAAAAATCCACACCTTAAGGGTAATATCGCCCGATCTATTTCTTAGATGGGTACTGATGGCTACTGCTAAGCGGCCGCTGCTAACACAATAATGAAATCGTATACCAAATATAATAATAAAAATTTTTGTTATTATTAATAAAGCCATAATATAGCATAAGAAATTCAGTTTATTTCATTTTATTAAATTTTTTAAAAGATACTTGTATTTTAATCACCTGTTAGCTGTAGCCCAGCATTTAACACAAATTCAAAAAATTCCTCAACGTCACATATACAGCATTTATCTTTACAAAATTTGTGCAGGTTCATTTGAAGACTTGATCAAACGAAAAAATATTTTTTGTAAACTAAACATTTTGTCTAGTACTACTACAAAAATTTATATGTAAAATGTTCTTTTCTATGAAACTAGACGTAAATATTTGCTCACACACACTTTCAATACAACAACAGTATTAGAATGCTGAATTTCAAAAGGATTGCAGTCTCCGAAGATAATAAAATAAATCTTAGAACGATGTTTGGAAAATGCAATAGAAACTCTTGTGACCAGATTTACATACAATTATGTATTTCAAAGATACAACAAAACTATGAAATAAAAATGCAGTACAAATATGGTATTGAAGAAAAAATGTTATGTATGCATGTCTACAGATCAATAATTTTTTTTTTTACTTTAAATTTATTGTAGAAATGTAAGTACAAGGCATTATTTAGCACAAATTTGAAAGGAAGTTACACTACTATTCACTCAGGCTAAATAGTCCAAACTGAACTGATTTAAAAAGTGAAATTCGGTTGTTAAGGAAGTATCATCACAAAAAGCTAGCCTAGGCATCCTACCTTTGGATTTTTTTATGGTGCATTAGACATATGCTTAATATGCTTATATGCATTCAACCATTCGTTCTGCTAAATAACCCTACTTTAAAAAGTTATTTTACTTTTGGACAGAGCTTTTTACGTTCGTAGAAATAGACACAGTGAGAGAGTGGAGTAGATAAATCAACTGCATCAAGACACCGGTTGTCGGCTTAAACGTTCTATTGTATCTTATAAGAATCGTTTTGTTTATTGTATTTTTAAGACGCGGTTTTCTAAATACTTTACAGGTATGACTATCAGGCGCGGAAAAACGTTTAACTGTCTTCAGATCTATGAAAAAATATATATGAAACAAATCTGTTTCAATAAGGAAAAGGAAAAAGTAATTAAGTCTGATTTTCAAATTTTACTACAAAGCAATCTTAAACTTAGAAATTAATTTAAACATCGCATATGAGAGGCAAACGTATGTTTTAGAAAAACACCTACCAAACGTAAGAGAGCGTTGCAATTAATTAGCTGTGAATAAAGTTTTTATGATTTGGAAAAATGGCTTGTAGTTTCTTAAGCTTCCAGATGAGATTAGACATAAAAACAGATTAGCAGAAAATCATTTCGCTATAACTTCCTGAAAAATGGTAAAAAATAATTAAAACTTTGCACATGGGTTCTTTGTAGTACGGACATTCCAAAGGTGCCAGTAACTTAAATTTTGCTTAAGTCGACTTCAGTACTTATTCCTTATTGCCACAGGAATATAGCTACAACCAACATAGTACATATACATTAGGGAAATAACATTTTAGCAATTTTTTAAAATATCAAAATTGGCGTAGCACAGACCGATAGAGCATAAAAACTACAAGGGAATGTATATTTATTTTTCCGCTAAGGTCAAAAAAGTTCACACATCAACCGCGATGAAGTCTTGCAAATTTTTAATTTTTTTTTTTTGTTTAAGAAAAATTAATAATATGTTTATTTAAAACAAAAAATAGCTCAATAATAATTTTTTTTTTTTTAATACTAAGTATCAAGATGCTTTTGGAAAAGATATTATTATTACTTCCTTAACGAACTACATATGTATATGCTCACAACAATAAAAAAAATATTTGTCATTCTTTTTACAGATCTGGTTAGACTGCATCAACTGAAAGTCATTTCTTAGGTTATTTAAGACGGTGAATTCCAAACTGTTCGTTTTATAAAATTAATGAAAGATTTCGAGATAGTCGGTTATAGCCAAAATGAAGGAAGTTTCATGGAATATATTAGATTGATTCGAATATGATTTATCCTGTTTGATTAACTAAAAAATACGAAAATCCAAAAATTGCCTGTATTATAGCTTGCTAATAGCTAAAGTTAAGATTTTATCTGAGATATAAATAGTTTTATAATAAACTGTCAAGCAATTAAAAATTTATTTATTGGGGTTTATAAAATACATTATTATAACTTGCCAATAGCTAAAGTTAGGATTTTGTCGGAGCGATAAGTAGGCTTTCGTTATTATAAGTAAAGGCTTCATTAGTCTTCACTTTCTGTTACCGTTCTGTTACTTTCTGTTCTGTGAATGCACATTTTATTACTTTTCTTTGAAAGCATATATTCAGCATATATTCTGCTTATTTTTCTAATATATTATTTATCTGTATTCCCCAAACATATAAGAATAATTTAATAATGATTTTTTTTTTTTTTTGAGAGATTAACCACTTTTTCTTGCTTTTACTTCAGAATGTTGTCAAAGTTTTGTTTTTAACAGGTTCGACTGCAACAGAACGGAACGGAACTGAAAACCTAACTCCATGTACACATTTCTATTTATCAAAAATTCTTAACAAAACGGAAAGTAAAAACTAATTCTACCTTAAGATAAAAATAGCTTTTTACTATCATGTACTTTAGAGCTAAGTTATAGTAACGAGCCTTACCCTCTTATTATAAAGTATTATTTTGTTTTGCTAAGACAAATATACACCTCATAGTCAAAGATTATTTATAAAAAGAAGATATATCAATATTTTTTTAGAGTATGAAAATGCGATATATTTTTAAATGTTGGTTTCACATTTTGTATTACCAGTTTTAAAAAAAGTCGCATCAACATCTTTATTGAATAGAAAATTTAATTCTAACACCTTTCGTTTTTTATGTTCCTTCATGAAATTTTTTCAGTTTGGGAGTTGGGAGCCCTTAGCGGCATGCGAAGGGCTTTGGGTATTTTCTCCAGGCAATCCAGGAGCTTCTTAGGTAGTGTAGTCTATAAAAATCTAACTAAACGCTCTCCCCTGATTTTCCAGGTGCCCCCTGGAGGTCGACAATTTAGACAGTTTTGCGTTAATTTATCTTATAAGTATGTGTTAGTTACTGCAAGAAAAATTACTACTTTTAAAATAAACAAAAACCTGTTATTTACGATAAAACCGAAAGTGCACCATAACACCGGAAACCCTTTAATTTTTAGTTCTTGCTGATAAAGCGGTCTATTACGGATCAAAAACAATGCCATTTACGTATAAATCACGTTCCTATTTGAACAGCCTTTACTTTTTAGCATTTGCTGTTGTAGCGGCTATAATAATACAACTTCTGAACAACTTCAAAACACAATATGTGTGCAATTACTGGCATAGCCAGTAATTAATAAAATTAATCTAAAATGAAATTTTATATACGACTTCTTTTATTTAATATCAAGTGCTAACTTCGTTCAACAGAACCCCTCTTCACTTACGCGAAGTCCTTATAATTGAAAACTTCGCATAAGTGAGATATAAATCGTGTAATTTTTCATTTGCGCTTAACCGAATTCGTCTGTATATTTAAAACATAAACAAGATTGATCTTTTTGGAAAGATTTTACACCGGGGCCAGCAAACAAATTTTAATTCCCTTAATAAAAATTTAATTTTTAGATTTTCTTCGTAGAGTGGACAAATTAAAACGGATTCGATAAGAAATTCTGATTAAGGTAATATAGTTGTTAGTTTATATCTTATGGAAGTTGATACTCAATTTACACAAATGCAAATTACTGTGCAGATAAATGCTATGCAGTGTAAACAACCATGGCTTTACTAGTGTAGAATTGAAGTAACAGTTTTAATGACTCTTTAACTTGAAACCTTACATTGGTTCGGAGCTTACAATACCTGTACTTGATCTGTCTACTCTTCGTGTAGATCGATACGAAGAGTACTGATGACGAACGTAGCTGTCTAGAAAATGCATTCTGCTTTGCTGGTATCTAATTTTTCTTTATCTCTTTATAATTAAGAACTTAAGCCTAAATAATTAATTTATTAAATCAGGATTCTTTTTAAAATATATGTATATTACATACATACATTGTAAATGAAATTTCACTTTCAATACGTTCGTTTGTTGTGCGGTGGAGTGGATCGGTAATGGCTTAATTTGTTTTTTGACAGTTTATTAGTAGTTGTTTTCGTGGGCGTTATTTTACATGATAATAAATAATACCCTACGACGATAACAATGAGTTTGACAATTTCAAAAATAAGTTTTTAGAACTTATGTAAATCGTAAGTACTTTTCGTTGGCGATAACAGGGATGGTTAATTTAACTGGTAGATGTAAATCATATTAAAAATGTACTCTTATTCACGCAAAGAAAAAACATGGTTATTGTATGGTCACGGCAACCACACTATGTTCTCTGTAACAATAGATGTTTGCTGTGAACAAATTATAGTTATTTAGAACAATACTTTGGTCACGATAAACAAGTTTGTTGTTAACAGTTAACCATTCAATGGTTATACGCACCAAAAAAGCAACATGGTTTATTTGAAACATATTAAAATTCAAACCACAACCAAATTATTTTTAATATTTAAAAATTATAAACATAATATAATATTATTAAACACAGTATGTTAAGTTTGACTAAAAATAAACATGTAATGTTTGGTTTTAAAAATACATATTTTGGTTTTGACATTTTTTCAGTTCAGAAATATGTGTGTAAGCTATCGGTTCATCTAAAATCGTAAAAACATTAAATACCCATTTGATGTCAACAAATAAATTTGTTTTTTATTATAAATAATAGTTTTAAATTAATAATATCAAACATATAA
Organism: Phasia obesa; assembly: GCA_949628195.1. Lineage (NCBI taxonomy): Eukaryota > Metazoa > Arthropoda > Insecta > Diptera > Tachinidae > Phasia > Phasia obesa. The sequence goes on along the minus strand of OX451219.1, from coordinate 18,715,206 downwards.
AAGGTAAGCAGAAAATATCAAAATAAATATGTAAGTCTAAATGGAAATATTCGTGTATTTGTTTTTTGTTATTTATAAATATATTCATAGGTTGTCACATATAACCATTTACATGTTTCAAATTATATTATAGTATGTTTATATTATAAACATAACTATGGTTATATTTTACAATGTTATTTTTATGTTCCAACGACAACAATATTATTTTTATATATAACCATATAACTCAACCATAACATGTTGTTCTTAGATTATGGTTACCTCAACCATGTTTTTTCTTTACGTGTTTTTAAACCAGTACAGTGGTAAATGGCTAGAACATGATTATTTTAACATTTTGGCTAAGCCCCGTACAACCCAAATGGAAAAATTAAATTGTAACAATTACAATTAAAGTGAAGCCACCATCATCTCTTACGAATTCTAAAAAGGAAAGTCATTTTATGTGGGCTTAAGGAAAATAATCTTTTATTTCCCTTTTTACATATAAATTCTGATTTTATTCAAGTTTTCGTTTTGTTTTGAAAGTGTATGTATGTAAGTATAAGTTCATGTAAAAATATTTTAAAAGTTGAGCACGAGAAAAATGCCGAAGCAAAGAAAGTTTTAAAAGTACTTTCCTTTATTGTTTGGTTTTTATTTTTCTCATTTTTTTACAAATTATCAAGATTCTTTTTAAACATAAAATTACTTAAAAGTTTTACTTTCGTTTGTTTCGTTTTTTATTTAAAAGTATTTAAAAGTTGCTGACACATTAAGAAGGAAGATATAGAAATTTGTGCCAATAGAAATTACAACACTTTTGTACAAAATGAAAAAAATATTATAACAAAAGTGGATAGAAAAATATTATGTATAATATTATGAATATGGAAATATTCAAGTCATTTCATATTTATCCTCTGGGCTCTTTATTCAAACTCTTTTTTGTGCAAAATATTAAGTTTTCATCCCATTGATGAAGCCGCTCGTTAAAAAACTAAACGCAATATGCTTTTAATAGATTTTAATAGAAATGATGAAATTATTAAAATATAAGAAATAAAATACAAAATAATATTATTTGTTGCTTTCATTTAAATTTCAAAATATTTTTTTCCTGTTTCATACCCCAATGGTAAAATGTTACCCTATTGTTTTCGCTACAATTTCTATCCGTCACAAGATGTGTTACTATGCCCGCTATAACAAGAAATACTAAAACGTATAGGGTTTTCCGAAAGAGAGCAAATAACACGCGTCCATGTCTTTAAGAGGTATACACTTGAAATTTTAAAACAGTAACTAAAACAATGTTCGCTATATAAACAAGTAAAACAAAATAATCCAAAATTTAAGGAGTTTCTCGACAGTGACGTGATTTTCATTTATATGGCCAAATTTTTGAACTCTTGAGGAGTGTTACTGTGGTCACTATAAAAATTAAAGGATGTTCCGACAGTGGACAGTTGATATTTTATATTTTACCATGGCCTCTGTAGTAAAAATTTAAAGGAAGTTCCTAGCCGTAAATTTATACTAAGAGTGTAAAATTATGTCCGCTATAGAAAAAATATAAAAAATACATATTATAGGATTTTGCGAAAGTAACACAAATTTATGTATGTTGCCTTATTGTTGACCCAAAATGATTATTTATAAATAAAATATGTAAAAATAACAAGTACACGGTTTTGCATGTATCACCTTATATTTGAACAGTAATAGGCTGACACTTAAAATTTACACACATTTCATTTTACAATATCTACTGTAACAGCAAGTAACGAAAATAAAATTAATAAAAATGAAAGGATGTTCCCATTCCTTCTTTTCTACACGTTGTTTATTTAGACTAACACTTAGGGGATGACGCCTGCTTAAAAAACCGATAATTGATGAGCTCTTAGTGGGAAGCGTGTTGTACGCAAAAACGTGGGGATATCGGGAACAAATTCCCTAATCTCATCAGAGCACATTCCAATATAGTAGCGGTTGAACTGTGAAACGCAATCCACATTGCGTCGATGTTCAAGATGGTCAATAGAATTGGATACCCTACTAAAGCTTCTTCGCCCTGAACACGGTCGAGTAGCTCCAAAATTGACTTTGGAGCACCGGCCCATATATGAAATTGTATTCTAGTTTTGGCCGGATATAGGTGGTAAAAATAGAAAGGAGATAGGATGGAGTGAAATATCTTTTACACCGTTTAGTAAAGCGAGGCACTTGAAATCTACTTTTGAAATTTGAAAAATTTAGTTAGTCCATCGAACATCACACTGGATTTTCACGCCAAGAATGGCAAATGCTGGTGTCATCTGCAAAAGAGTAGATAGGGTTGAACGTTTGAAAAAGAAGGTCATTTAGCAAAATAAGAAATGGGATAGTAGAAAGAACAGAGCCCTGTAGTACCCCTGAATTAATCTTCAACTTGTTGGATGTAATCCCATCTATAGCAACTAGTTTGATAAAATCCCATCTATAACAACTCGAATAGTGCAATCCCTGAGAAGGCTCGATATGAATGGTGAAAGGTTAACACCGACACCAAAAGCAATGCATCATACCACACTTTTTCACACTCAAAGCTCGTAAGTCCCCTATAAACCGCCCCCTACAGAAAACTGTTTGACTTCAGGTACTTAAGAAGATGAAAATTTATCATAACTTCCATTACCTTAGAAAGAGTAGAATAAACTGCCATTGGCGGTGATTTACAGGGTTGTTAGCCTCTCCTTTTTTAGGGATTTGGCGTTAAATTATCCGACTTCCAGCATATTGGGAATTCACCAGCATGATACAAAGTCGAAGAGCACTGTTTTAAGACCAGTGTGCTGAAATTCCATCCTGCGCAGAAGACTTGTTAATATTAAGATCTGCTTAGACCTTTTTAACTGCACGTGCTCGAAAGAATATCTGTGGCATAATTACTGATACTCTATCAAGCACGGGTAGTTGCTGATTACTTTCCGGCAAGTAAGAATTTCTTCTAAATTGACCAGCCAGAAGGTTAGCTTTATCATCCGGGTCAAGGAATATTTGGTCATCCTTCAAAAGAGTCGGAATTGAGGAACTAGCATTATCCTTTACTATTTTAACGAATGACCAAAAGCTCTTACTACCCCGAGGGGCGGAAAAAACTTTAGCACCAATTCGCTCTTCGTATAGGTTCTTTGGCACATGCTCTTTTGCTCAGCGAATCAGTATCTACGCCAGGTACTGAATGCTTCCTCTCTGAATCTGACTGCATTTTTGCAAGTGTGATTAAACCAGGTTTTCGTTCTAGGTTTAATCGAAATTTGCTTTGGTGGAATAAAAGCTTTCATTCCTAGCAAAATTAAATAAAATAAATTATTAGTTTGGTGTCCTTCAACACATGAAATATGCTTTGTTTCATTCACTAGTTGCACGAGGTGTTTGTGCGCGGCAAACAACGCAACATATTGGCCTTCTGGTGTTGTAGGCAGATATTTGATATTTACACAATATTCACAGTATTTAGTTCCTTTATAAAAATAATAAAAAAGTAAAGGGTGCCCCATAAGAAAAACTGTAAAACTTGTACTTTTAAAGTTATATATTAAAGTTAGTTCGGAACGCTAAGTGTGTGAGTCTGATTCTCACTTGACTGACTTATTTCTTGTTTTTTAATAGCAATAGCCCTATTATATTATATGTATGGGAACACTCTTTTAATTTATTTTTAATACTTGATACTACACAGAAAAAATTATTAACAAAATATTTCCAAACAAATGGTTTTTTCATATTTTTTTAGATTTTCAAACACTTTTTTGTTTGAATCTAAAAATACTTTTGTCTGATTTTTAATTTGCTGCTAACAGTGTTGCCGTAATAAATATAATTGAACAAACTAAATTTATTAATATTGAAATGTTGAAGAGCTTTATAAAATAAATTTAAAGAACTTTTAAATTATATTTTGGTAGGAGGACTACGTCCTTTTATGTACGTGTATGAAATTAAAAAGCAAAAAAAGTATATAAAATTATTTTCTTATCAAAATTTAGGTTTATTAATAATATGTTTTATTGTATTTACATAGAGACAGAAAAATATAAGTAAAAGAAAAATATTCTTCGAGCTCGAGGTCAAATTGTAGTGTAAAACTAGTTCTTTATTGCCAATATTTCGCTACAACATCGAGTAGCATCATCAGGGCTATGACTAATAATACAAAATAAGATAAATACAAATCAAAATCATTAGTAATCTTAATATGAGAATAAAGCACAAAACAGAAATTTATAAAAATACAAAACACATATTACAAAATCAAAAACAACAATTCAGCTTACACTCAGTGTTTACAAACAAACACACAAACGCAAAAACATTAAATACAATTTTCTCGATCGTCGTCTATTATTGCACTGAGAGTAAGGTAATATTGCTTTGTTTACTTATACTAATTATTGCACTGTGTTTTTATATTTTGTTGTTTATTTATTAGATGACGGTATATTTGGGCACAATTCTCTGTGTCAGCTTTAAAGTTAATTCTCTCCTTCGATGGAATATTTATGATGTTTAACATCTCTAATAGGAAGCGGCGTTTGTAATTATTCTCTGTTGTTAATATTTTTGTGTTTTCGAAATCTGGAGAGTGATTTAAAGTTGCACAATGGGCCGCTAATGCTGTTTTTTGACTGTTATTGTTGCGTGATCGTTGATCAGATTTATGTCCTGATATTCGAGTTTTTAATTTATTTTTGGTTGTTCCAACATATACCATTTTACATTTCTCTATTCCATTTCCATTGCACGGTATTTTATACACAACATTAGATTTATCAAATTTGTCAATTTTATCTTTGGTTTTGCTGAAGATTTTTCCAATGTTATTAAACGTTTTATAAGCTATTTTATAGTTTTTAGAATCAAAGAGTTTTGAATTGACAACTCTTTCTGAAATATCCGGAATGTATAAAGTTGATTTAAAGCTATTTATTTGGTTCGATTCCTTCGTTTTTAAATTGTTCAGTTTATGTTTGGCAATTAAGTTTTCAATTAGCTTTGAGGGGAAATTGTTGGCTTTCAAAATGTTTCTTATTTTAAACAGGTTGTCATTGTGAAACTCCATATCACTAATGCTTAAAACTCGCTTGATTAGATTGCAGGCAGTATTTATAATCATGCTCTTTGGATGTTTTGAATAATAATTTATGATCCGACCTGATGCAGTCGGTTTTTGATACCAGTCTATCTTCATTAAATCTCTATCCCTCATTATCAGTAGATCCAAATATGGAAGTTTGGATTCTGATTCTTTTTCAACCGTAAACCTTATACTAGGGTGAAAATTATTAAATGTTTCCAAAGTAGACATAATATCGTTTTCAGATATGATACTAAATAAGTCATCTACGTATTTTGTAATTATTTTTGGTTTGTTCTGCAGTTTTTCCATACAGGAGTCAATCAACTTTTCCATTACTATGTCTGCAACTATTGGTGAAGCTGGTGAACCCATAGGCAGACCTTTTCTTTGGATATAAATTTGATTATTATATTTAAAGTAGCGGTTATCTTTAATGCAAAATTTTAAAATACGAAGAAATAAATTTTTGTTCATATTAGTGAATTCTGATATTTCGCTCCATTTGTCTTCTATTATGTTAATTGCCAAGTCCACTGGAATGCTTGGAAAAAGGGAAATTACATCAAAAGACACAAGTTTTTCATCTTCACGAATCGTTAAATTTTTAATTTTTTCTTTGAAGTCTAAAGAGTCTTTGACATTATATTTGGATTTTTGGTAACTTCTTTTAGAACGTTCGTTATGTATTTGCATAGTCCATTCGATGGAGCGTTGATACAAGATACTATTGGTCTAAGAGGACAGCCTTCCTTATGGATTTTAGGAAGACCATAAATTCTCGGTGCATAAGCCACGTCAGTTTTAAGTTTGTTTCTTTCGCTGTCTACAATTATATTATTTATATACAGTTCTTCAACCAGTTTATTATTGGTTTTTTGTAAGGAGCTTGTTGGATCTTTATTTATTCTCCTGTAGGTCATAATGTCCCCTATTATTGTTCGCATTTTAAACTCATAATCCTCTTTCTCCAAAGCTACTGTCACATTTCCCTTGTCGGCGTTCAAAATTAGGATATTCCTGTTCTGTTTAAGGAATTTGTTTGCTTTTTTCATGATATTAAGTGTGAATTTGTCTCTATTATTTAACAGTCTTTTGTTTATGTGGTTGTCTACTATGGTTGTGAATTTAGTCCTTGCTACTTCTTGTTCTTCTTTGTCTGGTATGGTTTGTATTAGATCTTCTCCATCAGTTATAAATTTTAGCATAGGAAATTCATGCTTTTCTATCGGTAATGCATGTTTTTTCCCCAGAGAAAGTATCCATTGAACTTCATTTGGAATATGCGTAGTTGTTTTATTGATGAACCAATCTTTGTTGTGTTCTACCTCCAGTTCCTTTTCTTGTAGTTTCAATAATCTATTAAATTTTCTTACATGGGTTTCTTTAATTTTCTTATTTATCGCATCGGCAACAATCTTTTCACTTTCCCATAAATTTAAAGAATCTGTTTCATTCAAACGTTCATTTATTAGTTTGTTCAACTTTTGCCTTTCTTTTTCTTGAGTTTTAAGAATGTTATGTTTATGTCTTAATAATAAATTTAAAATTCTGTTATGAAAACTTTCTATATATTTGTCAAGTATTCGATGAATCGAAGACTCTAAGTACTCATTTGATTCAAATATTTTGAAAACGTTTTTGGTGGAGTTTTTGATAAATGTTGGAATAATACCTGTTCTTCTGCAACGTACTAGAAATGTAATTGATGATTTTAATTTTAGTGTTCTATTTCTCACAGATTTATATTTATTTAAGTTCGATCTGATGTTTGGATCCTTTTTAATATTTTTGTATACCATTGTGATATTTAAATACGGCGTGCTCTCCGTTTTTTGTAATATATATCAATTCTCTGTTCGACCTTTTTGGGTTATAAGTAAAAGAAAAATATTCTTCGAGGTCGAGGTCAAATTGTAGTGTAAAAACTAGTTCTTTATTGCCAATATTTCGCCTACAACATCGAGTAGCATCATCAGGGCTATGGACTAATAATACAAAATAAGATAAATACAAATCAAAATCATTAGTAATCTTAATATAGAGAATAAAGCACAAAACAGAAATTTATAAAAATACAAAACACATATTACAAAATCAAAAACAACAATTAAGCTTACACTCAGTGTTTACAAACAAACACACAAACGCAAAAACATTAAATACAATTTTCTCGATCGTCGTCTATTATTGCACTGAGAGTAAGGTAATATTGCTTTGTTTACTTATACTAATTATTGCACTGTGTTTTTATATTTTGTTGTTTATTTATTAGATGACGGTATATTTGGGCACAATTCTCTGTGTCAGCTTTAAAGTTAATTCTCTCCTTCGATGGAATATTTATGATGTTTAACATCTCTAATAGGAAGCGGCGTTTGTAATTATTCTCTGTTGTTAATATTTTTGTGTTTTCGAAATCTGGAGAGTGATTTAAAGTTGCACAATGGGCCGCTAATGCTGTTTTTTGACTGCTATTGTTGCGTGATCGTTGATCAGATTTATGTCCTGATATTCGAGTTTTTTAATTTATTTTTGGTTGTTCCAACATATACCATTTTACATTTCTCTATTCCATTTCCATTGCACGGTATTTTATACACAACATTAGATTTATCAAATTTGTCAATTTTATCTTTGGTTTTGCTGAAGATTTTTCCAATGTTATTAAACGTTTTATAAAGCTATTTTATAGTTTTTAGAATCAAAGAGTTTTGAATTGACAACTCTTTCTGAAATATCCGGAATGTATAAAGTTGATTTAAAGCTATTTATTTGGTTCGATTCCTTCGTTTTTAAATTGTTCAGTTTATGTTTGGCAATTAAGTTTTCAATTAGCTTTGAGGGGAAATTGTTGGCTTTCAAAATGTTTCTTATTTTAAACAGGTTGTCATTGTGAAACTCCATATCACTAATGCTTAAAACTCGCTTGATTAGATTACAGGCAGTATTTATAATCATGCTCTTTGGATGTTTTGAATAATAATTTATGATCCGACCCTGATTGCAGTCGGTTTTTGATACCCAGTCTATCTTCATTAAATCTCTATCCCTCATTATCAGTAGATCCAAATATGGAAGTTTGGATTCTGATTCTTTTTCAACCGTAAACCTTATACTAGGGTGAAAATTATTAAATGTTTCCAAAGTAGACATAATATCGTTTTCAGATATGATACTAAATAAGTCATCTACGTATTTTGTAATTATTTTTGGTTTGTTCTGCAGTTTTTTCCATACAGGAGTCAATCAACTTTTCCATTACTATGTCTGCAACTATTGGTGAAGCTGGTGAACCCATAGGCAGACCTTTTCTTTGGATATAAATTTGATTATTATATTTAAAGTAGCGGTTATCTTTAATGCAAAATTTTAAAATACGAAGAAATAAATTTTTGTTCATATTAGTGAATTCTGATATTTCGCTCCATTTGTCTTCTATTATGTTAATTGCCAAGTCCACTGGAATGCTTGGAAAAAGTGAAATTACATCAAAAGACACAAGTTTTTCATCTTCACGAATCGTTAAATTTTTAATTTTTTCTTTGAAGTCTAAAGAGTCTTTGACATTATATTTGGATTTTTTGGTAACTTCTTTTAGAACGTTCGTTATGTATTTGCATAGTCCATTCGATGGAGCGTTGATACAAGATACTATTGGTCTAAGAGGACAGCCTTCCTTATGGATTTTAGGAAGACCATAAATTCTCGGTGCATAAGCCACGTCAGTTTTAAGTTTGTTTCTTTCGCTGTCTACAATTATATTATTTATATACAGTTCTTCAACCAGTTTATTATTGGTTTTTTGTAAGGAGCTTGTTGGTATCAAAAACCGACTGCATCAGGTCGGATCATAAATTATTATTCAAAACATCCAAAGAGCATGATTATAAATACTGCCTGTAATCTAATCAAGCGAGTTTTAAGCATTAGTGATATGGAATGACAACCTGTTTAAAATAAGAAACATTTTGAAAGCCAACAATTTCCCCTCAAAGCTAATTGAAAACTTAATTGCCAAACATAAACTGAACAATTTAAAAACGAAGGAATCGAACCAAATAAATAGCTTTAAATCAACTTTATACATTCCGGATATTTCAGAAAGAGTTGTCAATTCAAAACTCTTTGATTCTAAAAACTATAAAATAGCTTATAAAACGTTTAATAACATTGGAAAAATCTTCAGCAAAACCAAAGATAAAATTGACAAATTTGATAAATCTAATGTTGTGTATAAAATACCGTGCAATGGAAATGGAATAGAGAAATGTAAAATGGTATCGGGTGATTTTTTTGAGGTTAGGATTTTCATGCATTAGTATTTGACAGATCACGTGAGATTTCAGACATGGTGCCAAAGAGAAAGATGCTCAGTATGCTTTGACATTTCATCATGAATAGACTTACTAACGAGCAACGCTTGCAAATCATTGAATTTTATTACCAAAATCAGTGTTCGGTTCGAAATGTTCAAATGTGACAAATTTTGTTCAGCGATGAGGCTCATTTCTGGTTGAATGGCTACGTAAATAAGCAAAATTGCCGCATTTGGAGTGAAGAGCAACCAGAAGCCGTTCAAGAACTGCCCATGCATCCCGAAAAATGCACTGTTTGGTGTGGTTTGTACGCTGGTGGAATCATTGGACCGTATTTTTTCAAAGATGCTGTTGGACGCAACGTTACGGTGAATGGCGATCGCTATCGTTCGATGCTAACAAACTTTTTGTTGCCAAAAATGGAACAACTGAACTTGGTTGACATGTGGTTTCAACAAGATGGCGCTACATGCCACACAGCTCGCGATTCTATGGCCATTTTGAGGGAAAACTTCGGAGAACAATTCATCTCAAGAAATGGACCGGTAAGTTGGCCACCAAGATCATGCGATTTGACGCCTTTAGACTATTTTTTGTGGGGCTACGTCAAGTCTAAAGTCTACAGAAATAAGCCAGCAACTATTCCAGCTTTGGAAGACAACATTTCCGAAGAAATTCGGGCTATTCCGGCCGAAATGCTCGAAAAAGTTGCCCAAAATTGGACTTTCCGAATGGACCACCTAAGACGCAGCCGCGGTCAACATTTAAATGAAATTATCTTCAAAAAGTAAATGTCATGGACCAATCTAACGTTTCAAATAAACAACCGATGAGATTTTGCAAATTTTATGCGTTTTTTTTTAAAAAAAAGTTCTCAAGCTCTTAAAAAATCACTCGTTATATGTTGGAACAACCAAAAATAAATTAAAAACTCGAATATCAGGACATAAATCTGATCAACGATCACGCAACAATAACAGTCAAAAAACAGCATTAGCGGCCCATTGTGCAACTTTAAATCACTCTCCAGATTTCGAAAACACAAAAATATTAACAACAGAGAATAATTACAAACGCCGCTTCCTATTAGAGATGTTAAACATCATAAATATTCCATCGAAGGAGAGAATTAACTTTAAAGCTGACACAGAGAATTGTGCCCAAATATACCGTCATCTAATAAATAAACAACAAAATATAAAAACACAGTGCAATAATTAGTATAAGTAAACAAAGCAATATTACCTTACTCTCAGTGCAATAATAGACGACGATCGAGAAAATTGTATTTAATGTTTTTGCGTTTGTGTGTTTGTTTGTAAACACTGAGTGTAAGCTTAATTGTTGTTTTTGATTTTGTAATATGTGTTTTGTATTTTTATAAATTTCTGTTTTGTGCTTTATTCTCATATTAAGATTACTAATGATTTTGATTTGTATTTATCTTATTTTGTATTATTAGTCATAGCCCTGATGATGCTACTCGATGTTGTAGCGAAATATTGGCAATAAAGAACTAGTTTTACACTACAATTTGACCTCGAGCTCGAAGAATATTTTTCTTTTACTTAAAATATATTTTTAAAATCTTTTTATTAACGGTTCCGTACCAAAAGGGTAAAAACGTACCCCCCTATGGTTTTCGCTACAGTATCTGTCCGATCGTCTGTCAGCACCTTTTATCTCTGGAACCGTAATTTTTTAACCGTAGACTCTTAAAATTTTCACAGAAAATGTATAAGTGTTGCCGCTATAGCAAAAAAAAACTAAAACTTATAGGGTGTTCCCAGAGAGACGTGTTATTCACGTACATATGTTTTTTTACACTTAAAATTTACAAACAGTAATGAAAACTTAAAACACTATATAAACAAGTATAAAAAAATAAACCTAAAAATTAAAGGGTTTTCCGATAGTGTCGTCATTGGCATGTATATGACCTAAGTTTTTAAACATAATAGTTAGACTTTTGCAATTTTCACAGAAGGTATATAACTGTGGCCGCTATATAGCAACAAACACTTAAACTTATAGGGTGTTCTAAAAGTGACGTTTTATTTGCGTTTATGTCTTTATTTCTTGAGCTGCAGAAAGCAACCACTTAAAAATTGCTGACAGTAACTAAAACTATATTTGCTTTCTAACAAGCATACAAAATTAAACCTAAAAATTTAAGGGTGTTCCGATAGTCACGTGACATATCGCACCCTAAATACAAAAGGGTCACAACTAAAAATTTTCCAAAACTGACTTTTTTCCATAAATTAATTCAGAGTACATATCTCTAACTACCTCAAACATTTCTTTCACATCACTATCGTCTTTAACTGGAAAAATACAGTTATGTCTATTTTTATGTTAAGTCTGTTGCTTCTGCACATAAACAGTTTTTGGTCTCTCCTGAAAATTTTAGTATTTTGAGTTGTGACCCTTTTGTATTTAGGGTGCGATATATATATATATATGTATACAATATTTAACTTTTCATTGAAATGAGCACAGAGACTTAAGGGTAGGCTGATAGAATTGGCATAAAATTTAGTGGAGAAGTGATTGGAAGTGCTTTCATTTTAAAGGACTAACGATATTTTATTTGGGGTAAAATATAGTGAGAAATCGAAAGGACGTGGTCTAAGACCACCCCGGAGTATTTCTTAGAACGGAAAATTAGCTTTTCTATGTGTATTTTGAATAACAGTATTTACACTCGTAAAAAAACATTGAAAAAGGCGTAGAATTTAAACGTGTTCTCCTGTAACATTTACTTTTTTACTCTTAGATCCCTTTCTATTTATGCGGTCACATACATGTATATTTTTAAATGGTAAAATTTTATGATGATGAAAAAGTAAAAAATTAAAAAAAAACATTTGAGAATTTTGACGTTATCTTCGTTACAGAATTTAATGATTATTTGATGTAATAATAATTTTATTTGTCAACTCTGTATGTGAATCTATATTATATACAGTACTAGTGTATATTACCCGGAGTTGCCTGGGTCCACCTTTAGAGCCCTTCTACGTGCTTGCGAAATGATTAACCTTTGTCGGTTTTGTCCACCCACCCTGTAGGTTCACTCTCAACAGAGGAGAAACCGTTATAGTTTCGCGACAAAGCATTTGCATACATCTGAAAAATATCATCACATATCGGGTTCAACCAATCGAGGAGGTGATTAAGGAAACGCAAAGAAAAAAGTAACACACATACCTATGATACAATGCAGGTGTATAGCAAGTGAAAAATCAAAATTTACGAACGGCCTTCCAAAAGGCATTGAATTGAAGGCCTTTTAGCAGACAATTTTCGGACTACCTTTTTCTGAAACGCTTGCCAGTAAAAGTGATAGTGGAACAGGCCTGCTCTGCAATAAAAACCTGTATAATACAGTTAGGTGTATGGAATGCGACTTGTGCCTACTAAAGAAGAAATAAAAGGCCTTCTAGCAGTCCCATCATCTCCTCTCTTTTACCGCTGGGATAAAATTAAAATTGCTATTTTGGCTTGTGTATTTGTATATATGTATGTATGTATGTATGTATGTATGTATGTATGTATGTATGTATGTATGTATGTATGTATGTATATATGTATGTATAAATAACTATTTGTAAGTATTTATGTTAAAGCAGCTATAGTTGGTGTTCCCATTCAGATATTTCATTTGTTTAAATATAAAAGACATTTGGAAGAATAATGTTTTCTAGCAGAGAGTGCTGCTGGTACTGGTATTGTTGGCCATAGACCAGCGCTATGAGTAATGTAAAAAAAATTATTTTTCCTTTCTTTTTCTCTTTATTTACTATTGCTTTTCTAAGAATGTGAAAAAGGATGCTTGAATGTAAGTTCAAATAATAAAATCGTTAGAGGAAGTTAGTGGCGCATATAGAAAGAAATAACGATTGGTGATTGTAAAACGTGGGTGTCTTGTTGTTTTATTGTGAACAAACAAACAAAAAAAGACAAACCAAATTGAAAGGAATTTCTTAATGGATTTTACGCTACACTGTGATTTTTTTTTTTCTTTTAGTTTTCTTGATTTTTTTCCACCACACGTTTGTGGTTTTTAAGAAATTGTAGTTTTAAGTAGGAGTGATTTAGCTACATTTTGCTGGGAATTTTTTTTAATTTTTTTTTTTTTTGAAGATGACTCAAATAGTGAATGTAGATTTTTCCGAATACTTTTGTTGTAAAAATAAAAATTTATCAATTGAATGGCCAAATATGAATGGCCTTATTACGCTTGCAATGTGTAGTATTTTGTGTGTAATTGCTCTCTGTTTCACATAACCATTTCTAGCAGTAGGCTTGACATTGTTTTTGTCATTTGTATTTTTTTTTACACCAACACAAAATGAGTTTTTATATTCAGATTTTCTGTGCCTTATTTTTTTTTTTCTTCGTTTGCTAAAATTTATTTGTGCAACTGAACGAACAATATGTGAAATTTAATAGTAAAAATCATAAATAACATGTTTTGTAAATAAAGTGTTTTTTACAATCTCATTTGTCATATTAATTTTATCGTTAAGAGCATTTTATCGTATTGAATTTATGCGGGAGTTGAACAATAAAATTAAGATTTGTTTGATAATTTTCTATAATATATTGAAAGAAAAAAATACAATAAAGTCATTGCAAAGAAGAGATATATTAAAATTAAAATATGTTGCATATTTGAGGGGGCTTTTTAGATAAATTATAAAAAATTTAGCATATATTAGGAAATAAATAGAAAATGGAAATACGTTGCATATTTTAGGGAGTTTTTTAAATTAATTTTAAAAAAAAGTTTATCATATATTAGGAATAAATGGAAATAAAGAGAAAACTGAAAAATGCTGAATATTGTAAGGAGTTTTCTTTTATTTGAAATAACCTATAAAAATTTCAGAATTTGTTAAATATTAATAATAGAATTTACAGTCATTGCAAAGAATAAATGTATTAAAAATAAAACATGTTGCATATTTGAGAGGGCTTTTTAAATAATAAAGACAAAACTGAAATACGTTGCATATTTCAGGGAGTTTTTTAAATAACCTATTAAATATTTTCCACATTTCTTAAAAGAATGTACAGTCATTGCAAAGAATAAATATATTAAAATTAAAATATGTTGCATATTTGAGGGGGCTTTTTAAATAAATTATAAAAAGTTTAGCATATATTAGGAATAAATGGAAATAAAGAGAAAACTGAAATACGCTGCATATTTTACGGAGTGTTTTCAAATAATCTGTAAAATTTTCACCATTTCTTAAATATTAATTACAGAACTTACAGTCATTGCAAAGAATAAATATATTAAAATTAAAATATGGTGCATAATTGCCCCTGAATAAATAAATTATAAAAAAAAGTTAAGCATATATTAGGAGCAAATGATGAGGGAGAGAAAGCTGACATATGTTGCATATTTTAGGGAGTTTTTTTTAATAATCCGTAAAATGTTCAGCAAACAGGTTACATATTAATAAATTGAATTTAGAGGTATGTGATGGCAATTGAATTTGAAATCGAAACAATTTTAAAACGAAGAAAAGATTGTGATAAACTTATGTTTTATCTTTTATATCACATAAAACACTGGTACTAACAACATGTTTTATTAATTGTTTGCTTTTATAATTTTGTGCCATTTAAGAAAAAAGATTTTTTTTAATATTTTTACATATAAATTTTAATTATAAATTTTGTATAAACCATGTAAATCTAAGGATTTTAATGGAATTAAATTACAATAAATAAAATAAAAATTAATAAAAGTCTGTTTCAATATTTTTCATTTATTCTACACTTCACCACAGGTAAGTTTATCATTCCGTGTGTAATTTCTACAATATTAATTTTCGACCCCATAAAGTATATACATATATTCTGAATTCTTAGACATAGAGATGTTGATTGAGCGATGTCCGTCTGTCCATCTATCCATCTGTCGGTTTGTCCGTGTTGGCGTTGAAATGTCGTTTGCCAAGGCACCAGAAGTGATAAGAAAAATGTAAGCACACCAATCTGTCAGGCATAGTTTCGAAAATTTTCGGATTGCAATTCAGCAACATCGTATCATTCCTTAAGAGGCTGCGGTCCAAAAACCACGCCCACCTATATTTTTCTCAGGTTTTTTTTTCATTTTTCGGCTTTAATGATTCTCATTTGATTTTTTTTTTTTGTCAAATAAATATTAGACCACGACAGGTAGATCGCAAGGAGTGCTTAGATATATCAGGGGATCCATAACCTCCAGCAAGGAGCGATTTTTGTTTTATTTTTAGGTTGGTAGGGGTTTTCTTCTTTGATTTGTATTCAAGACCTTTATAGAAAGCAATACATATAGAGGTATCCCATGAACCCACAAGTTCCTAAATTAAAAAAAAAAAAATCATTAAAATTTAAAAAAAAATTTGAAAAAAATTTTTTTATAAAAATATTAAAATTTTAATTTTTTTAAATATTTACAAAACATTTTTAATAAGAATTTTTTACAGAAAATTTTCGAAAAGAATTTTTTTAATAATTTTCCAAAAAAAATTCAAAAAATTTTTTTTAAAAATTTTCAAAAAAAATATTTTTACAATTTTCGAAATCATGAGGGTAACATAACATATTTGTATTAGTAAGAATATATGTTTATAGAGTAACATATTTTTTAATGCGTTTGATTCTTCAATAGATGAGATCTCTGTTTCAAAACCTAAATGCATTATACAAATAGACAACATCAGCTTACCGACTATAAAAGGTCAAAAATAAAATACACACGTTTATAGGTAAACTATTATTTTAAAACCCACAAAGCTACGTGGCTACACGACCACCGTTGTGGCTGTATTCAGCTTCGGCTAATTTCTATTTTTGTATGAGACAATTTTATTTTATTCAACCAAAGAAAATGTCACAAAATTATATATTACAACTTCATAAAACAATAAAAAATATGGAGGAAATATTTATTATTTTTTGAAAAAGTTATTTAATTTCATAAAAGCAAAACAGGTATTTCTACAACACTGTCAGAGTTTACGATGTAGCTGTCGTCTTCAATATCATTAAGTAGCTGACTACACGGCGCTTAGCTGCGTAGCCGCTGTCTTCTTTTTCTTTAAAGCATGAATACAAATTATTTTAATTTGTGTAAAATGTCAACCATATGGATAATGCTGTTCATGCCAGTATAATTAAAGTCACCGTGGTGAAGGGTATAGAAGATTCGACACAGGCGAATATAGCGCTCTTACTTGTTTTAAAACATATTTTTTTTCTAAATTCTTAATTAGTGCTTGAGTTTTATGTTCTCTTGAGCATTTCAAATCCAAATTCATCGCATCATAATTTCAGACAAGAAACTCTAGATAAATCTTTAGCCTTAAAAAAATGCACTTGCGGCCCACTGTGCTTCAACAGGTCATAACCCAAATTTTTGGTAATAATCAAAGAATTGACAAGAGAATTAATAAATAAAATAGAATAAGAAAATTATTTCCTATATGTTATGTTATTTGATTGAAATTAAAAAGAACTGACTTCGAACCAAAATAAATATTATAATAAAATAGGACGAATAAACACACAAAATATATAATACCAAAATTTAATTACACGCTAAGAATTTATAAATAAAATGCGAACAGTAATTAACCAATAAATACATTAGCAACCAAATATGTTGCATACTTTAGGGACTAATAAAAAAAAACAATTTTGACAGGTTCACCACAAATAAGGTATTTATGCAAAACACGAAATTAATCAATTAGTAAACCATTAAATATACGATAAATGAAATATGTTGCATACTTTAAGAGGCTATTTTATTAATTATCAAAATTAAATCTTATAGAAAGATGGCAAAAGTCATTTACGGTTAGTTAGAAAAGTAGTTATGATGACCTTGAGCAGATAAGAAAAATGTTAAATTAGCCTAAAACTAATAGCTGGGCTGATGATAGGACAAGGCAACTTTTAATATCAGGTCGACAGCTACCAATTGACAGCCGGAAACTATTAGAAAAAATAAAAAGAAAATAAAACCAACCAGTAGGTAGCTGCTTCTGTTTCCCCTGGCAATTATTATTAATACATATAAATGAAATTTTATGCAGCATATTGTTAGGCGAATGCTTCATACTAAATTAATTAATATTAATCATACGTTCTATATTGTTGTTAAAATATTAAATTCTTATATAACCTTATTTATTTTTAAACGCTCATTATTCCTTTAAAATTTATTAAATAAATATGTTATGAAAGAATCATAAAATATTTATTTTTAATAAATATAATATTCCAAAAAGATTACTATGGTGCTTAACCAGATCGTTGGTGGATTTTTCAAACTTTGTGAATAAAAACCCAGTTTCTTATGTATCTTTTTATTTTGATAATATTGGTATGATTCAATTATGTATTGGGGCTCTATGACGTTAATGTGACGAATTATATCAACATTTAGCTCTTGAATTGTTGCTGGCTTATAGAACGTAGACCTTTTCTTTCAAATAACGCCAAAGAAAGAAGTCCAACGGTGTCAAATCACATGATGTTGGCAGCCAATTGACATCACCACTACGTGAGATAACACGATGATGCCCCCAGCCCATAAACCGCACCATACAGTCACTCACTGAATGTGATTTTCTTCGAAAATTGATCATCCACTGTTGCCATTTCTTGCCACCGTTCTGAACATTGCCGACGTTTGGAATGACAATGGTTCAAATTGAGTTAGTCTGAAATAGAGAAATGTCAAATTGAATGCAGAAAAAAACTTGACGTTTAGGTGTGGTTCACATTCAACATCGGCCCTTAAAATTTAACGACCCTATACAAATAAAGCTTTTAAGCACATAGTAAGAGCTTTAGAACCTTACAATCTAATTGTGTGGCATATTGTTAGGCGTATGTTCAATACATATTTAATTAATATTAATCATACGCTTAGTGTAGTCATGGTAAATCAAAATCCTTTCTATAAATGACACATTATTTTCTTTAAGAACTCCGCTTGCTCTCAGGATGAATTTAAATTTATAACTCACATACTCCCAACATTTATATAAAATCAAAAAAGTTGAAAAATCCACTGACGATCTGTCTGTCTGTTTTTCTTTTGCGTTCGCATCACGTAAAAACCACTGAATGGATTTTAACAAATTTTTGTGAGGAGGTACCTATGTATCCTGAAATCAATTTTTTCCCAAAAATATCTTATTTCTAAGGGAAAGTGGAGAAATAGCAGTGAAAGAACGCAGTTATTTTAGTAAAGTAAACCGGATATGCAGCTTTTATTTTTTATAAAGTAAATACATAACCTGATATGCAGCATAGTTTAAGGCGGTACTAAAAACGTAAGGGTCTTTGGTGTGGATTACTTTCAAAGCAGAATCGAATAAAATATTGCAAGAACGCTGACGAAGTGACGGGCACAGCTAGTTACATAAATAAAGCTTATAAGCACACAGTAAGAGCTTTATAATCTTCCAATCTAATTGTGTGGCATATTGTTAGGCGTATATTTAATACAAATTTAATTAATATTAATCATACGTTCGGTTTTTTTTTTTTTAAATTGTTATAAAATTCTCTCTATTATTAAGGTCCTAGATACATAATCTAAGGTAAAAAATAAATAGACAAATTTTAAGTTCTTCACATTTTGGTTTTTTTTTTCCTAAAATTTTTAACGTTGTTCCTTGAAAATATTAGTTGTTATAAAGTGATATCACTATTAACTAAATTTATTTTTCAATTACTGGTTTTTTGAGGAGCTAAATTAAGCACTTAGCGAAATGGCCATAACGACTCGCATACCCCACATCAATCAATTTGTAGATTTATAATAATTTGGTTTAATAGCACGCTATTAAATAAAATTTAAATTGAATTTCCTTTTATTATATAAATAAACTTTTTAATCACATAATAATAGCTTTATAACACACTGTGTAATTTTTTAAGTCATGGTAAAATAACCATATACGGACACCACTACGTCATAAAAGACAAAAAAAAAAGACCCCTGTCTCCCAGTTTTGCCCAAAGTCCTCCAGGTTTTTTTTTATGGGCCCTCAAATATGTGGGGCCTCGATGTCATCTTTGCAAAAAAGTTATCATTTACTCAAGCTCATATTTTACAAACCGTTTGAAATTTTGATATACTCTCTGAGGTGAAGTTGTAGCTCTTGCCATAAAGAACAAAAATTGTTAACATATAAAATAAAAAAACTTCATTTTAAAGTTTAAAATCGCAAAAAACTTTAAAAAATTAAATTTTTACCTTTTTTCCCCTGTTCAGGTCCATAGGTAGCAAACCGTTTAAAATTCAAGGAAACAATCAACTACAAAAATGAACCTAAGATCTTTCTAGAACATATGAATATCCTAGGAATGATTCTTAACACCGTTTAGGTAGCGCTTAGGTAGCCGAAATGAAATTAAATTAATTTCAATGAAATTTAAATTCATTTCAATGAAATTTAAATTCATTCAATGAATGAAATGAATTTAAATTCATTTCATTTCGGCTATCTAGGAATGATTTTTAACACCGTTTAGGTAGCGCGTAGGTAGCCAAAATTTCAATGAAATGAATTTAAATTCATTCAATTAATGAAATGAATTTAAATTCATTTCATTTCGGCTACCTAAGCGCTACCTAAACGGTGTTAAGATTCATTCCTAGGAAGTTCATATGTTCTAGAAAGTTGTTTATTGAGATCTTAGGTTCATTTTTGTAGTTGATTGTTTCCTTGAATTTTGAACGGTTTGCTACCTATGGACCTGAACAGGGGAAAAAAGGTAAAAAATTTAATTTTTTAAAGTTTTTTGCGATTTTAAACTTTAAAATGAAGTTTTTTTATTTTATATGTTAACAATTTTTGTTCTTTATGGCAAGAGCTACAACTTCACCTCAGAGAGTATATCAAAATTTCAAATGGTTTGCAAAATATGAGCTTGAGTAAATGATAATTTTTTTGCAAAAATGACATCGAGGCCCCCCATCTTCGAGGACCCATAAAAAAACCTGGAGGACTTTGGGCAAAACTGGGAGACAGGGGTTTTTTTTTTTGGTCTTTTATGACGTAGTGGTGTCCGTATATGGTTATTTTTTCCGTGTTGCACTGTGTAATATTCCAATCTAATTGTGTGGCATATCGTCAGGCGTATGCTTAATACACATTTAATTAATATTAATAATACGCTTAGGGTAATCGTTTTTTTTCATATTTTATTTATTCAATCTTCAAATATATTTTTGTGTAATCGTTGTAATTCAAATTATTTTCTTTAAGACCTCCCAAGTGGAGGCATCTCTCAGGGATAATTTAAATTTATAACTCACATACACCCAACATTTATATATGAGCCCTTGATTATGAAAGTGGTATAGCTTTGCATTTTAAAGGATTCAAAAATATTTTTGCATTATGGAATGAAATATTTTGACAATTCAATAGTGCCAACAAATAAGTATTTATTATGATTGTGAAATTTATAACCATTTTTAAAAGGTAGTGTGGTTTTGAAAGGTTGAAATGACTTATACCATTTTCAAAATTAACTGCATGACTTTGTAACTGACTTAAACCCTCAAGGAAAAATTTTTATTAAAAATTAACATTTTACTCAAACTCATTACATTGTAATTAAGTAATTTATTTTTTTAGTATTTACGGAAAATAAAGAGTTTGTGGAAAATTGGTGGGATATAGGGTAGTAAGTGCATCATATCTTTTTTTCTTCTGTTGTTGGTCTAATGGTTTTTTCTTCTGTTATTGGTCTAATGGTTCTATATAGTGGAAGCAAATCAATATTTTCGTATATTCTTGGCCTTCCTCTTTTGGTTGAAAGGTCTAACACTTTGAATTCGGAATTGTCATCCAAAGAAGTTTTATAAAATATTTTACATTGAGAATTTTTCAGAAATCTAATCCATTGTATTTTTAGCCAAGATACAGCTTCTCCATTGGTAATTAAGCGTAAAGAGCTTTATTTACAACAATGGTGTCTTTGGTGCCCCCACTGAAATTTTCCGGCATACATTTTCGTAGAATATTTTAATCCTTAAATGTCCTTTTTTAAAGGATATTTTTTGATTTTCTCGAAAAAAGGGTCAAATTGACCCATAAAGAGACCAGTTAGAGGGATAAGATCTTCCACAAAAATAATCCTCATACAATTCCACAACACAACTCTGACCATAAGAATTCTCTTAGACATTAACTTACAGCATTTTTTTCATATAGAATAAAAAAACTCAGACGTGCTGGACCATAAGTTTGTTCTACAAAAATGATCCACTCAACATACCCTTTCAGAATTATACACTGTTGGGCAGTGTAATTAATTTGCCAAATTTTGAAAACAGGCTGACTTATACCACTATTAAAATATACCGTTATTGTATTTTGTTTACCAACCAAAAAATAAACTCAATTTATCAACCTAATTTTCATGGCATACTGCGAGTTACTTTAGATTTTGTTACTTTATTAGGATTTGATATGAAATAGCTGATAAACTAGATTTTAAAAAAATTTGACTTATACCACTTTCACAATCAAGGGCTCATATAATCAATAAAAACTTAATAAAAAAAAGATACTTTGATTTGGAATATTAAAATATGAACCATAAAATAATTATGACAATATAATTTTTATTTCTATAAACATAATGAAACATTAGTGTTGTGTAAGTCGTTATATTTAATAAATAATAATTCAACTTCTTTTTCGAATTTCGAGGTTTTTGGTTAAGTCACCTTATCCGTTTTTTTATTTTTTTTTTATTTGATTATATTTCACATAAAAAATGGCGCCATTCAAATATCATTTCAAAAATGTTATTGTTGAATTTTTTACAAGAGTTTGTTAAGTGAAAAACACAAAGGAAATTTTTTAAAGAAAAAGAATTTTTAAAAAAGCAACAATAAATGCCACTTCATTTAGGTGAAACGTACAGCGATGTGTTTGTGTTAAACCAAAGCTTTTGGAAAAGTTTTAATTAGTATCAATACTGATCAATATCAATATCGATTACTATGACCGTTATAATAAAAAGTATATATATTAAAAATTATAAGTAAAAGGGTGCTCCAATAGTTCATTTAATTTGATAAATATGGCCATTTTCTGTGAACAGTTGTCCACAGACCGTTAAAATTTACAAAGAACCTGTATTGCTAATTCCACTATAACAAAAAGTACAAAATGGAAATTTGGAAATAAAAGGGTGTCCCAATAGTTAATGTAATTCTATGTATGTGGCCAAACTTAAGAACTGTTATAGACAGTCAGCTAAAATTTACAAGGAACCTGTATTGCTAAGCGCACTATAACAAGTATACAATTTGAATTTAGAAATTAAAGGGTGTCCCCATAAGTGATGTAATTTTACATATATGGCCCCATCTTTTGAACCGTTAAAGACAACACTTGAAAATTAGACAGAATGTTCACTACTTTCTCTGGTATAATAACAAGTATAAATATTTGGAATTATAATGTAAAGGGTGTCCCAATAGTTCATATAATTTGATATATATGGCCCAACTTTTGAACCGTTATATACAGACAGTTGAAATTTACCAAGAATCTTTGTGTCAAAAACCTCTATAACAACAGATCTTTAATTTAAAGTTGTAAATTAAAGGGTGTCCCAATAGGTGATGTTATTTCATCTATGTGACCCTATCTTTTAAACCATTTCAGACATAGGCTTGAATGGTGTCCCCATAGCAGAAGGATGCTGGTGAAATTAGCTTACCTTTTTAACAGTAATAGGGCGAGGCTTGACATTCACTTAGTCTTTACTTTTTTTCCCGCTTATTTTGGCGCATCTTTTATTTGATTCAAATCCAATTCTTACAGATTACTTCTTACATTTTTCGTTTAGAATTGGTGCCCATCTATCTGTTTTGAAGTCGGTCTTATTTTTTGCAAGAGTTATTTATAACTTGTGAGGAACGGTGTTACTTTTCGAATCAAGTAACAAAACTTTTTTAACAGTCTTGTGTTTTTTTTTTTATTATTTTAATTTTATGATACCAGTTTTTTCCACCCCAGCCCCCCTGATTTACTTTACAACCTTGTCAATCATCAATGCCAGTCACAACTTTTGATAAATAACTTTCACAAGAAATATTTTTCAACTTTTTCTAGTGTAATAAAGTATCAGAAGAAGAAGAAAAAGAAAAATAAACGATAACTGAATTTTGCTTAAAGGATGTTTACAGCAGATCTAAAGTAAAAAAGAAAAAAAGTTTCTAATTTTAGCAGTCTGTCATCACATTTCACCAAAAAGTGTCATTTTTTTGTTCATCTGTTTTTTTTTTTCTTAACTTAAATTTGTACGATGAAATGTGAAAGTTTTCTTTTTTTTCCTTATGACTCTTGTTTGACTAACTCAGTTAACACGAAAATAGTTATACCAGGATTAAATTAATAGTTTTGTTAACTTTTGTTTTGGTTGGAAATAATCACATTAACTTTAAGTGAAAGTTGTACTTCCAAGGAATACGAAAAGGTAAATCGAATTATTAGGTCAACATAATGAAAAAATTATTTTTTACTTAAAGACAACACTACCGGCAAAGCTGTTGGCTTGTCTGCTGAAAATAGCCAGAGTCTTAGGCGGGAATCGAACCCGCAACCCCCAGACTGATGGAATAGCGCACTACCAATCAGGCTGTTGATTTATCTACATTACAAATATTTTGTTAAATGCTTTCCATGTTGGTTTCTCCCCGTGGGTTGAAAAGTCACTAAAGTTACGCTAATCCCCTAAACGGCGCGGAGCTTAAGCTATCCTACCGGGCGAAAAATCTAGGTGTTATCCTATATCCCAAACTTCCATGGAAACCTTATGTTCAGTTTAGTTCCGATAAGGTTTCAAAAGGCCTTTAAATTAGTAAAAAGCCCATAGGATAAAATTAATCACAAAAATGCCTATTGGCTTTGTAACACGTTGATAAAACCCACATTTATGTAAGGAGTGGTGGTCTGATGATCTGCTCTGGGCAATCCGACCTAGTGCAGGATAGTTAAAAAAATGTTGCGCATCTCAGCATCGATGATCACGGTTGCTATACGCACTAAATCATCGAAAGCACTTTTCACATGGTACTCTGACTTTAAGTCGACCTAATGGCCAAATAATTGACCAATAAGGCTTAATGCTACCTGGGCATGGAGAACGATGCTCTTTCGCCATGCGATCGTTCTGAGAGGTGTTTTGGCATTACAAGGTAATATTGATTCTGCACACCCTCTCCCATTCCAGATAGAAGTTTCGGATTCGTATCAATGTCGGAAATAACGACCATGAGATCACGTAAACGCCATGATGAAGGCTTGCAGTTTATACATACGAATTAAAAATGGAAACGGCAGTTAGGGGTTGAAGAGCCCATCCCTTGATTTTTGACGAGGATGGCCGAAATTGCGGCAATAAAAAGTGCGGCATTCTAGCTAAGATGCCAGAGGATATATGACAGACATATCGGGTTTTTTATCGAGAGAAAAGACGCGATAAACTGATTATCAAGCGTCTATACAGTGTCCTGATTGGCTCGAAAATGGCGGAGAAATAGAAGACATTTGGGTATCAGGGCTCACAAGGGTGCACAGAAATGTCATTTCAGGAATAACTACTAGATCTTGAACCTGCCTAAAGATCAGGAGATATATCAACTAGTCGACGTCCTTCTTAATTTCTGTAAGGCTAACTTTCAACAGGAACTACTACAGGTGGTCTTGTGAGCTCACCTGCACGATCTTGAGGCCATAGGAACCTAAGCCCTCAGTATGATGCAAGACTGCTGAGAACCCCTCAAGGACAGATGGAAACACTATTGGCTGTGCTAACAGAGCACCGTGTAATTGGCGGACATATTAGTTTATTTAATCTAACATATAATGACTTCTGTAGTTGTTGTCAGGATGACGAGGAGGAAGAAATGGTGGAGAGGACGGCGTTCCTTGACAGTTAGAGGCTTCAAGACCTTGTTTAACTATCGAACTGTAATATTAAAATGATAAATTCATTTATCCGGACTTCGGAATGGTTTTGCACTTAACCAAGTGCCGATCTGTTGGTACCTTAAGGCTCTCCTGCATCACATAAAGACCATACAGACATAAGTGAACAAAAATGTATATACAAAACCGCCGACCTATGCAACATAACCTAACCTACTCTAATCCTCAAAAATGTCGGTGGTGGGTTCTCTCGCACTATAAGTTTTTTTATAAGGCTGCATTACAATGTAGTCTTTTCCTTTAAATTCTCGACCACAGTTTCCCGTTCTTCCTCATCCATGAATACCCAGCAAAAGTTAACATAAAAATTCCCCGGGGGTTACTTCTAAACTTTGACGGTAAGGCTTCTGGGTTATTTTGGCGCACCAGTCCACGAGGCTTGCATAGGTCCTGAAACTGGTAGATAATAAGCTTTGAGGTCTAGCCAGGGTCCAAACTAGTGGTACCACGGTAACCGTTAGTCTCACAGGCACAACAAATCTGTGTTTCCGGTTATTGGAGAGGACAGAGGAAAGTAACATGGTAGCCGTTGTTTGGATTTAAATTGAAGAAAAGGCGATTTTCTCCTTAGCGCTATTGCATTTCAACAGATGCCACCACTCTTGTGATTAGCTGATCTCTACCGGTTCAAACAATATGGCTATAAATGTACGTGAAATTTACGTCAATATCGGAACACCCTATAAAGAGCGCTAAAAGGCGGGCAGTCGTACACAGGACGCAATATATCGAAAAAAATGTGGTTACGTTTATAACTTTCGCATATGGAACGGTCAAACTGTTTTACTAAATCATTTATATTTTGATTGAAAAAAAACGCTTATTTCATAACAAAAAAACTTCAATAAAAATCGCTAAAATAAAAAAAAGCGGAAGAGACACATTGTAGCAAAAATAATAGGGTTTCGTTTTTACTCTTAGGCTACACAACTCTAAACCTTTTGTATTTGGATTAAAAAATCGCTTATTTTATAAAACAAAAAATTGTCAATCAAAATCGCTAAAAAATCTTATATTTAAAAAAAAAAACTCGAAAAAAAATAAAAAATGCCAAATAGCGCTTTCATGCAAATGGTTACGCAACTCTAAAACATGCCTATTTTATAAAACAAAAAATCGTCAATCAAAATCGCTAAAAAATCGTCAATCAAAATCGCTAAAAAAAAATCTTGGATTGAATAAAAAAAATCCCCAAAAAAAATAAAAATCCATTTTTTGGCTGCGTAACCCAGACATTTATATTTCGATTGAAAAATCGAAAAAAACGTCAACAAAAAAACCGCAAAATAAATAAAAAAAATGTCTGTTTTGTTCATTTTTTAATTGAAAAATATAATTTTTTTAAATTTCTCTTCAAAATCAATACCTTTTAGTTAAAAAGCTTCCATTTCTTAAACATTACTTTGTAGTTATACTTTTGAAATATTAAATTTATTAATTTTTGTTCCGAATTCTTTTTTTTAAACTAAAGTCCTGCAAATCCCTTTGTCAAAAATCACACACACACTTTCAAAACTCTGTTTTTAACCCGAATTCCTTAAAACCCACGTTTTTTCAATTAGAATAGAAATGTAACGACAAACAGTTTGAAATTTATGATACATATAAATTTTTATTAAATGTTTTTCCACACTAAACTTTAACACATGACGAAGTTGTACAAGGATTAAGGAGGGAGGGGGGGAAATGGCAAAGAAAAAAAGTTAAAAACTTTTCGTTATTTTTATTTTTCCAACTCACTCTTTGTCTTGAGTTATAAAACAAAAGAGAAAATCATAGATGAATTTAGAAAAATAAAGGAAAAATATTGCAAGAAAAAACTTTGATATTAAATTTTTTGCAACTTTAGTAGCGCAGATAGTTAGAGAGGTGGTGTTGATGTTGTGAAAAATAGTATAAGGTACAATTTTGAAATTTTGCAAAAATTTGAATTAAAGAAACGGATATCTTATGATTAGCCATGTGGTTTGGAGTCTTGATGAGCATTTGTCATTTTATCATTTTATTTTTCCTGTGCAGGTGGCGCTGCCCGAACATCCATGTAATTCTGATCTTTTTAATGAAGAGAGGTTTAAACAGAAATGTGAGGAAGCTCCTGCTTTTCTTTTTGCAGCTTTATAATTAAAAACAATGAAATTGTTTGTCTCTGCTGAGATTCGGATCAGGGTTCTTTATAAATTAGCGCTCTGAACTATTATACCGTTACAATGGGACCATAAGAAACCAAGTGAGTCGGGTTTGAATTCACAAAACAGGCGACCTGTGCAACCTAAGCTAAAAAATATACCACGCAACTTCCAATGTTTCGTATTAGAGTTTTAAAAAAAATCTCAATTAGTTTGAGAGTTTTAAATGAAAGTAACACAGTGCAACACGGAAAAAAATTACCATATACGGACACCACTACGTGATAAAAGACCAAAAAAAAAGACTTTTTTTATGGGCCCTCAAAGATGTGGGGCCTCGATGTCATTTTTGCAAAAAAAGATAATTTCCTCAAAGAACAAAAATTGTGGACATATAAAATCAAAAAAACTTCATCTTCAAGGTCAAAATCTCAAAAAACTTTAAAAATTCAATTTTTTTTACCTTTTTTCCCCTGTTCAGATCCATAGGTAGCAAACCGTTCAAAATTCAAGGAAACAATCAACTACAAAAATGAACCTAAGATCTCAGTAAATAACTTTCTAGAACATATAAACTTCCTAGGAATGATTCTTAATACCGTTTATGCAGCGCTTAGGTAGCCGCAAAAGTGAAAAATTTCCCGAAAATTTTTTAGCTACCTAAGCGCTACCTAAACGGTGTTAAGAATCATTCCTAGGAAGTTCATATATTGTAGAAAGTTGTTTTTTAAGATCTTATGTTCATTTTTGTAGTTGATTGTTTCCTTGAATTTAGAACGGTTTGCTACCTATGGACCTGAACAGGGGAAAAAAGGTAAACAAATTGAATTTTTTAAAGGGTTTTGCGATTTTGACCTTGACGATGAAGTTTTTTTGATTTTATATGTCCACAATTTTTGTTCTTTATGACAAGAGCTACAACTTTGCCTCAGAGAGTATATCAAAATTTCAAACGGTTTGCAAAATATGAGCTTGAGGAAATTATCTTTTTTTGCAAAAATGACATCGAGGCCCCACATCTTTGAGGGCCCATAAAAAAAAACCTGGAGGACTTTGGGCAAAACTGGGAGACAGGGGTCTTTTTTTTTGGTCTTTTATGACGTAGTGGTGTCCGTATATGGTTATTTTGCCATGACTTAAAAAATTACACAGTGTGTAATTAAATAAAATTTTTAGAGGTGATGTAGCTCAAGTGGTTAGCACGATGACTACTAAAGCATAATCATGAGTTCAATACTCAGCCATGGACACATACATTTTTCTGATATGTATTAATTCTCTTTAAAAAAATGCATATCACAGCGCCCTCTTTCGCCGTCGTATTACCAAATAGCACTAAATCGTCGGCGAAGTAAAATAAAATAATTATAAATTGGCTCTGATAGCTTCAAATTAATACCCCTTTATAACATTAGAGGCTCTGCAACACTGTTCTAAAAATAATCATAACGTGCAATTGCAGTGTTGCCAAAAGTGAAGCTTTACTATCACTAAACATCTGACTTATCTACTCCTATCCCCTTTCCAAGGGAACTAACACAGTTAATATAAGCATTAATTGCCTGACTGTTACTTCTCTTAAAAAAAAATAAATAAAATTTGTATATATATTTTTAACAATGTTTAAGTTTAGCTTTTTAAATAAAATGGTACTTAGCTCCTTTTGAATAGTACTTTTTACGTTGTTCTTTTCACGCAAAACAATAGTATGCATGAAATCATATATTGTTATAACAACAAACAAAACTAACTTTGTGTACCATAAAAAATAAAATAAAAAATTCTTCAGAAATAAGAAAATTGAAACTTGTGTCATTTCATTCAAAAAATATACATTTGGAAAGTTTTCCCTGCACACACACACACGCACACACAAGCTTTCAAAGCAAAGCAATTTGAACATACGCACTCATGCAATGATACTGATAGTTTCTTAACACTAAGCATTTGGTCAGATTATTAAATGCACGAGTTAAGATTGCATTAAACAACATTTATACATAAAAACATTTATTTTACGACGGCAGTCGCAGAATTATACTACCTAGTAAGGAAAGTGAAAAATATTTATTTTATGAAAAGACAAAAATACCACAGTCTGCACTAAAATTAATTTTTGTTTCGAATGATATAAATTAGGAAGGAGTCAACAAAAATAAAAAATATTGCTGAGAGGTGAATCTTTAGTAGCGATAACGATAACAAATAATTAAGATATATTTTTTTTTTTTCGCCAGCGTTAAATGGTTCTATGGGTCCATGTAAAGTTAGGTTACGTTGGCCACCATTCAATTCAAATTATCTGACTTGGTTTTTGAAAGATTGATGGTTGCTGAGAAATTGTCAGAGATATCTGGGCACTTTTTCAAATCCACTTACGATTTCATGCTAAACCTTTTTGAAATACGAATAAACAAATGTAACTTAATAATACCACCGTACCATTGCGAGGTACTTTTAATAATACCCTGATCCATTGCGAGGTACTTTTTTCAATAGCCTTTTTTTGACAGATCACGTGTGAGTTGTGTTATGCTGTCATGTTATTTTTGTTTATTATAGTTTGGCATTTCATAATGGAAAGACTTACGCCTGAAACGCTTCACTCTATGGGCTCTTGAAAAGTTCCAAGAGCCCAAATTTTGTTTCGAGGCAAATTTTGTTTAGCGATTAGCCCCATTTCTGGCTCAATGGGTATGTAAACAAACAAAATTGCCGCATTTGGGACAAAGAGCAACCTGAAGAGATTCAAGAGCTGCCACTTCAACCAGAAAAAACAACGGTTTGGTTGGATCCATATTTCTTTAAAAGTGATGCCGGTGCGGACGTAACCGTCAATGGCAACCCTTAATATGCCATGATAACCGACTATTTAATGCCTGAAATTGAAGCTCGTAATCTCGGCGCCATTTGGTTTTAGGAAGACGGCGCCACTTCCCACACATTGCATCAATCAATGGATTTATTGAGAGAACATTTCGGTGAGCACATAATTTCACGTTCTGGGCCGGTCGATTGGCAACCAAGATCGTGTGATATTACACCGTTAGACTTTTTCCTGTGGATTCAGGCATTGGAAAAATCATCACGCGTGTCATTCGCCAGTTACCAGTCGAAATGCTCGAACGAGAAATTGGACTCAACGGTTGGACCATCTGCCACGTAGCAACGGCCAATATTTGATGGACATAATCTTCAAAAAATAAATGTCAAATAATGTTCTTGCAAATGATAAGAAACATTCTCCACTAAATTTGAATTTTCTGTGTTTTATTCTTTAAAAAAGGAGGCAACCTCGAAATGGATCACCCCTTATATCTGCCGCAAAAAAAAATTGGGAAATCCTGAGGATTCCTACAAATTAACATTTGGTTCCGTACTTAATCATTCCGTAGGACCGTCGGTTTGTGGCTTGCTGTTTTCGACTGTACTGTCAGTAATTCAAATTACACCTGTTTGTTGTTGTTGCCGTTGTTGTAACAGCTCTGCTTTTGTCGGAAGTTCTTTTCTGAGGAAAAAACTTTCGGTTGGTACAATTGTTGTTGAGTTAACAATCTTTGGCCGAGTGATACTCGGGTCGTTCCGGAACGAAGATCAAATTGTCGTGGGAACGACACCTGTTTGTGTTGGCGGCCACTTAGATGCTTAGTTAGATATTGTCTCTACTAGAAGGCTTGTCAAATTTAGACGAGCGAACTCTAGATACCTTTCGATCTTCCTTCTCTTCTCTTTTCATTTTCTTATCTACTTACCTAAGCATATAGAGCTCTTTTCTCCATTAGTGAGAATTTTACAATTCTAATTTTTGATAAAAATCAAAAAGTAAAGAGATTAATCAAAAGCCATGGAAAGAAAGCCTCGCAAGTGCTGATGAGGTCAGTCTCTGAAAAACTCTAGTTTTTATTGAACTAAAGAGAAGAGCACGAAAACTTTTTAATAGGTAGACGCTTTAATCTCTAAGACAAGAGCCGTTGTGATATCAGATAAGTGAGAGAGAACACGAGTTATAAATATATATATTCCAACAGTCCTACCGTCATAGCAGCCCTGAATTCCCCCGGAAGCATATTGCCCTTTTGACTTCTGACACACACGAAACAATGCCTGAGGCTTGCACGGTGCCTGAAAATGGAAGACAAAAACCTTCGAGGACTGGCCAGTGTTGAAACGGTTGGGGTACAACGGGAACTGGCAATCCCACAGGGATTTCCGAAATCCCTGCATTCGGTTATTGAAGAGAACGTTCGGTAGTTGAAAATGAAAGACAAAAATCTTCGAGGTCTGACCAGTATTCAAACGGCTGGTATTACGGGTACCGGTAGTCCTGCCGGAATTTCTCCAAATTTCTGTGGCAGGTTTTGGGGCCTTCGCGGGGTAACGTGGTATCTGTGGTATGGACCTAAATCGCAGGAAGTGTGAGTTAGTTCGGTATGCAGTTGCACTTCAATAGAGGCACCAATTGTGCTCAAGCGTTAAGATAGTCTACAATTGCTAAACAATGGGTATGAGCATTGGCCTTGCCAGCCAAGTTATGAAATTGCTAATTGTTGTGTCGCTATGCACAACAATGGAATTGTTTACACCCGGTGGTAAAAACACCGTCAGGTTAAGGCAATACGCCAGTTGCTGAAGTAAATCTGTATCACATTGCAGCCTTGAAATTTTTGTTTCAAAGCACGAAAAGAGCCTTCGACTGATAAAAGACTATTAATGATTTTAATTCGCTTTACTATAATTTGGTCTTTTGAGGCACTAAAGCGATTACAAAACAGGATCAGCACAGAGGAGACCAGTTACCACGTTTCGGGTTACATTGGTCTTTGGAAATGAGCCTATGGCTAAAGACAAAAGAAGATGCAAATAGAAAATAAACTGCTAGTGATAGCAGCAGAATTGTAGCATTAACTACCATTTTGACCGGACACTGCGTCATTGAGCCATTTGTAATGATTTCTATGGAAATTCTTAGGATGCGGAAGAGTGTGTGAAATACTTAGATTCTATTTTGAATTAAAGGTATACTGAACGAACACTATTAATTGCTTGCTTTCCATGATATGTTTGAAGACGCATTGAGCATTTTGATGGTCTCCAATTGGTGCTAAGGTGAGAGCCCTGTTTAGAATGGGCTCCCATGACAACATACCAAATTTCATTCTAGCTTAAGCAGTTTCGGAACTGTCCACCCCTGTTGCCTGGCTATTTTTAAAAAAAACAGTTTCATCAGCAAAGACGTCACCAACTAACTGTCTTGGCTGAAGACGTTCCTCAATGTCGATTATGGATTTCAATTTTTTTCTAGACTTTACTTTATAAGTTTTTCTGTGGGGTAAGTTGCTTTTGTTCTTAACTTCTATTGTACCTCCCTAAGGTTAATTTACACTTCACTACACGTTTGTGTGCTGCATTTAAACATGATGGCATTTGCATATCCATTCCCACTCTCTCCATGTTTGTTTTATGTCTTTATGCAAATATTTTAAGTAAAAAGTTATGATTTTTATTGTGGCAAAATATCTTTTGAACATCTTTCGTTTTCAAGTGAACAGTTTGAGGAAAATTAAATTAAAGTTTTGATATGAAAAAATATAGAAATTTGCTGACATGGTTGTTTGTTAGGAATAAACTTGGAGGGGGATTAGAATTAATAAATTCAGTTTGCACAAAAGAGGGTCGGTCGTATCACCAGAAATATTTGATAAAATCCTTGGAAAGATATTGAGCGCTTGGAGAATGAAAGTGTGTGAACAAAAGATGGCTTAGTCTAAAGGCATCTCATCTACCTGCCTGCAGAAGTTTGCAATTTAAGTTTGGAGCGACTGGGAGAAGAACCCGGGAGATTCAAACCAACCTGTATGCTTAGCAGTCGAAGTGCTTAAGCTGCAAACTCTCTGCTGCACTTTGTGATACCCCAGGGGGTACCACTTGAAGAGATTTAAGTCATACCTTTGATCACCACTACTGGCCACTAAGAAATCAAGCTGGGCAACAACCTTTAGGAACTTAATTGGCTTTAAATGGTAATTTTTAAATGTTACAAAAAAAAAAGTTCATTTACATTTGTACGAAAAAGTTTATTCGCAAAGAATATTTATAGAAAGGATTTCCATTGTTATAAACTTTTAATGAACTTTTGATAAACATTGAATACAAAAATCCTTTGCAAAGACAGCTTATTTCTATATATAAATGATTAAATATATCTATGTATATGTGTGTGCGTATGTGTGTGTGTTTGTGTTTTTGTGGTTAGCCACAAGCGTTATTTGTAAATATACAAGTATGTATTTGTGTGTGAGTTTGTTTAGCCACAAATGTAATTTAAACATCTTTACAAGTTCAAGGAACCAAAAAATTATTGTTTTTATGATTTTCTTTCTTCTTATATTTGGGAGAGAAAAAAGGACCTTCACAAGGCAAAAGTAATTAAAGATTATTAGTTTTTGTTAGACTTCTGTGTGATTCTTCAAGGAGTTTTATAAGTCTTAAAAGAAAAAAGTTTGTTGTTTTTGATTATTTTATATTTAAAATTTGCTTTTGCTTTAATAATGAAGGATAAACTTTAAATGTTTCTTTGACAGACTCGGCTTAATTTACCAGTAATGTTGTTTGAACTTTTTTTGATATTTCGTTCAGACAGGGAAGAGTAGTAGTATAAGGGTCATTATCAGGGCCTTTATCATCGGTAATTCTTGCTTGACCTTTTTATTTATAAAGGTTTACTTGGTCGTCATTCGCCTATTTTTTCCAACAAGCTACAAGCTAACACTGTTCTCAAAGTATCAAAGATCCGGGATGTTCTTGAACATTCCTGAATGTTCCGTTATGTTGTTAAATGTTGTAGATTGCTCTCAAATATTCTCAAATGTTTCAGGAAATTTCTAGATGTCAAAACTTTCAGCCCTTATATTTTCAACAGTATATTCTTCAGCTAAAAATAGTAATCTTTTCCATACCATGCCATACTATACCATACGATACCATATCATACCATACCATACCATATGATACCATACCATGGTAGAACCCATGTTGTGCCATAACATACCGTACCATTCCATACCATAATACGTTCCATAATATGACATACCATACCATATAATACCATACCATACCATACCATACCATACCATACCATACCATACCATACCATTCCATACCATACCAAACCATACCATACCATACCATACCATACCATACCATACCATAACATGCCATACCATACGATACCATACCATACCATATCATATACCATACCATTCTATACCATATAATGGTACATCCCATATCATGCTATACCATACCATACTATACCATATCATACCATGGTACATCCCATAATATGCCATACCATGGTACGTCCCATAATATGCCATACCATACCATATATACCATACCATGTGATACCATATCATACCATACCATACCATACCATACCATACCATACCATACCATACCATACCATACCATACCATACCATACCATACCATACCATACCATACCATACCATACCATACCATACCATACCATACCATACCATACCATACCATACCATACCATACCATACCATACCATACCATACCATACCATACCATACTATACCATACCATACCATACCATAACATGCCATACCATACGATACCATACCATACCATATCATATACCATACCATTCTATACCATATCATGGCACATCCCATATCATGCTATACCATACCATACTATACCATATCATACCAAACCCAACCCATCTAATCCGTACCGTACCATTCCATTTCATGCCATATTATAGCGTATCATACCATACCATACCATCTGAGCTTTAGCGGCACCTTTATAATAAACAGTACACTCTCGATTACCCCCGGAAGGTTTACAGTAAAACGCTTTATGTATAAAACCATAAAAAATACACAAAAACAGATTTTAAAACTTAGAATTAATAAAATCTATATACATATATTAAAATAGTAACACACTCACTCACTCACTTCCGTCTGTCTGTCTGTCTGTCTGTCTGTCTGTCTGTGTGCTTTTCATTCACGTTCTCATCACGTAAAAACTACTGGATGGATTTTTAGAAAATTTTGTGAAGAAGTACCTAAGTATCCTGGTCCCAATATAGGATACTTTTTTACGACAAAAATATCTTAGCAAGTGTCTTATCTACTACTATCCCTTTCTAAAGGAAGTAACACAGTTAATATAGGCATTAATTGCCTGAGTGTTACTTCTCCTAAAAAAAAAAAAAAACTAAAAACGTAAGGGTCTTTGGTGTGGATTGCTTTCAAAGTAAAATCGAACAAAATATTGAAGGGCGCTGACGAAGTGGCGTGCACAGCTAGTACTTTAATAAAATGCAAAAGACATCATCATCATCTAGTAGTAAAGTAAATACATTAAGCATAACTGAAGCACTAACTACTAACAGATGGCGCTGTTTTATAACGCAAATACATAACCATAACTGAAGCATAGTTTAAGGCGGCACTAAAAAAATAAGAGTTTTTGGTGTGGATTGCTTTCAAATCATATTACACAGCTAGTAAACAATAAAATAAACTGATTTAAAGCACTTGCATATTGCTTTTCAGTATCTGTAGCCATTGTTTAACAGCTATCGGCATTTTTGCGGCTTAACCGCATTCAATTCCGTGGATAATCGGGAGTTTACTGTACTATATATTGATTAATTATGAAAATTTTTTTAATTTTGAAAATCTCACTTAATATAATTTCCTTTGAAATTGTAAGATTAATAATTGTTAATGCTATTTATTCTCTTTCAAAAGTTAATTAATTTTTAAGACTTTCAAAAACAGAAGACAGCAGGTTGTTAACATTTGAATTTAATAAATGCAGCATATTTTTAGGAGCTGTAGGCAGTAGATGGCAAATTTCATTAATTTAACTTATAAAAAACAATTTTTCTTTATTTTTTGTTAAGAATTAATTTAAGAAGAAGAAAATTTTAAACAAGTTTAAAACATGCAAAAGCAAGTAAGCTTTTGTTTTTTTTTCTATGATTAATTTATTCACAATCATTTCAAAGGAACAAAATGATTTTTGTGCCATAGTGAATAGCTTCAGTGTTATTTTTTAATTTACAAACATGAAGAAAAGAACAAAACAATAAGAAGTTTTATTGTCTTTATTAAAATTTAAGTTTAGAGAATTTAAACTAAGGGTAAAGGAATTTGTTTTGAGAGAAGAGAATTTTAGGATACTACACATTGTGTAGTATAACAACACTTTACGACTGCCACCAATCGCAATTTGTGTGTGATACAGTCACAATGAGTAGCAATTTATACAATATGGCAAGCCTTGTCCAAGGCAAGCCTAGATCCATATTATAGCCCCTTGCTTAGGGGCTATAATATGCACTCTGTTGAGAGTGCAACAGCACACTTGATCGACCTTGCACCATAAATATATAAATCGATCTTAAACCACAACCACCACGTGTAACCCCGAAGGGGACCTCACTAACAACCGGTCACAGAGAGGATAGGCTCTCTGTGGGGCTACCGATTCCCGTGGTACCAGTCCTTTGGGCACTGGTCGGGCCTCGAAGAGAACCCGTATGTTTTAACACATACACCTTTTCTTCCAAATTTAGGCTCTAGGAACCCTATCGTTTGGTGCCTCTATTTTCCCCGAGTGAACCGCGTCAAAGCATTTGAGAATGTACTGCAATGACAATTGGAACCCCCGGGGGGTGCATTTACATATTTTATATCACCGCCCACAAAAGGGCCAAGAGCGAAGAATGGCATTTTAGAATCTCTAGGGTCAAAGTTTAGGTTTCTGAACATTCGCCGACTATAAAAGTTGCACTTGCTAAAAAAAAGTATTGAAAAACTTAAAAATAAATATATTTTTTCGGAAAAGGGATTAGTTCTTTTAAGGGGAACTTTTTTCTCCTTGGTGAGTTTTTGTTATTTTATAGCTTTAACAGCCTATGACTTTAAGAGATATTTCTGCCAAGCTTCATTAATCTAGGAGCACTCAATTATGTTTTAGAGCCAATATAAATTAAAAAAGAAAAAAAGTAATGTCCGGCTAGATTGCCAAAATACCCCTAAGCATGGTGGGCACTGCCAGTCTTCTAAAAATACAAATTAGAAACATTGAGAAAATTTTATAAATTTAATTTCTTTTAACTGAAATTAAAAATACAACATTAAAAATATTCTCTTCAACTTAATACTTAAATTTTTTTTTTCTATTTATAATTCTAAACTTGTCAGTCAAATCCCCTTCTACTCAATTAGTTTTGTATCAGGCAACAACAACTAATTTCATATATATGAGAAACCTTCAAAAGAATAAAATAGTGGAATAAAAAACAACAGACACTAACAAACATTTAACTTGATAATTTTTATATAATTTTCTCAGAACTTGTATCTCTAATGCCACAGCTACTTACACCATACAATCCCAGAGGTCTTTCAAACAGAAAACATATAAATACTGAGTAAAAAAATAAATACTGACTCAACATGTCAATATCAATTTAACAAACAGTTGTTGCTCTTTTCTCTATTTCAATTACTTTTATGTTTTTATTTAAAATTGTTCATTTCAAGTCAATACATTAAATGAAATGAAATAATGTAAAATACAAAAAAAAATAAAACAAAACAAAAACTCTGGCAATAGATGAGCAAGTAAAGATGCATAGAAGGAAAAAAATTCCTTTGAAAAGTTTTTGAAAAAGTTTTCCTATGATTGTCATGTTAGTTTTTGCTATCACTCATACACTCACATACTCTCGCTATCTCTCTCACCCCACATTAATAACTGTTCATATGTGCCTGTGTAAATGTTGTGTACATCAATACACTCATATATGTTAACATATGTCTGACCTTCCGTTTCATATTAAATACCACATCCGCTGTTAAACATATAAAATACCGACAATCAACTGCAATCGCATGTATCCTGTATAAACACACACACACACAGATACACACACGCACACACAGGCACACTCACTTATTCCTTATAAAAACGGCAAAAAGAGGAGAGACCGAAACAAACAATTATTTAACCCAGCGCTGTGATAGTGTTATAATAAGAAGAAGATTATTTAATGCTTTTAATTGTTTAAATCTCTGAGGACAATGGAAAAATTATCACTGTGTATACATACATATGTATATGATGGATTCTTTCATACAATTAAAACACATACATATCGTACACTAAATCAATTGCAATTTTATAGTTAAATTGAGTTCCATAGAAACAGAAATTTTCCAGTTCCAGAGATGCAAATGAAATTGTCGGTGTCGTAAGAGATTTTATTTGTGAAATGGTTTATCAAAACAACTATTTTAATAAATTTTATGTTGTGACTTTTGATGTTTTAGTGTGCGATATGTATAATATTTATATCAAAGGATAAGAGGATCAAACATTAATAAAGATGTTAATTCTATAATGACTGTAATAATAATAATAATATTAATAATTATAATAATAATGATTATAATAATAATAATAATAATAATAATAATAATAATAATAATAATAATAATAATAATAATAATAATAATAATAACAATAATAATAATAATTATTATTATTATTATTATAATAATTATAACAAAAATATAATATAATAATATAATAATATTTTTATATGAAACATAAAATAGTCTACAAAAAATTTTTCTTTAAAAGTTATTTTTTTATATAAAAAGAATATCAATTTATATAAAAAATTATTATTATTATTTATAATTTTTATAATAATATTTTTTATATGAAACATAAAATAGTCTACAAGAAAAATGTTCTTTAAAATTTATTTTTTTATATAAAAAGAATATTAATTTATATAAAAAATTTCTTTTTTAATAAAAAAAACAAAATATTTGTATAAGTACTTTTTCACATACATAGATATATAATATACTTGCTGTGCCCACACACGTTGTGTGCGACCTGACAATATTCTGTTCGATTTTGCTTTGAAAGTAAATCCAACCCAAATTTTAACACCCTTACGTATTTAATTTATACAAACCTTTGTATCCATCCCTGGATAAAATTTTAAAATTTATATAAAATTGTAATATTCAAAAAACTATTGTAAAACTCTGTAAAAGGTGTGTAAAATATTTTAATAACAATTTTATTCCAGAAAGTTAAAATACAAATCAAATAAAAACTTTATTCAATTGGCTATTTGGCAGTAAGTAATTCATATTTTATCATTATTTCAAAACAGCGTCATCTGTTGCGCAACCGTGTTTAAAATATCACGCTTTCAACTCAATTTATTGCGCAGCCATGTTTAAAATATCCAACTTTCAATTCATATTTTGTCATTATTTTAAAACAGTTCCATCTATTGCGCAGCCATGTTTAAAATATCCCGCTTTCAATTCATATCTTGTCATTATTTCAAAACAGCGCCATCTTTTGCGCAACAGTGTTTAAAATATCCCGCTTTCAAAAATAAAAGATGCAGTATCTTAAAACCGGTAAAAAAAATCGGCGTGTTTTCACTGCTTTTTCATCACTTTCTCTTAGAAATAAGATATTTTTGCGAAAAAATATTGGAATCAGGATACTAGGGTACCTCCACATAAAATTTTGTTAAAATCTATTCAGTAGTTTTTTACGTGATGCGAACACAGAAAGACAGACAGACAGGAAATTAGTTACTATTTTATTCTATACATAGATAATATAATAGTTTTAATTAGTTTCCGATAAAAATTTAATTTTCTAAGGGATTCAATTATATATTTTATTCAGCAAGAAAATAGGAATCATCCAAACAAGTAAATAATTGCATCAATTAAAAATTTGATTAAACTTGTATCTGAAAATAATTAAAACCTTTAATTGGAGCAAAAATTGTTCCTGTATATAGTGATCCCTTTGTATAGTAGTTGTTTATAAGAGAAGAACCTTTTTACATAAAATAACCATAACCTTGCAATAAGTATTTTTTTATATAAAAGGTTGCTTTTTAAAAGAACTTTTTATATAAAAAGTACTTTAAAAAAACTGTTTTATTTAAAAATACCTTTTTAAACGAACTTTTTTATATAAAAAATACTTTTTTTTATAAAAAGCGTACCTTTTTAAATAAAAAGTACTTTTTATATAAAAAGTAGTTTTTTACTTAAAAAGTACTTTTATACAAAAAAAACACCTTTTTAAATAAAAAGTACTTTTTATATAAAAGGTAACTTTTTATACAAAAAGTACCTTTTAAATACAAAGAACTTTTTATACAAAAAGTACCTATTAAATACAAAATACTTTTTATATAAAAAATACCTTTTTTAATAAAAAATACTTTTTATATATAAAACTAGCTTCGCTACGCTCATACTCAAAAAAATACAATAAACTCGAAAATGCATGTCTTTCGCGGAGAAGCCTATGTCTATATATAGGATAATTACTTTGTATGTGGTTACCCGGTTCTCCCGTCCTCATCACCAAGCTTTAACACTAAAATACACGTTATTCTTCTATTGTAATTCCCTAGTTTTACTACAATAATTAGTCACTTTGTATGCGAGGTACGAAACGTATCTCGACTATGCCTAATAACACGGGGGTTAATACTTTATATATAATTGCAAAACCTCATCTATTCTAGTTTAAAAATTTCATAATAATAAATATTTACTTTGTATGGGAGTTGCAACACCAATCTAGATAATTTTTTTGCAACAACGCATATTAAGGAGAGAGTTTCTCGTAATTCAAGACGGTCTTCATATGGGAAGTACAAAGTGTTTTTAAGACGCTTTTTTTATGGGAGGTACCACTCCAATTTCCCAATATATTTATTTTTCCCTAGCCTATGCACATTAATATAAGGGTTACTTTTTTTTTTATTTCAAGTCTCTATCCATTATAGTTCTCTATAAATACGATAATAAATTTTCACACGGTACCACGCAAACTATTTCAATCACGCCAAAGTTGCAAACACTCTACGTAGTATAGTTCTTCTGGCACACGATGATAATTTTTCTGTTTATATGGGTGGTACCACGCCCACTATTCCAATTTAGTCTTTATTTTGCTAGACTATGCATACTAATTTGTGGGTTACTTGTGCAACATTTCAAAACTCTAGCTATAACAGTTCCTGCTGAACACAATAATAATTGTTCACTTTGTATGGGAGGTACCACGCCCACTGTTTCGATACA
Organism: Phasia obesa; assembly: GCA_949628195.1. Lineage (NCBI taxonomy): Eukaryota > Metazoa > Arthropoda > Insecta > Diptera > Tachinidae > Phasia > Phasia obesa. The sequence goes on along the minus strand of OX451219.1, from coordinate 18,673,408 downwards.
ATCTGGTTTTTGCTGGGCTATGCGTATTAATATGAGGTTGCTTGTGCAAAGCTCTACCTATTACAGTTCTCTAGTTACACGATTATAAATTTTTATTTTTTTGTGTGGGAGCTACCACGCCCATTATTTCAATCTAGTCTGTGTTTTGCTAGTCTATGTAGATAAATGTGAGAGTAACAAAATTTTAAGAGTCTACCTAGTTCAGTTCTCTAGATACACGATAATAATTTTTTACTTTGCATAGAGGCTATCACGCCCACTATTCAAATCCAGACAGTTTTTTACTTCACTATGCATATTAATGGGCGGTTTAGTCGCACAAGGCTCCGCGACACAATCTGGCTTTTTCTGGACTATGCGTATTAATATGAGGGTTGCTTATGCTAAAATTTCAAGATCCTACCTGTTGCAGTTCTCTAGTTACGTGATAATAACTTTTTACTATGTGTGGGAGGGTACCACGCCCATTATTCCAATCTAGTCTGTGTTTTGCTTATTACAGTTCCCAAGTAAGACGATGGTAAATAATTACTTTGTATAAGAAATGCCACGCCCATACACTTGTTATAAAAATCTAAACTTGTTTCTCCAATCATGTGCAATTAAATAAAAGTCACTCACTGTGCGCTGTGCTGATTCCGTGCGCTGTGAAAAGGTATTAGAAAAACATAAAGTTTTATTAAAAGCGTGTTAATAATACAACACAGGTAAATTTTTTTATGTTTATGGTTTGTAATGAAAAAATAACAAATTTTAATATTTCTTATTTTAACGTAAATTTTATAACGCCCAAAAGTTACAGTGAGACACAAATCAACAGATGCAAAAATGACATTACTTTCAGCCAAACCTAAATTAGTGCCTTGACTTATAGCAATAATTGTGGTGGTAAAGTTGTACATGATTACACAAAAAAATATTTAGTGTCCAACAAAAATTATATGAAGCTTTTCACCTCATGATTACTTTTTTCTACAACAAATCTTTATTTTTATTAATTTATTTTTTTTTTGTCCCTCGCTGTTTCTTGTAACTTTTGACATTTAACATAATAATATTTTATATTATTTTTAAACTTATTTTCATGTCTTGTTATTACTGCTAAAACTGGTGTTGGGAATGTATAAAAAATTTACAGCATACTTAAAGGCTGCCGTCATATTGTTATTAAGAAGCATGCTTTTAGGTGTAAAGTATTTCTAAAATTTAAACACATCGGTAATTTAATAGCGTAAAGTTATTTTTCATAATATTTATAGCTTACGTTTATTGCCTTTTAATAAATTCATTATTTGTTACGGAAATTTTTTATTTTACATAAAAAATATTTTTTCACAATTATTTGCATTTGTTTATTGACTTGAATATATTGTTTTGTGCTTAACGATGATATCTGGCCAAGCGAATAAATGTATATATGTAATAAAACAGTTACTCATTTACTGTCTTTCTGTCTGTTTCCGCAAAAATATTTATTATTTCCAAGAGAAAGTGGAGGAAACGCAGTAAAAGTTGCCGATTTTCTTTACAGATTTAAAGTTACTGCATACTTTAAGGCATCTTTTATTTTTGAAAGCGGGATATTTTAAACATGGTTGCACAATAGAGGGCGCTGTTTTAAAATAATGACTTACTAAATGAATTACTTACTGCCAAATAGCCAATTGAATACAATTTTTATTTGATTTATATTTTTACTTTGTGAAATTAATTGTTATTAAAATATTTTAAACAACTTTTACAATAATTTTTAGAATTTTAAAATTTTATATAAATTTTAGAATTTTATCCAGAGATGGGTACCTTTATATAAAGCAAATATGTAAGAGTATTAAACTCTGGTGTGCATTACTTTCAAAGCAAAATCGAAGAAAATATTATCGGGACGCACACAACGTGTGTGGGCACAGCTAGTACTTAATATGTTTTTATGCTTATCTGCACTCAATGAATTATTTGAGTGTTTCCTTTTGCAACGTCCTTAGTTTAACTCGCTACATACAGCTGTTGTGTATGATTCTGGAGAATAATTTGCCTGCAATTGCCGTAGATCTTCATTTAATGGTCATTTGTATTTCTTAATGTGCAATTTTTCTTGTCAATGTTTCAATAGCCAGCTATAAAATTTTGTTATAAATGATTATAGTTTCATGTTAAATATGCCGAATAATTTTGCATAAGTTAACATACGTTTGAGAATGATAAAGAGGTTAAAAGGAGGACAAAAGGAGAACATATTTAAATTTTTTTTTAAAATAAATTTTAATTAAATTTAAATTTTTAATGCAATTGAAAGAAACATTCGCACTTAGATTTTAATAAATCATTTAAAACTGATCATTCAGAGCTGAGTATTGTCGCAAACCTTAAGCGGCCAAATGGTTATCAGAATAACCCAAAAGGCGTTGCGTATCCGTTTATATTACATTACACACTGTGAAATTTTTTTGAGTCATGGCAAAATAACCATATACGGACACCACTACGTCATAAAAGACCAAAAAAAAAAGACCCCTGTCTCCCAGTTTTGCCCAAAGTCCTCAAGGTTTTTTTTTATGGGCCCTCAAAGATGTGGGGCCTCGATGTCATTTTTGCAAAAAAATGATCATTTCCTCAAGCTCATATTTTGCAAACCGTTTGAAATTTTGATATACTCTCTGAGGCAAAGTTGTAGCTCTTGTCATAAAGAACCAAATTCTTGTCATAAAGAAATAAATTCATTTAAATTTAAATTCATTTCGAAATCAACACCGTTTAGGTAATGAATTTAAATGAATTTAAATTCATGAAATGAATGAAAATGAATTTAAATTCAGTTCGGCTACCTAAGCGCTACCTAAGCGGTGTTAAGAATCATTCCTAGGAAGTTCATTAGTTCTAGAAAGTTGTTTATTGAGATCTTAGGTTCATTTTTGTAGTTGGTTGTTTCCTTGAATTTTGAACGGTTTGCTACCTATGGACCTGAACAGGGGAAAAAAGGTAAAAAAATTGAATTTTTTAAAGTTTTTTGCGGTTTTGACCTTGAAGATGAAATTTTATTGATTTTATATGTTAATATGTTTTTTCTTTATGACAAGAGCTACAACTTTGCCTCAGAGAGTATATCAAAATTTCAAACGGTTTACAAAATATGAGCTTGAGTAAATGATCATTTTTTTGCAAAAATGACATCGAGGCCCCACATCTTTGAGGGCGCATAAAAAAAAACCTAGAGGACTTTGGGCAAAACTGGGAGACAAGGGTCTTTTTCTTTTTGGTCTTTTATCACGTAGTGGTGTCCGTATATGGTTATTTTTTCCGTGTTGCACTGTGTTACATTACATTAAAAATACAATAAAATAAACTTTTTCTAATTTATTATTCTGACGATTTTAAAAGTTTTGGCGATTTTGGTATTTTTTTTTTTTTTTTTTTTTTAATTTGACGTTTTTTAATCGACTTCATTTGTTATATATCTAAACCAATTTTAAAAATCTATAATTACAGAATGGTCGCATTTAAACTAAAGTTTCATAAAATTAAAATGTAAAGGGTGTCCCTATACAGCACACGTAATTTTTAAGTATTTCTTAAATCATATAACACAGCCGCCTTAATTTTTACAAAACAATATAAATAACTGAAGCTCTAAATAGCAAAAAAAAATGGACTAAAACTAAAAACTAAAGGGTTTTCCCTTAGCTGAGTTAAATTGAAAAATAAGGATTTATATTTTTGAAATGACAGAAACTTGAAATTTACACAAAATGTGTGTTACTATAGCCTCTGTAATAGCGAATATAAAAAGTAAAGTCAAATATTAAAGGGTGTCCCATATACCATGGGATTTTGACATATAAGGCTTTTTAATCGTTTAAATCGTAAAAGCAAACGCTTAAAATTTACAAAGTGTGTGACCTTCGATGCCCGCTACGAAGAACAAAAATAAAAACATGAATTTAAAAATTAAAGGGTAACCCCTTTATTTTTTTATTCATTCATTAATAATCAAAAAGCCTTCGTGAACCACAAGGATTACATGGTATTATAAGTAAGAACTGCAATAAAAGGGCATTAAAGGGTGTTATCTGTAGAACTCTTACCGGCAGACTCTTGAATTTCACACACAGTGTATATAAGAGTGTCTGCTAGAATATGGGGTGTCCCCATAGAATAAGTGATTTTTATGTATGCCAAGGCACAAGACGAGATACAGAAAATTTAAGCACACCAATCTGCCCGACATAGTTTCGAAAATTTTAGGATTGCAAGTCAGCAATATCAGAACATCCCATTGGAGGCTGCGACCAAAAAAACACGCCCACGACCATATTAGGCCGTGACAGGCATATCGCAAGGAGTACTTAAAGATCTCGAGGGTTCAATAACCCCCAGCGAGGTTGATAAGGATTTGTATTAAAAGGCCGATGTTGATTTCGAATAAAACACAAATTATTTAGGAAATTAATTATTATTTTGATAATATTGATATGGTTCAATTATGTATGGAACAAAATATCGGCCAAATCGCCGCCGCGACCTCGGCGGCACACCTCCATCCGATGCTTCAAATTTTGGATGAAGCTGAGGCCAAACTGAGGCATAATTGAGGTTCTATGACGTTAATGTGCCGAATTATCTCATTCTTTAGCTCTTGAATTGTTGCTGGTTTATCGATATACACCTTTTCTTTGAAATAAACCCAAAGAAAGAAGACCAACGGTGTGAAATCACATGATCTTGGCGGCCAATTGACATCGCCACCACGTGAGATAACACGGCCATTGAATTTGTTGCGCAAAAGAGCCATTGTTTCGTTAGCTGTGTGGCAAGTGGCCCCGTCCTGTTGAAACCACATATCTTCCACATCCATGTCTTTCAATTCGGGCCACAAAAACGTTCGTTATTATCACACGATAGCAAACACCATTCACAGTAACTGCCCGACCGGCCTCATTTTGGAAAAAATACGGCCCGATGATACCGCCAGCCCATAAACCGCACCAAACAGTCACTCTTTGTCGGCGCATTGATTTTTCGACAATCAGTCTTGGATTATCATTGGGTATGATTGGAGGGATACCTACCCCTGCCTATAAAAATTTTATTTTTATGGTATTAAGGCGTACGTTATTCATTTCTTTTAAGAATTACATTATTTTTGCAAATAATATTTTATGTCACTGCCCACAAAAGGGGTAGGGGCGAAAAATAGCATTTTAGAATCTTCAGGGTCCAAGTTTAGGTTTTTGAACATTCGCTGACTATAAAAGTTGGATTTGCTGAACAAAAGTATGGGAAAACTTAAAAATAAATTAATTTTTTAGAGGTAGGACTAGTTCTTCTAAGGCGAACGTTTTTCTCCTTGGTCCGATTTTTCTTATTTTATAGCCTTAACAGCCTATGACCATAAAAGATTTTTCTGCCAAGTTTCAGTAAATATAAGCTAAAAAAAAGTAAAGTCCAGCTAGATTGGCAAAATATCCCTATGTGCGGCGTAAAATTTCACTATTTTTTATAAATTATAAAACATTCTTGATGGCCCTTTTAAGAGGCCGTCTTCACTAGTCATCAAATTGAACAAAACATAAACATGACGCCGGCAGAGCAACGGAATTAATTCGTGCATTATGTTATAGGTGAGGAATGCGTGTTTATGTTATTTTCTGTTTAAACATAACTTTCTGTTTTCCAACAATGTTGTTTAAATGCTTATTGCATAGCAGATAGTAGAAGTGCCATTGCGCAACAGATGGCGCAATACTACTGTGAACCTAAAATATAAAAAAACAACATCATTGTCATGTTATAAAAGAGTTTTTATAACAAATGTTTTAACAACCATGTGAAAACTTGGAAATAACATTAACATGGGCTGTCTTCATTTAATTGTAACATGATGTTAGTGTTAATGTTCATTCATCATTTTAAGTCTAATGTAGACTGGGGGTAAGGTAGTTAGATATTGTACGGTGATACGGAAGCCTTAGAGAGGGAGAGAGAGAAAGAGGCTATTTAGTAACCAGCCAAAAATAAATCATGTATGATTTTAATTTAAAACAAAAATGTTTTTAATTTTTAAAAATATATTTTTTTTCCATAAATAACGCCTTCCTAATTTTTTATTATAATTTTTTATTATAATTAGCCAATAGGTAAAGTAATGATTTTATCGGAGATATAAGTTGTTTTTCGTTATAATAACGAGGGTAATGCTCGTTACTATAACTTGTCTTTAACGCACGTGATTCTTTAAGGTTATTTTTAGCTTACTTATAATAACGAAAAGCTGCTTATCTATCCGATAAAATTCTAACTTAAACTATTGGCAAGTTATAATAATGGGCTTTAAGCTTTAAGTTCATCGATTCCCACATTGTAAATTTTATGCATAAATTTAATAATGCAACAGTTATTTGATCCTTCAAACTTTACATAAATAAATATTTTTGACCATTTCTTTTATAAATATAAGTAATTTTTAATTAAAATTCATTTATGCTTTTCATGTGCGTGTAAACAAGAAAATATTTAAAATTTACATTTATTTACACAAACAAAAGGATGTCGGTAAATATTGAGCCTGAAAATATGCAACAGTTATGAATGTATATTAAATACTTTAAGCTCTCATTCATCTTACAAACTTCAGTCAACTGTTTGCGTTTGGCTGTGTGTCAGGGTTGTCAGATTTTTGTTCCCCTATTTCGTCAAAATCGATTTGAAAAATCGGAAAATCGCCAAAATAGTTTTTTGGTAAAATTTGCCTATAAAATTTACAATTTTATTTAATTTCAAATAATATTTAAATTCAAATAATATCTCAAAAAAAATTGTGAAAGTAGCTCAAATTCGCCAAAAATAGAAAAAAATCGCCAAAATAAAAATTAAAAAAAAAATGATTAGTGAACACGACAAAATTTCTACCTAAAACAATTAAAAATAGTACAAATGAAGAACTGAACATATAAATCCCAAAGTGAAAAAGAATTCACTCATATATCGGGCCAATGTTGAATGTGAACCACACCTAAACGTCAAGTTTTTATCTGCATTTAATTTGACATTTCTCAATTTCAGACTAACTCAATTTGAACCATGGAAAGATACACAATCGAGCAACGCGTTAAATTTAGTCAGGCTTATTGTAGAAAATGGGCGTTCAAATCAAAATGCATATCGTTAAATTCGAGATTTTTTCGGAAAAATCGTACAAAAATTTGAGCAAACGGGGTCTATAGGATATGTGAAAATACCAGTGCATGCTCGTACAGCTCGTACTGCTGTTCGCAATAGTGTGGCTGAAGAGCCGTCCACTTCAACTCGTCGTCGTGCCCAACAAATGCATCACTCACGCTCGTCGGTGATGAAAATTATGCATAAAGACTTGTATTTACACGTTTACAAGGTGCAATTGACTCAAGAACAAGAAAGTCTGTTGATCATTCCAAACGTCGTCAATGGTCAGAATGGTGGCAATAGTGGATGATCAATTTTCGAAGAAAATCATCTTCAGTGATGGGGCATATTTTCACCTCAGTGGATTCGTCAATAAGCAGAATTGGGCAAATGATAATAAGAGTTATTGTCGAAAAACCAATGCACCCACAAAGAGTGACTGTTTGGCGCGGTTTATGGGCTGGCGGCATCTTCGGGTCGTACTTTTTTTTTACAAAATGAGGCCGGTCAGTCAGTTACTGTGAATGTTGTTCGCTATCGTGTGATGATAACGAATTGGAAGATATGGATGTGGACGATATGTGATTTCAACAGGACGGTGCCACTTGCGACACAGCTAATGAAACCATGGCTCTTTTGCGCGACAAATTCAATGGCCGTGTTATCCCACGTGGTGGCGATGTCAATTGGCCGCCAAGATCATGTTATTTGACATCGTTACACCTCTTTCTTTATTTAAAAGAAAAAGATACTAAAGATACTAATTTTTGCTCGTGGGATTTTGCAGTTTCCATGTTGCAAAGGTTTGAATTTTTATCACATTCCTGAACAGACATCGATGCGTTATTAATAGGACCCTGTTTCTACCCTTTTGTAACCGATTGTTAAATTAAAAAACATAACATTACCGCCATGAACTCTTAATAGTCCTTATTGGAGAACCTTATACATATATATACACACACACACACATCTACAGTGTTGGTTTGTGTTTTTTTTATTATTAACTTTACTTAAAATGATTTTTCCTTAAAGGTCTCTGGGGTAAATTTCCATTAAATAATATAAAAACAATGTAAAATCGTCAAATAACAGCCCGAACTTACGAATACAAATATTTAAAGTTATTAATATTTAAAGGCGCACCAACAACAAGAGCTTTAAAGAATATTAAAATTGTTGCTGAGAGAGTTGTGTGTAGTCAAAGCATTAAGAAAATAAATTTTATACTTTTACTTTCAGTTTTCAAAATAAACTTTTAAAACCATAAATTAGACGTGAGCTTCTTAAGGGAACGAAAATATAGTCTCTATGGAGTATGTGTCATCGAAGGTATGCAACAAAAAGCATTAATCAAAATTTAATTTCAATAATTTATAATATTGTTTAAATAAATGTTTAATAATATTGATTTATGCACGCCACTACTTTGGTAGGAACTTTTTTAATCATCCCTCGTTCGTATAAATATACGGCAGTCAACCCCTTTATTCATTCATCACTAGGCCCCCCGTGCCCTAATTAACCTTTATTTTCGGCTTTAGTGATTTCTTAGTCATCCACATAGCATCCACATTCAATATGTCTCTGCGTGTGATCCTCAGTCTAATGTTGCAGTGCTAGACCTGCGTTGTCCGCTCAGCATATTCTAGGTTCCATTAACAAACATTGTCTTCCTAAGCTTTAATCTCGATCGGTTAGTAGTAAAAGTTGCAAAAAACCTATCACCATAGAAGTCAGGAGTACCTCGATTGTATTCAGATAACTTTTTACTAACTACTCTAAAAATTTCTTAAATACCATTCAACTTTGCCCATTTAGATTTAAACACCTTATTTCCAAATATGCCTTTAGCTATTGTAAATATGGGTTGAGGCCGCAGAAAACCACAACAACTCAACTGCCGCACAATGGGAAATTTAGCCAGATAAATCTGATTGCATCAAAACTTCATATGAATATAGAACGCGTCTTGTCAAGCTTAAGTTTTACTTCTAGCCCTCTAGAGGTATTCGTCACATTGCCTCAAAATGGGGACCTCGTATTTATAAACCAATTAAAACGAAGCGAAATTCTTTTTTTTATTAATTTAAAAATCTTATTTTTGACGCTAGTTGCTGTTTTAAATTTTTATTTTTTTATTTGCCGCCAGTTAAAGTTTCCGTTACATAAACTAATAACCAGATTTGTCCATTCCGATAACATTCAAAAGTGTAAAAGTATAAAAGTATGAAAGTATAAAAGTATAAAAGTATAAAAGTATAAAAGTATAAAAGTATAAAAGTATAAAAGTATAAAAGTATAAAAGTATAAAAGTATAAAAGTATAAAAGTATAAAAGTATAAAAGTATAAAAGTATAAAAGTATAAAAGTATAAAAGTATAAAAGTATAAAAGTATAAAAGTATAAAAGTATAAAAGTATAAAAGTATAAAAGTATAAAAGTATAAAAGTATAAAAGTATAAAAGTATAAAAGTATAAAAGTATAAAAGTATAAAAGTATAAAAGTATAAAAGTATAAAAGTATAAAAGTATAAAAGTATAAAAGTATAAAAGTATAAAAGTATAAAAGTATAAAAGTATAAAAGTATAAAAGTATAAAAGTATAAAAGTATAAAAGTATAAAAGTATAAAAGTATAAAAGTATAAAAGTATAAAAGTATAAAAGTATAAAAGTATAAAAGTATAAAAGTATAAAAGTATAAAAGTATAAAAGTATAAAAGTATAAAAGTATAAAAGTATAAAAGTATAAAAGTATAAAAGTATAGAAGTATAAAAGTATAAAAGTATAAAAGTATAAAAGTATAAAAGTATAAAAGTATAAAAGTATAAAAGTATAAAAGTAAAAAAGTATAAAAGTATAAAAGTATAAAAGTATAATAGTATAAAATTATAAAAGTATAAAAGTATAAAAGTACAAAAGTATAAAAGTATAAAAGTATAAAAGTATAAAAGTATAAAAGTATAAAAGTATAAAAGTATAAAAGTATAAAAGTATAAAAGTATAAAAGTATAAAAGTATAAAAGTATAAAAGTATAAAAGTATAAAAGTATAAAAGTATAAAAGTATAAAAGTATAAAAGTATAAAAGTATAAAAGTATAAAAGTATAGAAGTATAAAAGTATAAAAGTATAAAAGTATAAAAGTATAAAAGTATAAAAGTATAAAAGTATAAAAGTATAAAAGTATAAAAGTATAAAAGTATAAAAGTATAAAAGTATAAAAGTATAAAAGTATAAAAGTACAAAAGTATAAAAGTATAAAAGTATAAAAGTATAAAAGTATAAAAGTATAAAAGTATAAAAGTACAAAAGTATAAAAGTATAAAAGTATAAAAGTATAAAATTAGAAAAGTATAAAAGTATAAATGAAAAAAAGTATAAAAGTATAAAAGTATAAAAGTATAAAAGTATAAATGTATAAAAGTATAAAAGTATAAGAGTATAAAATTATAAAAGTATAAAAGTATAAAAGTATAAAAAAAGTATAAAAGTATAAAACTATAAAAGTATAAAAGTACACAAATAGTATACAAATTTAAAACAATAAAAGATAAAAAGTATAGAAGTTTAAAGGCATAAAGGCATAAAGGAATAAAAGTATAAAGATAAAACACTATAAAAGAATAAAACTACAAAAGTATAAAAATCATAGAAGGATTATAATATAGAAGTTTAAAAATATAGAAATCTAAAAATATTTAAGAATAAAAATATAAAAGTATAGAAATGTAAACGTATAAAAATATAACAGTATCAAAAATAAAATTATTAAAAAAATAGGAAAATCGCTACCACAAAATCGACCAAAATTATTCAAGATAAACCTAAATTCTCATCATAATTGTTCACACCTCGTTTTTTTTGTTTATTTTTTTTTTTTTTTTTTTCTACAAACACATTTTTAAAGACCCCTTAACAACAAATTTAAATATAATAAAATTTCCACCTTCATGTTTGAACTCATGTTTTAAATTACCTTTTTATTTTATTTTCTCTTTATACAACAACAAAAAAAGGTGGAACATTCCCAACACTTTATATTCTAACTTTTCCTTTATTTAACACTTTATTTACCTTTTATAAAATAAAACTTTTAGTTTTTACAAGAAGTATGAAAAATTATTGCATAAAATATTTTTTATCTGCGAAATTATGTTACTCATGTTGCCACCATTAACAGCAAAACAGCTCGGGAGTGAACTAAAAGGTCACTAAGGAAAATATGACTTCAAAAGTAACAAAAAAAAAGAAAATTGAAATGGAAACAAGAGGCATTAACAGCATCAACAGCATCATAATCTTCATCATAAACAGCAACATGAAACTCAGTTTTATGTGTTTAAATATTTACAAGAAACAAAAACGTGAAACCAAACAACAAAATATCAAGTTTTTTAAAAAATTAAAAAAACAACGTGCAAAGTGGAAATACATACATACATATGTATGTATGTGTGTATTTGTAGAAAAAAGCTTTAGAAAATCAGTTAAATGTCAGGCGGTCTTACATACGAAGTGTTCCGTTTCACCGTAAATGCTATAAAAAAAGGTCTGATCTATACATATAAAATAGTAATTAATTTCCTGTCTGTCTTTCTTTTTTAAGATCTTAAACTTTGATGTAGATTACTTTCAAAGCAAAATCGAACAAAATATTGTCAGGACGCACACAACGTGTGTGGGCACAACTAGTAATTTAGTAAGAATAGCTAAATCTCATGGTAAAGAATATTTTACGATTTAAAAAAGTTTGAAAGATTTTAAGGAATTTATTTTTTTTTAATTCTTGCATTAAATTAATCTGGCAACTATATATTAAAAATAATATTATACAAACCGTGCTTTTTTTTAGGAGCTTTATATGGACTAATTATTATATACTAGCTACACCCGGGTAGTTTGTTACCTTCTTAATCTTTAAAGGGCGTTTCACACTATAATACATGTATTAATACTCTTGAATAAAATGCAACCCTGATCTAATCTTTGTATGAAATTTTTCAAAATACAATAACAACTCATGTCAGGGTTTCATTTTCCTCAGAATTATTAAGACTTGTATTATAGTGTAGAATGCCCTTAAATAAGACAAAGATTAGGGAAGCATTCCCACCGCTTCCATTCATCACCTTTTTGCTTGCTTTGGATTAGAAATATATGTGTTTGACAGACTATCACGAGTTTATAATCTTTTTATTGGGTTTTGCTTTAAAATGGCCAACATTAGTGTGTTATATTACCAGGGTCTATCAACATATAGGAGCCTTAATCGGGATAATCCAGCCGACCTGTACCTTTGCACAGGAAGAAGGTCACCAGAGTGGACTCCTAGAGTATTATTGGTCTCCATCAGTATCAATCTTAGTTTTTTTTTTTTGGTACTGCACCACGTCAAAAAAGTGAGGTTAAAATCCTCACAGCGAGTTTTAATTTGGTTCTCCACCAGGTTCGTTCATCCAATTGTATAATTTCTTTTTGTTACTTAATGGCAAGTAAATTTTCAGTTTTAATTTGATCTTCACCAGGTTCTTTCATCCACTTTTTAATGTTTATCCTTTCGTCAAGCTGTGTTTTTAGAATCTTGTGCATAAATTGCCTTGTTGATTTCTTCAATGTATCTATGCATGTATGTAGGCTGATTCAACAAATTGTGTTTTTTTTTTTCCTTATTTTGTTCTTCATTTAATTTATTATCATTATTCTTCATTTACGTTAAATGAAATTGAGCGAAAAAATGAATTGTGTGACATTGTGAAATAGGCAGTTAATCTCGACTTCTTTGTTAGAACCGTCATGCTAAAAAGCAGTTGTGTCTACGATAACTTATTGTGGCGCCATCTTATTTTGACATTTACTTACAACCTACTGGAGTTATGTCTTCTATGAATAAGTTGGTAATTGTTTGTGAATTGGCTAAATAAATGTTTTATTATCTATAAATTAAATAAACTGTAATACAAAAGTGGCTGTACAATACAGCAATTTTTTGAATTGTTGCCTGTGTGCTCGTCCGTTTGTCTGTCCGACTGTCTGTGTCCGAGACAAGTGAAAACTACTTTATTAATTAAAAAATCACTGTACTCAATAATAGAATTTTCTATAAAACCCAGAGATGGTTACTTTAAGAAAAAGTAAATATATAAACCATATCTGCAGCACTATAAAAGAGTGTGAAAATTTGGTTTGGATTACACAAATTTGAATAGAAGGCTGACGACGTCACGGGCACAACAGGTGTTTAATTCCAAGAATAAATGCGGCGCAATATAGCACTTTACCTCATCTTTTATTATTTTCTTTTATTACTTTTTGTCACGAATTTTATAAATAATATTTTTTTCCACACACCAAATACAAACATATAGACAGAAGCGTATAACGCGTTGCAGCGCTCAACGCGTGATATGTACTTTCGCCTTTACATTTAAAACAAAAACAAATTTAAGGCGAAAGTTCATAACACGCTTTGAACGTTTCAACGTGTTATACGCCGCTTTCAAATAAGTTTAAAATAGAGTATTTTCATAGTATAAGGTACATAAAGAAGTTTGCAACGCGTTTGTCGCATGACGTTAGTTAACTTTCAACTTTTCGCGCGTTATGTGAAATGTGACATCTCGTCAGCTCTCTTTTCGTTTTCTTATAAAGATTCTTCTCATATGGAGGAAAAATTATTAGAAAACTTTTATATAATAAAGGATTATAAAAATAAAAAAGAAGCGCGCTGGAGTCAACAGATTTTTAAAAAGCTGATTTAATCAAGAAGTCTGTAAAGCGTGTTATGTAACTTGATGCGTTTAACGCGTATAAAGTATACAAAGCTAGCAATGCGTTGAAGCGTTTAAAGCGTGTTATGTACTTCTCAAAACAGAATTAAAGATTTTAATGAAACAATTTTAAGGTCTAAGTTACGTATTACTAGGTATTCTCTACAACAAATACATCGATATGAAAACAACATGGCATTTTATTGTTGCTTTGTAGTTCGAAATGTCATAAAACCGATATACCTACATATCGCTCCTTTATTGCAACGTAGACATATCTCAAAACAAATTAAACTTAGCAAAACGCAATTTAAGTTTTAAAAGTGTAGACACTGCTATCTCATTGCGTAATATATATTCGCTATAATATCGGTTCAGATTGAGATATAAGGCAAATTTTTTTTTTACATATAAAAAATCTATCAAGGAGTTATTTTGCTTAAGTAATTTCAAATTTTTGATTTTTCGAGATATGACTACGTTGCAATAAAGGAGCGATATGTATTTTTCATTTGTTTTATTGCTTTCTCAATATTGCACTATTGAATTTCTAAAAACATACAACTTTTGACATTTCGAACTACTAATTCAGCTGGCCGGACGACACTACCTAGTAATATAAATCTACCTTGGTCCGTTTTTTATGAATGAGAAAAAGACAAAAGTCAAAAATGCTCTACTTCTTTTTTTAAAACCACACAGCACAGGAAAAGCTATTTTGGCGCCGCTACGGCATGCTGCGTATTATCTTCCTAATCGTCGGTATAATATATCATCGATCATTCCTGTGTAATGGCATATTTTATTTAAAAATTTGAGGTACCAAGACTATAAAAAGAGAATTCTACTTTTTAATTTCATTAAAAAAATTAATATAATATAGGCAAATATTATTTTTAACTTCGAGAATTAAAAAAAAACTCGCCGGTAAGTTTTCTTCATTGATAAATAGCGTCGCTGCTTGAATTTTTTGTTGTAGTACGCCGTTAAAACTTTTTATCCGGCTTGTTTTTCTAATTCAGAATCTGCAGAAGTAATTTACAATATTTTGGAATTTTTTTATAAAATTTTTAATAAATTGACGAAGAATTTTATACGCTAAATGTGAAATTATATTATTTATTTCAAGATAATTTCCTAAGTTGCTGGAAAACTAAGAAAGTATACGCGAAATTTGTGTAATAAAAACCAGGCGGTGCATAAGTGCACACATTACAACCGGGTGGTCGGCAAAAAAAAGTAGTGAAGCTCAACCCAAAGAAAGAAGGAACACAAGGAGAACAAAAATAAAATAGAAAAAATAATTTTTACTACATTTTCCACGACCAGCCAGCATAAATTTATTATTTTTTAAACAGTTCTGGTCAAATGTTTTCTAAAGAAAACACTGGAATTTATTTACAAATTATATAAGGAATTTTATTGAACAGCCGGCCCCGGAGCCACTTAACAACTGTCAAGACCTCCCACATAGTAAACGTGCTTTAAATATTTGGTTTTGGACAAAAAACCGAACCGAGGTTTTTTAGATCAGCAACAGCAGTTTTCACTATGGATGTGTATGATGTTAGTGATGATTTGATTAAGAAACTCAATGATTGGAAACTAATCAGAATAATATCAGGCAAATTTAATGAATTAAAAGAGAATCACTCAAAGGTGAATTTTGTAGAGCATGCCTTGATTGATTTTAAATACATTGAGAAAATTCTATTAAATGTTAAACTGCGCGAGGAAAAGTGCAATAAACGTAGCTCCGAATATCGTATGTTGGGTAATGAACAATTTTCATTGAAAAATAAAAAATATTTTCAGGTGAGTAATCATGAAAGTGGATAAGCTAAAATACCTATAAAATATTTTTATACATAAATAGGTATTTTATATACTTATAAGTTTTTTTTTCAAATTTTTATTTTCAAAAAGTATTATTATTAATAATTTTTTATAAAAATATACCTACAAGAAATATTGTTCTACAATGGGTTAAGTTCGGAAAATGTCTATATTTTTAACCCTGATATATATTATTTAGAGATGAAAGTTTTTGCTATAAATTAAATCTGACGTTTGAAACCCACAAGAGATTATCCTCGTAAGGTTAGTTACACAGATTAATATGGTTAAAATAGTCAGACTGAGTTGTATAAAGTCTAAAGTCTAAATAAAGGTCTAAGCTTATCCCCTCTACAACTTCTAACAAAGAAATGCATCTCAGTCAGTTTCATTTTTAGTAAATCGGCTAAGTTCGTAGAGTACCGTTGCTTCACAAGTATACCGAAAATATGGGCGTGGGCAAAAATCGGAAACTTACAAATCCAACTGAATTCAAGATTTTAGAAATGTTTTAATTGTATGAAGGTTAAAACAAGACTCCTAATCTACCGTAGAGTCTGATCTTTGATCTTGCAATCTCGAACAAAAGCATAGGTTTTAGTTTTAGTGACATTCTTCTATAAGTTAGTCCTAGCTCTAGCCAAGAAATGGTCTTTTTAAATTAAAATTTTATTTATTTAATAATTCATATTTTTATAATTTAAAACTGAATAAATTTTTTCTTTACTTGCAGGCTCTGGAGTTGTATAATAAAAGTATTTGCTTCTCTGAACCTGGTTCTGAGAACCTTTCCATTGGTTATGCAAATCGTTCGGCAGTTTTATTCGAATGGAAACGCTATCGTGAGTGTCTGCTCAATATAGAATTGGCCCGTAAGGCAAACTATCCCAGTAGATTGATGCACAAATTGGATAAACGAGAAAAAGATTGTCAAAAACTTTTAGCAAGTCAACCGCCGGATATTCAGCCTTATGAATTCCAAATGGAATTCGAAGCACATCCCCAAGTGCCTCATATAGCCGAATGTTTGGAGATGCGTGAAACAGCGGAGGAAGGACGTCTTATATGCACTAAACGCGATCTGGTTGTAGGCGATTTGGTGGCCACTGATGAACCTTTTTGTTCGACTCTACTACCACCAATGCGTTTTATACGCTGTGCCACCTGCAAAGAAGAAAATTATCTAACACTTATACCATGCGAAAGTTGTTGTTCGGCCATGTTTTGTTCAGAGGAATGTCGCGAGAAGGCTGTCAATACTTTCCATAAATATGAATGTCCTGTCATCGATTTACTGTACACTCTATTCAATAAAATACATAACATAGCACTGAGGGTATGTCTAACGGCTTTGGAACTGTTTCCCACTATTGAGGAGCTAATGGCATTTTGCGAAGAACCCGATAATCAAAATCGTTGTGTATTTGATTTAGACTATACAAATTTTACGGCACGAGAACACTATAGAGCTGTACATGGTATGGTTATTAATCAACATTTGCGTTCAGTTTCCGATCTATTTCAGCGTTCCGTTGTTTGTGCTGTACTCAAGCACTTTATGATCAACTATACACCATTGAAAGATTTTTTGGGTGGTGAAGAAGGACAAAATTTTTTCACTGAATTGCTGTTTAGACACTTGCAGACGTCACCCACTAATATGCATGGCATCGATTTGGTGGAACAAATGAATGAGACTAAAGACGATACCAAGCATTCATCGGGAGCGTTTGCATTTCTATCACTGCTCAATCATTCATGTGCCCCCAATACAGTGCGCATTTATAAGGGCTGTAAGGCCTACCTGTTTGTGCTTCGTCCAATACCTGCCGGTGGTATTTTGTATGATAACTATGGGTAAGTTTGCAATTTTTAATCAGTATTGGTTGCATTTAATTCTTATTTTATAGCCAACATTATGTAATCACTCCTAAGGCTGAACGAATTGAAAGTCTGTTAATGCAATACCGTTTCACCTGTAAATGTGAAGCCTGTCAAAACGACTTTCCCACATTAAAGCGTCTTATGCCAAAAGTAAATGTTCCATATGTCAATAATGAGCAGCACTTTAATAGTTTAATACACTACGATTTTGATTTTGCTTTGAAAAACTATCGCAAATACTGTGAATTCCTAAACAAATATAAGGATGCTTATCCCTGTGATCAAATAAGCAATGCCGAAGAAAGTCTCAAAATGGCTCTTCATATTTTAGTCGATGCCGTTCCACTTAAAGCAAAAATGAATCAAACTTCTCAATTTCTCGATAAAAACAAAACGGATGAGGCGAAACAGGAGGCTGAGAATGAGGACAACTTGAAAACGGAACTGAAAAATAACCAAGAGCTAGAACTGGAAACAGAAGTTTCAACAAATTAATAGCAGACACATTTATACACGAAAATGCTTTGGATGCCATATTTAGATAAAGTGAGAAAAATTATACAAAAATCTTTTGACTATACAAAAATGATGTTGATTTTTTTAGTTACATATTTTGATAAAGGTCTTAACAAAACCTAAAAAAATAATTTTTAAAATGAATTGTTTATCTTGTGAGTAAAACAAATTACAATATTAAAATAATGCAACTAAAGAGAAGAAAGGGAGTTATCAGAGCGTTTCTCTTTTTTGTAAAAAAAAAAAAAAAAAAACAAAAAATATATCACATACTTTTCACAAAACTTTTATATAAGGAACAAGGTATAGTTTTTGTTTGGAAATATTCGTAATAAAAATCTGTAAAAAAAGTGTTTGTCATGTCATGGATTGGTTTTTAGAATTCTGTACCTAAAGTGTGCTGATGTCTGCATGTCTCTCACAAGGCTAAAGTTTTACCAGAATCTGTGTAATTATGGCCAATAGAAGAAACCTGTTTTGTAATATAATTTTGAATAATCCTAAAAGTATTCTTCATGCCATGAGTTTAAAGGCCGGGGCATATAAAATACGTTATACGTTATACTTTAAAGTACTCAACTTAAATCAATGTAACAACGGAAGAGGTTGACACAATAAGTATTTTGTTGAGGGATTTTAAATCAGAAAAGAAAACACGTGAAAAACATTTTTCCTCATTTTACTTTCTTGTAAGTTGACAAACGCCACGTATAACGTATGACGGATTCTATGTGGCCCGGTCTTTAGTAGTTGTAAAATCTTTTTGGCGAAAGAATCATCTCTTTGTGATTTTCGGAAATATTGCAGTTTTTTGTATATTTTCTGTACTTAGTTTTGTGGTTGAAACTATATTTTTTGTATAAAATTTAAAATCTTTAGTGAAATTTCGATTACATATTTAGTAAAATTGCAATTTATATTTATATTTTTTTTTTTTTTTTTTTTGTCTGAATTTTCGGTCTTTAATATACAACAAAGTACAAACAATAAAACATACAAAAACCCTAACAACATTGGAAAAACGAATGAAAAAAAGTTACTTTTTTAACATCCATTCACCACTTATGAGCCGATTTTACTGATAGAAACTATATTACACAGATTAATATTCCCAGAATTAAAATTACTTTCAACTCGGATAGAAAATGTGATATTTTAGGGAATTTTGGAATTATGGATAATATTTTTGGTTGTTTATTTTTGGTTTTTAATTGAAATTTAAATATTTTGGTCGAAAAAGTGAAATTATTGCGAAATTTCGATTGTTTAGCAAAATTCCAATTATCTTTGGTAACCTAGAGTTTTTCTCTCTGAATTTACGGTTTTCAATGCAACAAAACAAAAGCAATAACAACGCACAAAAAAAATTTTTTTTAAATAAATGATGAAATAAGTTATAAGCCGCAATCAATCAACTCTGGTACAAAAATTCTAAAAAGTAAAAGGGTGAAACCTCATTGATACATAAAAGTATTACCTGTACATACATACATACATATATCATGATCAAAAAGAATTTAAATTTAATTTATCAAATTAGATTTCTAAACAAAAGTTATGCCAAGTTCCTAGACTTTTTTCTGTTTCAGATTATGTTTTAATTATATCACATATCGCACTTGCTCCTCTAAAGAGAGTCAACACAAAAGTTTTCAATTTCTCTACTCTTTCTTGATAT
This sequence comes from Phasia obesa, assembly GCA_949628195.1. Classification (NCBI taxonomy): domain Eukaryota; kingdom Metazoa; phylum Arthropoda; class Insecta; order Diptera; family Tachinidae; genus Phasia; species Phasia obesa. The sequence continues at coordinate 18,653,565 of OX451219.1, read as the reverse complement.
GAAAGTATATTAAAAAAAAGTTTTTTGTTTTTACCGAAAATTTTGAGTTTGACTCTTTTTAGAGGAACAAATGCTATACATAGGAAATTCAAATATATTCCCATATATCATTATATTTGGCTAAACACGAAAATACATAAATATTTATTTTTAATTTTCATAAATTAGTGGTTTATTTCTTTAATAAATAAAATGAACAAAAACTCAGTAAAATATTTTATTTTAAATGATTTTATAATTTCTTAATATTTTTATTTTAATATAGAGTTTGACACCATCTTATCGTTGGACTCAAATAGAAATGCCCTAACTCAATTTTAAATTTACAGGGAAGGTAAAATCAATCAGACCGTCCTTGTTGCTCGGCCTTTGAGTGGTTTGCGTCTCACTCACACTGGCTTTTTGGCTTCCACGAGTAGTTGTACTGCGATACCGTTATTGGTGGTGGCTTTAATCAGCCGTGTATAACCTTGTTATTTTTATTCGTTATTCAAAAAGTCGTACATTAGTGAAGCACCATTTTTAACCCATTCTTTTACTGGAGGAGCACCATTAAACTTATTTTAATGTGTATACCACTATTTTTGTGGAGTTTGTACAGGTCATACCGTTTGACATATCAAAATGAAATTTATTATGTGTCTTTGGTATATGGAGATGAAGTGCTATATAGTTTTTGGGCATAATCGGGAGGGGGCAAGGGGTAGTTTCCTTACCCCCCAAATTGTATGAACGCTCTACAGGTACATATATTAACAGGTCATATATGACATATTAAAACTAAATTTAGTATGTGCCTTTGGTATATGGAGATGAAGAGTTATGTAAATTTTGGGCAAAATCGGGAAGGGACTAGGGGTAGTTTACTTACTCCCAAATTTTTTAAACGCTCTACTGGTTATACCGCATGACATATTAAATTTAAATTCAGTATGTGCCTTTGATTTATGGTGATGAAGAGCTGTATAAATTTTGGGCGTAATCGTGAAGGTGCAAGGGGTAGTTTGCCTAACACCCCAAACCGAAAATAATTAATTTTTCAATTCGAATATTCTTTAAACTTATATTCTTTATTGAATATATCCCTAAAAATATCTGTTTCCATTGGGTATGGTAAAGTGTAGAGTAGGCCACTCCAGATTTTTTTGTTTCAAATTATCTTGAAAATATCTCAACCGTATTGGCTATTATATCCTTACCGCTATTTATTAATGAATTTTGAATTTTAATCCAGATTAGCCAAAGAAAATATGGTGCAGTTAACGCAGAAATAAGAAAATTCTTATCCAGATGATATTTAAATTTCAAAAATCTATAAAACGTTTTTCTTTAAAACAAGTTTTTCATTGCGAAAATATTTGATAACGTGAACTGAAAATGAAAGATTCTGAGACTGAGGCATCCTTGGGTTTTATTAGTAAAAATTCAATATTGGACCTTAAAAAGATTTGTTCAGGTTGGATCCCACACAAACTGACTATAGCTAAGAAAAGGTCAGCATTATTATATGTTTAGAAATGTTAAAATAAAAATTCGGCAATTATGTTTCGAAAAACGGTCTACAAGTCAGCTACATGGATCTATGCATGTGAGCTCGGAAAAAAAGATCAGTCGCCAATATAGGTGTTTCAAGGAGAGCTAAATCGTATTAAAGGTGGTGTTCCAGCTAGAAGCGCATTATAGAAATGATTTCCTGTTTCATCAGAAAGATCAGGCATCTAGGTTAAGTTGCATTAATAACAGACTGTTAACTTTAAACAACTACATATGTATATATTTGATTGCCAAGATGAAATTTAAAGAAATGAAAAAAAACAACCGGAGAACACGGATTATTCTTCACCACCATAACGCTAGCTCTCGGCTGCAACAAGTTCACTTTTTAATGGGTCTTAATCAGAGTAAAACAGTTTTGAATATTGGTTTAATCGCATGAAAAATGTATTAATTAATTATTGTGGAAAATACTTTGGAATTAAGTTTTTTTTAATAATTTTTGTTTTTATATTAGGTGGAGTACCCGCCTAATCGTACGTTTTTCGACGGTTTTTCTTTTCGCTGTTCCTTTAGTAATGTCATTTTGCTTCAGAATTGCTAAGATATCCCTCTTTTTTATCTTAGCAAATTTTATAAAAATATACATAAATAAAAAAGAATTTTTTTACAGGCTAGAATATTTTTCGCACTGTTTTCATTTAATATTGTTATATTCACTCCACTTGACTGTTAAGAAACTCACATTCAAACTTACCACGGATTTTGCTTTATATACCTATCAATGACTAGCCTCACCCATAAAAAAAAACTGCTACGAGTGGTGCACAATGTTTCAGAACATTCCTTAAGTTTCGAGATTGTCCCACTATTAGCAACAACCCAGATCAACCGAACGTTTCAGGCTATTCGAGAATGTTCCCGAATATGTTCGACTGTTGAGAGTACTCCACAATGATCTGATATGTATCCGAACGTTTCAGACTATTTCCGAGCATTCCAGACTGTTATCGAACACTCTGACTATTCCCAAATATTTATTCCAAAATGTTTTCAAATACTCTCAGACTAACCCGAGCATTCCAGGGTGGTTACTGCGTATTTCGATTCGAAAAGGAAATCATTCGAATATGTATGACTTAAACATTGTGTTTCGAAAAAGATTTCTTTCGAATCGAAATACGCAGTAGCCTCCCAGAATGATCTCTTGATTTGCCATGTGCATTTGATTTATTTTTAGATAAGGCAGGAAGTATACGGCTTACTGTAATAAATTATAAGTCAATGTCGTAGTTGGTGGAGAACCATACAAAACTCAAATTTTTATATTGAATTTAGTAATACTGACTGCCTGAAGGTTAATAATAATCTTTTAAATCAAAAGTCGTATATAGGTGGAGCACCATACAAAACTCAAAATTTTATATATTTTTCCTGGAAATATAATCCTTTGGGTTTCTCCATGTTTTTAAATCTTATGATCTTTTAGAATTAATAAATAAAAGATAAAAAAATATAACCTCAAAATTTTTAAACCGGAGTTCAGAAAAGAGTTTGACGATATAAAAGATTAGTTTTGACTCAGTTGCAACTATAAACAACAAATAACTAGTTTCTTTTAAGTTAATTACAAATTATAAAAAATAAAGTTATTCCAAGAACGTTATAAAAGAATCTAATTTTTTTCTTATTTAATAGGTTCCAGAACATATCCAACAATGGTTATATAAACTTATTTAATAAATCTTTGTAAAATAAAAATTTAAGACCATAAAATTATAACAAAATTCAGTTAAGTGCAAGGCGAATTTATATAAGGTGACATCGCCGCGACAACAAATTCAACAGCAAAAAACACACACAAGCATTTTGTTGTTGTTAAAATATCACATCTAACAACTAAAAACACTTCTTCCTTACCTTTTCTGGTAGTATTTTGTATTTTTTTTAATCTTGAAATATTTTTTTTAAATAATTACAATTTTATTTCTTTTTTTTTTTTAAATTTAAAAAAAAATATAAACGAATTTTTGACAGCTTTTTGACAAAAAAACTAAAACAAAAAATAATTTAACTTCTGCTGCCACCTAGTAAAATATATTTGCCTTGGTTAAGTATAAAAACCTAAAATCAATACACTGAAAGAAAAAATAAAGAGGACCAATGAATTTCCTAAATAAAAAGTAAAACCAAATAAAAAACCATTAAATATTTTCACAAATAAAATCATTACAAATTAGTTTATTTTACTATATAAATCCATTAGATCCATGTTAAGCAACGTACTGCTATTAGATGACTGTGATCTGACTAAAGGCAAATTATCATTTGTTTGGGCGCTTGTTTGTGATGAAGCTACAGCTGAAACATTCGCAGCATTCTGTTTTCTATTATAAACTGGATTAAGTTGTACAAAGCCAGCTGTTTGTTGAGCCGACGAACAGGCTGTACTGCAATAATTTACACTATTAACATCTAAATCTTCGAATAATATATTACATTGCTGTAAGTTTTGTTCGAATTTCTTTTGAAAATCTCTAACATTAATTGGCTTGAAGTCATCTGTTGATGAAACCGACTCCTTGAAAGATGATGATTGTGGAAAATTTAACATTTCCGCCAACTGACTGACACATGTAGCCGTATTTGTCAAAGATTTTTCATTTATTTCTTGTCGTTTAAGTTCCGCTATTTCAGCACTTTTGACATAAATATTATCACCTATGCAATCTTTGAAATCTTGATAGTATATAGCATCCACATCTGCAAAAAAAGTACCATCTAATGCCTGAAATCCCAGCCGTATTAATAGTGATATTTTGGTATTAAACATTTCTAACCAGGCTTTGTTAGTTCTATATATGGAATGTTGTTCACCGTCCGAACACGAATTCCAAAAATCAAGCAGAGTATTTTTCGTAAAATCTATTAACATGGCACGTTTTTCGTCAGGATGAAAATTGCTGATGGCCTGCAGATGCCTGAAAGTGATATCCATGAGATGATATTGTTGTTTGCTTTGAAAGAGTTGCCATTTATAAATCATTGTCATTAAATTCCACAGTTTATCCATGGAGACATCATCTAAACGCATCAACGAACACGTGGCTATATCTTTGAGCATAAATTTACAATGTTCTTCGGTTAACAATTGAGCGTTCGGTTGTGTTGAGCCCACAATTAGAGAATCAATGAATTTTGGTTCTAATAAGACAGCTGTTACATCGTGAATTACTGGAATGAAAGAAAGATGAAATAAAATTTAAATGAATTATTTTCGTAACAATTATTTTTTTAATTCCACAGGAAAATTATCCGTTTTAAACAATTCGGATATCGGATAAGTCATCCTCCAGGCCAAATATTTAGTCTATGATAGTCTATCAGTCCGAGGTTATGGGTTCAATTCCCACCAAATACTCTGGTATTTTTCACAAGTTGGCAGGAACATTCAAAAGGGTTGGATATAATCTGGGTGACTACAACTGCGTTAGTGACAAGTCATAGAAACTTCAAGTATTATCTGGCCAAGTTAAAACTCGAGGTAGGGCGATACTTGCAGACTGTACCTAAGACGACAAATCACATTTTGTGGATGTCCAGCATACTGGCTAACATAAAAAAGGACACATATTAACTGATGCTGTGGAGATCTTAGCCTTAGGAAAATGTTAGAAACTAACATAGACTGAATTCAATCTGCAATCACTACAGTCGACAGTAAAATGCTCAATTAAAGTAAGTTAGTCGTAAAATACCATTCGGATACGACAAATCATTGAACGAAGGTTGTCGAAAAGGGAATCATAAACTTATAGGTCTGCTTCGGTTTTCCCTCCATAAAAAAAACATCAAGAGGACGACGTACTTGATAATTATAGGAACGAATCTAATATATCGACTGAGGTTACTTTATCAAAAAAGAAACAAGTTTTAGCTACTTTATCAATGTTACAACCTTAATCGTAAGAAGAGAGTAAAATAGAACTGAATTTGGTATCTCCCCCTAATAAACAAAGAAGAAAAATTTTACTTAGAAAAAAGCAGAAGTAAAATGAGTCTTCCTTTTCACAAAAAGTCTTAATTTTTTAACAAAAAGTCTTAATTTTTTCACAAAAATTAATTAATTTTTTCAAAAAATTAAGACTTTCGCGAGAAAACAGGATCTATCTTAAGTCTATACAACATCCAAGATGGTGCCCAAATGTCGGACTTCTGAAAATGACACTCATCACATGTCTGAAATAATGAGGAATACATAACTACATTATCCTTGAATTATGAGGAAGAATATCTTTGGTCGGCATGTCGCTCCTTTGCGTAAAACAAAAGAGAGTTAGGAAATGTATTAGGAAAGCTGAGAAACAAAAAAGGAAAAGCTATTGCTTGTTAAAATGACAAGGTGTATTCTGTCACTATATCACCGCAATTCGTATGTCCCACTAAAACTAGTTACAAAATCTGATGATATTTGTTATCCAGTCCTGCCGCCTACAGTATAGAGAGTCTGTAAAGGGAACTAGACCCAAAGTAACGTTCATAGTCATCCTTGATAGGAAAGAGGAGAATTCTCTTTCTCCACATCCACAGTATAAGAACTTCTGCTATCTAGAATGAAAATCTGCCAGATTTTCATTCTAGATATATCCGGCAGTCCTTAAATACAGTATATGCTTTATGAACATCCTACAAGGACCAAAATCAATTCGCCGTTTCGGGTTTAATAATACTACATTTTATTTTTCATTATGTTCCTATCTTCTAATTTACAACCAATTTCCGGCGTTGGATCGCCTCATGATGTACCCGGTAACTTAGATGTTTCTACTCACAGAGCCTCTTAAAAAGCTGACACTTCTACGGCTCGTAAAACAATTTTATTACAGACTAGAAATTTCCTAGTCATCTTGTCTCTCGTTTCTCGAGATCAGAATTAGACCTTAAAGCATATTAAATTGGATATCTTTCTATGGGGTTATTTGAAGTCAAAGGTTTATGTCAACAAGCCTTTATACTATGCACGTGGTTAAATTGCAAGGGCCGATGATGATTTTGAATATAAGACAAATTATTTAGGAAATTATTGTCATTTCTTTTTATTTTGATAATATTGGTATGGTTCAATTATGTATGGAACAATTTATCGGCCGAATGGCCGCCGCGACCACGGTGGCACACCTCCATCCGATGCTCCAAATTTTCGATGACGCTGAGGCATAATTGAGGTTCTATGCCGTTAAAATTGAATTGTTGCTGGTTTATCGACGTACACCTTTTCTTTCAAATAACCCCAAAGAAAAAAGTCCAACGGTGTCAAATCACATGATCTTGGCGGCCAATTGACATCGCCACCCCGTGAGATAACACGGCCATTGAATTTGTCGAGCAAAAGAGCCATTGTTTTTGGTAGCTGTGTGGCAAGTGGCAGCGTCCTGTTGCAACTACATATCGTCCACATCCATATCTTCCAATTTGGGCCATAAAAAGTTCGTTATCTTTTCACGATAGCGAACACCATTCACAGTAACTGCCTGACCGGCCTCATTTTGGAAAAAATACGGCCCGATGATTCCGCCAGACTATAAACCGCACCAAACAGTCACTTTTTGTAGGTGCATTGGTTTTTCGACAATTACTCTTTGATTATCATTCGCCCAAATGCGGCAATTCTGTCTCAATGTGTCTCATCACTGAAGATGCTTTTCTTCTAAAATTAATCATCCAACGTAGCCATTTCTTGCCACCATTCTGACCATTGCTCGATTGTGTATCTTTCCATGGTTCAAATTGAGTTAGTCTGGGATTGAGAAATGTCAAATTGAATGCAGAAAAAAACTTGACGTTTAGGTGTGGTTCACATTCAACGTCGGCCCTTAAAATTTAACCACCCGATACTCTGCTTTACATTATGCATAACCGAATTTTTCGTTTGAGCTTTTCTATATGTAGTCCTGTTTCAAGTACTACTACTATGTTTCATAAACAAGTGAAACTGTTTTCCATTTACATTTTGCAAATTTTTTTAGTTTAATATAAATTTTCTTTACTTCTTTTACTTTACCATACGTTTCATAATGTAAAGTATAGTAATTATGAAAAAAAATCGAGATCGCGATTTTGACAGATTTATACGTTTAGAGGTTTCCTGAATCCATTTTGACTATTTTCGCGATGATGTCTGTGTGTGGGTGTGTATGCCACTATTTTTGTGGAGTTTGTACAGGTCATAACGTTTGACATATCAAACTGAAATTTAGTATGTGCCTTTGGAGATAAAGAGCTGTGTACTTTTTGAGCATAATCGGGAGCGGGCAAGGGGTAGTTTCCTTACCCCCAAACTATGTGAACGCTCTACAGGTCATACCGAATGACATATTAAAACGAAATTTAGTATGTAGCTTTGGTTTATGGAGATGAAGAGCTGTATAAATTTTGGGCCTAATTGGGAACGGGGAAGGGGTAGTTTACTTACTCCCAAATTTTGTAAACGCTCTACAGGTCATACCGTATGACATATCAAAATGATATTCACCATGTGCCTTTGGTTTATGGAGATGAATAAATTTTGGCCATAATCGGGAACACACCCAAAATCGAAAATAATTTTTTTTCGAATCGAATATACTTTGAACTTTAATTCTTTATGTAATATATCCATAAAAATATCTGTTTCCATTTGGTATGGTAAAGTTGGGTGTAGGCCACTCCAGTTTTTTTTTTTAAATTCAATAATTTTTTTGTAGAAATTCCGATTTTTAGTTTATTTAAGAAAACAACAACATGGGATAACGGTAGAAAATTTGTGTTTTTTTTTTTTTTTTTTGTTGTTGTCTTTATTTATAATGAAAGAGTTATTCTAGTTTTTTTCATGAATTTTCAGCTTTCATTACAGCAAAGCAAAAACAATAATAGCACACAAAAGAACAAGAGTAACAATTTCAGAAATGAATATAATAAAAATTACAAACGTAATGTCAAACTCTCCACCTCTGGGTCAAGGCATTAAAAACAGGAATTAAAAAAAATAAATCAACAAATAACAAATTTATTTGAAGTTCCACTGTTTTGATTATAACTAGCTGCGCCTGCCCCGTCATGGTCGTCCTGACAATATTTTGTTCGGATTTGCTTTGAAAGTAATCCACACCAAACTTTAAGACTCTTACTTTTATAGTGCTTGAGTTATGGTTTATATAATTTCTTTATATAGCGGTACCCATCCCTGGGTACATACTCAGGAACAAAAGCTTTATATCAAATTCTAAAATTTATATAATATTCTATAATTATTTTAAAGATCTGTAAATAGTGTTTAAAATATCCCACTTTCAAAAATTAAAGGTGCTGCCAAGTTTGATGTACCATTACGTACTTTCACTACATTTTCTCTATTTTCTCTGGGAAATGAGATGTTTGTACGGAAAAACATTATCCTATATTTGAAACGATATATTAAGGTAACTCCTAACAAATTTTTATTAAAATTTATCCAGTAGTTTTTACGTGATGCGAACACAGACAGACAATAATTTCAAAATTTTTCTGTTTTACATTCCATTTCCATTACTATCTGCACCAGCAACAAAATTTTCTAAAAATATTTCATGTGTAGAAATAGCCCTGATGCAGTTTTATTATATGTACATATGTATAGATTAAGTATTCAAAATTGTAATGTATAATTAAAGTATCGACAAATTGTTACAGTTTTTCCAATGCCAAATCAAGAAAAACCACTACAACAAACTAGTTCTTCTGTACTAATTAAAACAGTAAATACAACAAGCATAATTATAACTCTTGTTACCCTCTCCTTTTTCTTAGCAGTGGTTATACCAACTTTTTATTTTTAATCTTTATTTTGTTACTCGTATTTATGGTCACGTACCTTGTATTGACTTCTCGAGTGCAATTTGTTGCGCCTTCAAACGTTGGTCGATAACAAACAACATTTCACAACCCAAATTGACCAAAATGAAAACATTTGCTCGAGGATTTAAGTTGTGACTGAACGAAGTCATTTTACCAGCGATAATTTCCGGTCAGGTGTTTTTTTTTTATCCTTTTGCTGTGCGACACATTCAAGCCGGCACGTCTATTAAACACGAAATTCAAAAGCAAACTGTTTATTGTCTACAGCTTTTTTTATTTTTCGTTTTAGCCAATTACCAAGTTGTTGGTGTTCATTTGACGGCAAAGGATATTTAGTATATTATTGTGGGGTTCTTATACAATCAAAGGAGTCTAGCAAATAGCATGTCTAGCATTAGTATTTGTAATCATGCGGTTCTCTTGAAATTTGTTTTGTTTTTTTAATAAAGTAGTCGTTTTAAGACTTAAGGTTTTTTAAGGACAACATTACTTTAAGAACATAAATTTAGCAACAAAAAATTACTGTTTACATTAGTGCTGGCAATTTCTACTACTTTCAATTACTCGATACTACTCAAAACTTCTCAATTGGGTACTCAATAGTACTCATTACTTCCGTTTACATAATAGCAGCGGCAATTTATCGTCGTAGTAGACAAATATTTTTAAAATTTATTTCTAAAAATACGACCCCAAAAGTATCGATTAACTACTTTTGTGTATGGAGTACTCAAAAAAATTATCGAGTACCCGGTACCCACTACTCAATACATTGCCAGCACTAGTTTACATATCGCACACTAAGTCATTAACATTCATAACTAAATTTTTAACACAATCGTTTTTTTTTAATTTCTAACGAAATAAATTGCATCCGTGTCCGTACATTGAAATTTTTGTTTCTGCAATTTATACATTCGTCATCAAGTCAAAAAGAGCGAACATGTAATTATTGTTTACATTCGTGTCCGTACATTAAAATTTATTAAAATTTCCTAGGAAAATACCCCATGGTGCATGTTTTACTTTTCAAACATGCGTTAAATTTTCTTACCAGTAAATATTTGCTATTTCAAATAGCGTGAGAATTTTTTTTTTATTATATTGATTGATTAGCTATGCCCGCCACACCGGAGGTGTCCTGACAATATTTTGTTTGATTTTGCTTTGAAAATAAACCACACCAAATTTTGAGACTCTTACTTTTAGGCCCATTATTATAACTTGCCTTTAGCTAAAGTGAGGATTTTGTTAGAGCGACAAGTAATTTTTTGCTCCAACAAAATCCTAACTTTAGCTAAAGGCAAGTTATAATAATGGGCCTTATAGTGCTTAAGTTATAGTTTATGTATTTACTTTATATAAAGCTACCCATCCCTGGGTAATTACTTAGTGCCGAATTACATTATGCAACTTTTATCGTTGTAATCTTTCTCGTTTCTTCTTTAATATTGCATTTGTGTTTATATTGTGCAATTTTTATTGCAGCAAATTGTATGGATATATACATTTGTTTACAATTTAAATTTCAAAATGAGAGGATAAAACGAATTTCAAGAGTGAATACAATTCCTCTCTCCCTTCTCGCCTACTAATAAAGAATTGCAGCGACAAAAAAGTTGCATAATGTAAATCGGAAATCAGGAGCATAAGCCGTATATAAAATTCTAAAATTATTGTGTAGTTCTGAAAATACTGGGTAAATATCCAGCTTTCAAAAATAAAAGGTGCTGTCAAGTTTGCAGTATCATTGAATCGCTAAAATTGCGTACGTTCAATCCCTTTTCTCTATTTTCCCTTGGAAATTAGATATTTTTGCTGAACCGAGATACTAAGTACCTCCTCAAAACATTTTAATTAAATTTCATAGTTTTTTTTTTTAACCAGTTGTTTTTATGTGATACGAACACAGACAGACGACAGACAAAAATTCCAAAAATTTTTGTTATGTATTCGATTTCGAATGGTTTCAATTTACATTAAGGCATAAAAAAGGACAGATATTTTTTAATTCTCCTTTGATCTTGCCTATCACACCGTCTTCACGAACCATTGTTTTGTTTGCACATGAAGAAAACGTCGGGAGAATACGGAACAAAATTTTGTTTATTTTATTCTGTGTGGAGAGAAGTATCGATATGTATGTTCCGAGTAAGCATAATTTTCTGTTGGTAGTCAATGTTGTTAGAATGATTTTAGCAAAGCAAACATTATTTGCACGGTTAACCAACAGATGGCGTTGTCCAAAACCCACACTTTCATAATAGAAACCAAAAAACGTCGTTGTGCAAACAAATGTTTTAACAGTGCTGTTTGAACAAGATAATGATATCGGTAACGATGGTCTTCACCAGAGATTTTCATCTGCGCGCATGAATTTGATCAATGGTTGAACAAATCAATGGCTTGTCAGGACGTAGTGTAAACCTTTTACATATGAACATAAACAAGACGGACATACATATTTCTATTTAAAAATTTTCAAAATGACACCGACTTGAGAAATACAATGTGAAGGAATCCAGAAAACAGCACATATCAAAAAAGAGAAACGAAAAAAATGTCCGACTTGAGAAGTACAATGTGAAGGAATCCAGCAAACAGCAAATATCAAAAAAGAGAAACGAAAAAAATGTCCAGTGAAGATAGTCCTGAAATACACACTCTGCCTCTTCATTCCATTGCCTAAAACCCTTGACTTTCTGTCCGTTGTCTGTCCTAATATAAAAGGAGACTTACTATCTGCACCAGCAACAAAATTCTCAAAAAATATTTCATATACAGAAATGGTCCTGTTACAGTTTTATTATATGTATATGTAGATTGTTTGCTTGTTCTATAACTCTAGGCCTTCCCAAGGTTTAAGTAAGATATGGAAACATCTTTTTATTTTACTTTTTAAATGTGTGAACTAAACTTTTAAAAACCAAATGTTGTACTTACAATTAAATTTATGTATATCAAGGACATTAAGTAAATTACAAAAAAAAAAACGAATTAGTCTAGAATTGATTTAAAAAATATATATGTATGCTGGGTTTTTTTTACTGCACGATACATGGGAAATTTTAGTCATTTTAAGCGGCAAATACATCACGCACGATTTTGATGGCAAAATCAAGTGAATGTACGCTCAAACTTAAATACACCGTCTTACAGAAGAGACTATCATAAATAGTAACGAAGATTGATAGAAAGTAACGAGTTTAGATTAAGAAATGGTTACTTTCTATATTTTTGTGAGAGCTTTCACCAAACAACCTACTACACCATACACCACATACGCGGCCAATCAGCTCAAACCTTTACTTATGTACATAAGTTCGCATACATGATAATATAGGCTGCGTTTAGGCTGCCACGAAATTAAGTAATTTCGAGCTGAAATTACGAACGAAATCTAAAGTGTTCATACTGGGCTTTTTGACATTTGAGTTAATTTCGCAAACAGCTGATCACGTTTAGTTACATTTGTATAATTTAATTATTTTGCAAAAAGCTTTCGCACAACACTTTCGTATTGATTTAAAACATACACGAATATTAAAAACAACACTAAAACAAAATTAATTTACAATTATGTATATATTTCCATTATTTCATTTGGCTTTTTCTTCTTCTTCTGGATTGTTGCTCATACAGAGCAAAAATGTTGGTGGCAAATGGTAAAAAGCTGCCGTAAACACTAGGTTATTATTTGCAGCTTTTGGTCTTATCCAGAAACGACGATTAGGTTGAAAACAATGTTGTTTATTTTAGTTTTTTCCTGGTCATATTTAGTTTTTATTTATTTGTTTCATTTGTTTGTTGCAAATCCTTCTTTTATTCCTGTCGTCAAATGTATGCAAATCTTTTTCTCTAATTTATTTGTTAATTTTTCATGTTGTTTCTTGATTTCGATGTCGATTTTCAATTTATGCAAACAATTTAGATTATACACGATAACCCAAGCGATTACACGTGGCTGATTGATGCAAACACAAATTAACTGTAACACGGTACAACTAACCGTGGAAGCCAATCAGCCAGTGCGAGGGAGACGCAAACCACTTGAAGACCGAGCAACAAGGACGGCCTGATTGACCTTAAACGATAATGACAATGACTCGCAAACGTGTTCCTCAATCCAAAGCTACTTTACGACTCCATTTGGCTTTTTAATTTTTTTTAACAAAACGGACTTTCAAGGTTGTAAATATGGTCATGGTTGCAAAAAAACCAGCGTTGTCTATTGTAATTTCAAGTTAATTTCGACGAAATTATGTAGAATGAGTTAATTTGGCCAATGGGAAATTATAAGCGAAATTACGTAATTTCAACTTGATTTCGGCCGAAATCACGAAATGACTTAATTTCGTGGCAGCCTGAACGGGCTAATAATAGCGTATTTGACCCTTTATCGATGGCATATTTAACAAGGTCATTCGATCTGTCAAAAATAGCATGTGTGCTCAAAAAGTATGATAGAGGGCATTAGAAGTGCATATGTGTGACAGACTTTTTGACAGATCTGTCCGATAATATTTTAAAGAAATGCATAAAATATTTTTCTCCATCCGATACGAGTTGCAAAATCTACTTCCTTATGAACTTGCTTCCAGAAAGTGCTTTAAAATCCACCAAGTAACCGGATTTTAATCCGATAGAGTATGACTGGAGTAATTTTTGAGATTAACTGAAGAGTGTAATTACCAAAATATTGAAGAGTCTAATTACCTTACAATTTTTACTATAAAAAATAGAGAAATATATCAGCCGTAACTAACAGGCAATGCAAACATTTTCAAATGTTATAGTTCAGCAAAAAGGCTTTGTAAACTAAATTACCTATCAAAGGTCATATCATATCAAAGTAAATAATAAAATTCCTGAACATAAATGAAGAATGTTGTAATTTAGAAATTATAAATGTTTATTATTGTAAGAAAAAGTACAAAAATATTGAACAAATAAAAAAATTTATTAAATAATTTTATATTAAATTGTACCAAAAAAGCATGAAATGTACCAGTCTGCCACTGTTGTGTCGATTGTACCAAATTTGGTACAATTGTATCACAAATCACAACACTGATGGGCATACCCTTCACCTTGATCTACACTAATAATATGAAGTAGTTTTATTTTAAGGAAATCTTAAATTTTAATTTAATGCTTGAAAAATAACTTTTGTTTTTTTTTCACTAGCTGTGTCCGCCTTGCAATATTTTGTTCTATTTTGCTTTGAAAGCAATCCACATCAAAGACGCTTACTTTATATAAAGGTTCTCATCCTTACTAAAATAACTGCCGCCTTAAACTATACATATCGGTTAGTGCTTCAGTTATGGTTTATGTATTTACTTTATATTTATACTAGCTGCGCCCGCCACGGCGTGGGCGTGCTGATAATATTTTGCTCGATTTTGCTTTGGGAGTATTCCACACCAATTGTAAGACTCTTACTTTTATAGAGTAGCACCTATAAAAGAAAAATTGAACTAAACTAAGAAGAAACTAACAATAATACAATTTTATAGCCTCACCCAAGTCGTAGTATTCTAACCGAATTTAAAAAATTAACGTTAAATAACAAAAATATTGTAATTACATAATTACCTAAGTATGTATTTCACAAAATCACCAAATTATACAACACGTACGTTAATTTCAAAGAAAGGGTATAAAATATGAATTTATTTTTTTGTTGCAATTTAATATTCGTTTAGATTAAAAATACATGGAAACCCCTAGAAACAATCAATCGATAAAATAAAAATTTCTTACGGTACTTAAAAATGCTAGTACTTCTTTCTAATGAAATTGAGAGCTTGTTTTAAGGGTTTTCTTTTTTTATTATTATATTACGTGTGTACGAAATTAAGTGTTGTTAACCACAATTAAACCAAAAGGAAAATAGAAACAGTTAAAGTGCATTTTTATAATACATTTAGTGTAAATTAAAAACGAAAACTTCGTGTTTGAGTCCAACCTGCTCTTATTTTATATATTTTTCAGATAATGAAGCCATTTTAAGAAATATTAAATCAAGGTATATTTATCTTACTAGGTAGTGTCGTTCGCCCAGCTGATTTAGTAGTTCGACATGTCCAAAGTTGTATGTGTTCAGAAATTGTATAGTGCAGAAGTGAGAAAGCAACAAAACACATACACGCCATCTCAATTTTCAATGTTTTTTGACATTTCGAACTACAAAGCAACAACAAAATGCCTTGTTGTATTGTTCTATTTGTTGTAGGGACGCCACTACCTAGTAAGATATGAATATGAGAAATAATTTTTAAATTTTTTTTATATTAAGTTTGACAGTTCAAATAACTTGAAATAGTAAACTCCATACAAATAAAATTTAAAAAATGTCCCTTAATATAATCCCCCCAACTGACGCTACCTTGTTTAATATGCCTTGGTGAATCTAGTTTAATGAACAATCAGCCAACACTTAGCAAACATCAAGATCTGTCGAAATCATTGCAGCTCGTCGGTGAGTACCTCGATACACTGATTGGTGGTGCGTTAGTCTATCAGTCTGGGTGTTCTCTGAATGTTTTCTGCAGTCAAGCTCATAACTTTGCATATACTATTGTCTTTTAGAAAGATCGTGTCAGAAAACATTGCATTTGATTGCACCCCGCATTTTGCAAAGACTTGATGTTAAAGATATGAATAAAATGTAGGCTGTAATTATGAATAAAATGTAGGATGTAATTATTACCGTACCATGGGCTCTCTTATTATCTTCCCACCCACATTGGAAAACCATATACCATAAATCACCGAGAGCGCAGTCAAGGTCATCATTTAAATTAATATTGTTTTCTACATAGAAAAAAAAAGTTAAATAAAGTTTACCTAACCTAACATATTTAGCACATGTAATTGAATTTTTATGCAAATTAAAATTGTTTTAAAAAACCTTTTGGCAGCATTGTAAGAAGGCAATTCATAGCAATTTACACCGATGGTTGAAACATGCAATTTCAGTTATTGTTGCAATTATAACTATGTAGATACATATGAGTGTGTGTTCGTCTATATCTATACATAAGTATAATAAAACAGTAACTTTTTTCCTGTCTGTCTGTGTGTGTTCGCATTACGTAAAAACTACTGAATAGAGTTTAATAAAATTTTGTGAGGAGGTACCTTAGTATTGTGGTTCAAATATAAGATACGTTTTCTCAAAAAAAAATATATTTTTTCCAAGAGAAAGTAGAGAAAAAACAGTGAAAGTACGCAATTTCAGCGATTCAATGCTACTGCAAACTTGGCAGCAACTTTTATTTTTGAAAGCGGGAAATTTTAAACACTATTTACTGAACTCTACAATAATTTTAGAATTTTATATAATTTTTTGAATTTGATCAAGGTATGCATACCTCTATATAAAGAAAATACATAAACTTTAAGCACTATAAAAGTAAGTCTTGTGAATTGCTTTAAAAAAAAATTTTTTGTTAGGACGACTACGACGCACAGATGGGTATTTTGCCAATCTAGCCGGACATTAGGCAAAAAATTAATTTTGAGAAATCTAAAAATTTAAGTATGCAGCTCGACAGACAAAATTCTTCATCGTATAGTGAATTTTCAAGGCGTTTGCTTGAGATTTGTTGTTTTGAGACACTGTTAAAGTCAGGAAAGTTGAGTAAATCCCATACGTTTTTATTGACTTTAAACGATTTTGAGAGGTTTGCAATATATTTTTTGGTGGCTAAACGAATAAAGATTTTGTATTGATTTTTATTGTGAAAGGGTTTATTAGTAGCTGCTTATGTTAATTTTTAGATTTTTTTTTTTTTAATTTTTAATGATAAAAAATTTTGTTCAAAATTAGAAAAAGGTTTTTTTTGTAAAATTTTTGGTAAAAAAAAGTCACTACAAAATTTACGATCTCTTCTTTTATGCTGTAAAAAAAACGTTGCGCATATTTGCTCCATTTTTTCTTGCGATTTGTTGAAAATTTTACCTTTTTATGTTTTTTCTTATCTTGGATAGGTAAATACGAGTAAGAAACCCTTGTATATTCATAAAATTTTTTGGTTTTTAATAACTGAAGGTAGATTTTTTTTTATTTAAATCATTACATCTAACACTGTTATTACCTGTACAAGAAATAATTTAAATATCAAAAGAGATATAGACGTAGATTCCCTTTCTTTCGGACTATCTACTTTACACGCCAGAATTCGCCTATTTGAGAGCATATTACACCTGACATATAAACTGTCAGTGAAAAAATGGCAAATAAAATCTGATGCGGACAAAGCCATTGTTAACGCGAGAAAAAAATATCCAAGAAAAATTTACAAGTGAAGTAGGGCTAGTAGTGGGTGTACCGAAAGCTGGATTTGGAAACACCAACGATGGTAACACTAACAGAAGATTTTTTTCCAATCCTGAATTAGCTGCAGAAATAACTGTACTTAACGCTAAAAAATAAGAACCATCATCTTAGTGCAAAGGAGAAGTTGTTTTAAATAAATTAATTGTTATAATTTTAAACAAAATTTATCGTTACAATCATAAATAAGTTATTACTATGAATAAATTAATTGTTTTCCGATAAATAAAATACTGTAAAGTAACAAATTACAAAAATATTTTTTTAATAATATTCTTGGGAGGCGGGGATTGGTTAGGCATTGGAAAGCTTAAAAATGAATATTTTGAGGAAATTGGCAAACAAAATAAGAAGTATGTAATCTATTTCTTTTAATAATTGCATCATTTTTTCAAATAATTTTTTATTTCACCGCTCACATAAGGGGCGGGGCTTAAAATGGCATTTAAGAATCTCTTGAGTCCAACTTTAAGTTTTTGAACATTCTTTGACCTTAAAAGTTGTAATTGCTAAACAAAATGACGGGAAAATCAAAACAAAAATTTGCATTTTTCAGAGGTAGGATTAGTTCTTCCAATGGGAACTTTATTCTCCTTGATCCGATTTTTCCTATTTCACTGATTTCCTATTGCACTGACAGCCTATGACCATAAAAGATTTTTCTGCAAAGTTTCATTAACCTAGGGGCACTCAGTACATTTTTAGAGCCAATATAAGCTAAAAAAAAAGTAATGTCCGGCTAGATTGGCAAAATACCCCTATGTGCGACGTGGCGAGTACAGCTAGTACATAATAATATTAAATAAATTATGGCAATTTAAGCAACCAAATTATATTACGAATGGTTTCGTAAAGGGCAAATCTAAACCCCTTTGTTTTCGTTACAATGTACATATCGCACCCTAAATACAAAAGGGTACAACTCAAAATTTGCGATATGTATGTCCATATGGTACTTGTTTGTATAAGTGGTATTCTATTATTTATTTGAACACAAATATAAAATATTAAACTTAAAACTTAATTAGACGAACTATTTCTTAACATACAAACGAATTCTTCTTTAGTAGGCTCACATTCGTTTATTCTCTCTAACGCAATAGAATAGACTATTTTTTCGACCCTATTAAGAAGAAGAAGAAAACTAAAATTATAAAATAATTTGGATTTTAAAAGATTTGTTTAACAAGATTTTTATTTTTACAAAAATTCTATCAGAAAATTTTAAATATTTCATAAGTTTTAACTTAAAATTATGTGATGTTTTAGACATTTTTTCGACCTATTTTTGAAACCCTGAAACCATGTACTTATACATATGTTTATTAAAAAAAAACTGTTTATCCTAGTCTAACTAATTGTGCATTTTTAGTATAATCTTTTTGCCAGTAAAATCCTTAAAACTCAATGCAGCTAATGCGGCCTCTTTAAAGTTTTCAAGAGGCACCAATTCATGTACAGGTCCTACAAACTTCTGCTGTTCCATTAATTCACACAATTCCCTGAACATTTCGGTACGATGCGGTGAATGAGCATTTTCTTTAGTCCACTGAGTCATCCAAAAACCACAGAAGGATATATTTTTGAAAATTAAATCGGTGGAATCAACTGTAATAGGCTCACGTGACATAAAACCATAGGTGACCATGATAGCTTTTTCTGCTAAGTGGCGCGCAACCTCAGTAGCACTTTTGCCTCCGACACAATTAAAAGCTAATCTGGGTTTAGGCAATTTTTCCTCTTCGAACAAAGTTGTAGTCCGTATTTCTTCTTCAGTTAATATTTCTGTAGCGCCCAAAGATTTTAAATAGGTTTTTAGCTGATCGATATCAGGTCTAGATCTAACAACACCCACCGATTTGTAGCCCCACGCTTTACAAAGTTGATGTACTGCCTGACCAACGGCACTATTGGCACCGTTTTGTATGACACAGTCACCGGGAGACAGCTTAATATAATCCTTCAGCATACGATAAGCTGTACAAGGATTAACCGTTATGGTAGCAGCTTCAGCAAGACCAATTTTAGCCGACACCGGCATTAGTTGTTCTTCGGTGTAAATAGCATGCGTGCTCCAAGTGCCAATACCAGTAACATATGGTACCACATGTTCTCCTTTAGTCAGATTTTTTACTTTATTGCCTACTTCTACTACCTCAGCTACACACTCATTACCAGCTACTGCTGGGAATTCAGGCTTTACGGGATATTTACCTTGAAAATTGTAGAGAATTTTTAAAATCTTATTTGTTATATCGAAACAAAAAACGTTATTTTTCACCTTGTATGGTATATAAATCGGCTGGATTTATTGGTGCCGCTAATATTTTCACTAACACCTCATTGTTTTTCGGCTTTTCCAACTTATCTTCCACCAATTGCAAAACATCAGCCGGCTCTCCGTATTGTGCATACTTTAGAGATTTAGCAACAACAGACATTTTTTATTGACAATTATCTAGCTATTTATATCAAGTTAGTGGTTTATTTGTTTAATCAACAAATATAAATGTTTAAACAACAAAGCGGTTTGTTATTAACTTCTCGTTAGATCACACATCACAACTGACTAGATTATTAAATAATAAGATTTTATATGACACAACATTCATAATAAGGTTCATATGTATGTACTTCAGCAGAATGATTCATTCAGATAGAATAATGCCACAATGTACGGTTGTGTCCAAGACACAATAAAAATTGGGAACAAGGGGAAGAGTGTTTTTTAATTAGAACATGAAAGTTTGGGTTCTCTCTTTGTACTCTATTCCTCTTGAGAATATACAAGGGGACTATCTAACCTTGTCGTAGATACCTACTAACATAGAAACTCGTTTTTATAATAATTTTATTAAAATACAAGTAACAGTCTTATGGTCATCCCTACCGAATCTTATATACACTTTACCATAGTGAAGGTTATAATATACTAGCTGTGCCCGCCTGTTTTCAATTTCATTTGTTACATTATAAAATTAAAATATCAATAAGAATTAGTGTAAAAATATTTTAATTTTTTTTATGTGTTTTTTTTTTTAATTTAGGAAGTGTTTTCGGTCTAATAATAGTTTTTAGTTATTTTTGTGCATTTTCGTTTTTTTTTTTTGTGAATTCTTGTTTTTTCGCTGTACCTGTCTTCTTTTAACCGATTTAAATAAAATTTGATTTAATTAGGAAACTTCCAAACTATAGACTTAGTTTTTTCGGTTTCCTAAAATATTGGCGTTGATTATAATCACCATTGGCACAATATTTGTACAAGTATGAAGTTATTCATACTTGTACAAATCTAAAAACACAAATAAAATCGAAAGTATCGCTAGATTATATTTATTTCGATGAAGAAAAAGTTCACAGTTCCACAATACAAGATGGAATAATGCAAGCTGATAATGTTGAAACTCAAGAACTTAAAATTGATATGAATTATTTGCTTACAGATATGTTAAAAGAAAGTTAAAAAAGATAAAAAGCTTTTATAAATTTAAGTCTTGTTAAAAAGTTTATATAATTTCTTTTCACATCTAAAATTGATGATGAATTACGAATATCCATACATTTGTATGTTATTTATTAATTTTTATTTAATGTTACAATACAATTAATTTTTTAATTTCTAACTTAATTTACCGATTACAGTAAAAAGCATTAAATTATGTAAATAGATACATCCATAAATAATTAAACGAGTAAATTTTATAGTATTTTTTATTAGGTCATTATCTACCAAAAAATCGTTTACAAACCAAGTTCGAGAGAATCGACTTTTCAATATAATCACACTCGTGCGACTACAGTCCATCATTTGAAAAATTTTCAAGTTTTAATTAAAATCTATAAAAAAGACGTGGGAATTTTCATTTCGAATGTGGGAAAAAACGACAACTTTTATTGAGAACGTATTGGCAACACATTTACGTCCATGTTATTGTTATCACTTTACAGTGAATTTGTCTTGCAATTTATTTTAGTAAAAAAGCTGGTACGGTACGTGTTTAGTGATTAATTAAAAAAAAAAGCAAAGGTAAACTATAGGGAAAGTATTTACAATAAAGTGTTGGACCACAACTGGTGGTTCCAAAAAATAATTATTTTCAATATTTTATAGAAGCGCTTTGTTAATTTTACCACAATAAAGATGAGATATTGCAGCCTTTGCGGTAAGTATGTGAAAACGGGAGAGGGACCATTTTTTAGAGTCCCCAAGGACGAATATAGGAAAGCAAAGTGGAATGCAATATGCCAAAAGAAATTTACAAAACGAGCTCTCATTTGTTGGGAACACTTTAACTCTGCACAAATTATAAGAGCAGGTCGGAGATCCTTGTTAATGCCTAGTGCGGTACCAGTCTTCCCGTCGTTAAACCAAAAGCCTTTCATTGACAGGTGTCAATCATATTTGCCAGAGTAAGTTATGATGCATCTAAAGTTAAGCATTAATTATTTCTTTGGGCGATAAACTATATATGTATGTATGTATATGTTCAGAAACTGCCTTAATATTTACATTTAAAAGACGGTATTTAGTTTAATATAATACTCTAACTAATAATGCAAAAGTGGGGTTGTTTTATGGATCTCAGACGATGATTTAAAACTTGTTTTCTTTGTTCAGGATAGAGAAAAATATTTGTGTTTTGATTTTGGAAATAGAAAAATTAAAAAGATCCTTAACGCTTTATAGTTATTCTGACAACTGGAAGTGCCCAGGCTTTTTAAAAAAATGTCATCAACTAATGTTTTATGCCCGTATGTAGGAGAAATAAAGTTTGCTGGAATTATTATTACAAACTAGCTACCCCTGCTTCGCTACACTCATTCACAAAAAATACCATTAAAACTATGGGCAACCTTTAACTCGAAAACGCACGCTATTCTCAGGACAAAAATGTTTCAGTTTATGTGCAAGGTACGACCATGTTATGTACCACTCCCATTATCCTAATCCAGTTTTGATAGATTATGCACGTTAGTATGAGGGTTACTTATGCAAAGTTTCAAGACTTTACCTATTATAGTTCTCTATGTACACTGTTATAGTTCTCTAACTACTTAAAAAGTAGGCGTAATAGTGGGCGTGTCCAATTTTTCTTTCCGTAAAAACCTAATTTGGGTTATTATGAAGATTAAAAAAATGGCCAAATCGGTGCAGTGATGCGATTACTAACGAACAATATTTGATTTTATTTCAATAGATTTTCATACAAAACTTGTCATAAAGTATACATACATACATATATTAAGTAAACATTTATTTTTTTGTTTTTTGTATGTTCTAATTTTTTAAAATATTCTAAATCGGGAAATTCTAAAACATAAAAATATTTTTAACTTCTTTAAATTTTTCGACAATCGTCCCTGTTTTGTATTTCGAGTGGAATGAAAACTTGTCAAATTGTAAAAACACTGAATCGAAAAATTTCGAAAATACATTGCTCTGATATTACTATCGAGCCATTCGAATAAGAGGTCATGTTATTAATTGACGTACTGCGGTTTTTAGTGGTGAAAAAAATTTAATTTGTATGGCTCTGATATCTAAATTATTTTTTTTCACAAAAAAAGGGTGCAATTTTGGTATGGGTAACGGGTTACGACGCAATCGTGACAGAATTTTAAATTGCAAAAATAATTGGAGAAACAATATTGTGTTACAATCAGCTTTCCCGAATGTAAATGACATTTTTGGACCGATTGCACGGATTTTGTAACAAGATAATTCCCCTATACATGACAGAGTTGTAAAACAATTAATTTAAAGTTAAAATTTTACTAATCGGCCACCATATTCTCTCGACCATAACATAATGGAAAATGTTTGTGATTAACTTATCCACAATGTTTATGAAAGGGGAAGACAATTCGACGATAAGCAATAACTATATCAAGCCATTACGACAAAATTACAGAAATTTATGTACAAGTTTTCATTCCACAGAACTAATCTTTTAGAAAATTTGTATGAAAAGCAATCAATTTGTTGTGCTTGGAATACAGAAACAGTATGTAAATCAACAATTTTTTATTAGGAAATTAAATTAGATTTCATTTAAATCTTTTGTTTTAGGAAACATGCAAAAGTTACAGCTTCACAAAATACAGTTTGTAAAGATCAAAAAAAAGGCTTTACACAAAATGAATTTAATTTCAATAATGATGTAATGCTGCAAGAAGAACCATTAATGAAAATACCGATTATCTCCTCGATTTATTGCGCAGGGTCTACTCAAACCAATATGCGCCTTTGTGGCTCAGTACAAGTTTCAGACTTTGCAGATGAATTTCGGTTTAACTGCTTTTATTGTTCTGAAGTATTTCCATTGGAGAAATGGAGAAAATTCGTTACTCATTTAAAGAGAAGACACTTCGCAAAGGAAGAAGCATTTAAAATTCCAAAATATGTTTCCGAAGATCATGACTATACTGCTATTGGTTCACCAACATCGACTCCAACGGACCTTGCACTCGAAAAGGTTGTTATTAATGCTAAATCCCTACTACCCTTTTTAGCTGACCCACTAGAACCTACTCATAGCTCATTTGAATCTGTGTCATTCAGTCCTGTTTCGTATTATAAACCCGATGAGAACGAGGAAGTTTCCAACAATGTACATTTTATTAAAGCTAACAGTTCATCAATCTCAACGACAATTTCTGCGGTGACAAATCAATTGTCAAGTTCTCAAAAAGAAACTGAAATTTCTGCCTTATCACATTCGTTGGAAAGCGTAAACAAGAAATCGAGTGAAAAGAGCATATCGAGAAGTAAGCCAAAGGTAAGATATGAGTTTTAAAAGAATAAAGTTCAAAAAATTTGCACTAATTGCATAAAAACTAATTTTAGCTAATGCTTTTAAGAGATTCAGATCAGGTAATAATAACGTCCAAAGCGTAGAATGCATAATTAATATTTTCAATTTAATCAAAACTCTTTTTTTACAGCAAACATCAAAGAGCACAAATAAAAGTACAAATAGCGAAGTTATAACGCCAGAGAATGAAGAAGAGTGTAAAGAAGATGTTCAACAAAAACCCACAGAAGTATTAAAATTATTTTATCATATAATATTTTTTTGAAATATGACACATTGCTTTTACAGATAACTTTCGAATATACACCAAGTGCTATAGTAGATTCATTGCTGGATAGTATGAAAAACTATCCCGTTTTATGGCAATTCGATGACGAACCTTTTAATGAAGACTTCTACGAAGCTGTTGAAGATTTATGTAAAATAATTAATGACAAATGGTCACTGAATATTGACAATTTAAAAATGCGTCGCAGCATAAATCGCATATTAAGATTTTATTGTTATTTATATCCAAATGAAAACGTAGAAAATATCCATCAATTTACAAACTATTACGACAAATGTGCTTCTTTTCTTCCTTCCTCTGTTAACAACGTTACTTATGCACGCTGTTCTCACTGTTATTTGTGTTACAAACACGATTTTAATTTGAAACCTCACCTGTTAGAAGAGCAGAAGTATTTGCAGTGGCCTTACAAGTGCGTACAATGCAAGGAATGTTTTAGGGAAAGTGATGAATATGAGTTTCACAAAAGTTTGCCGCACTATGATGAAATCTTTAGATGTGAAACATGCAATAAAAGATTTGTTCGTCGAAATATATACAACAGACATGTAAGCGTATACCATCCAAAGGACGACAATGAACGCAGAAAATACAAATGTAACGTATGTGGCAAAGCATATAAAACAAGTACTAGTTTATATGCTCATAAAATCGTTCACGGAGAAAGAAAACACAAATGCCATCTGTGTCCGAAATCCTTTTTTGTGAATTCGAGACTAATGATTCACCTAAAAAGTCATCGAAAGGAATATGATTTAATGTGTGAAGTGTGTGGAAAGGGATTTATTCTTCATTCAAATCTCAAAGAACACATGAAGAAACACACTGGAGCCAAAGTCACTTGTAATATTTGTGATTTAAAATTAAGAAAATCAAGTCTAAGTCGGCACATGCGATTAGTTCATTCGGAGAATGACGAGAGGATCGTAAATGGTAAAAAATTAAGAAGGCGCAAAAAATATCATTATAGGAGCTTGATAAAGACAAATTTTATACGTAAAGTGAAAGAAACCGAAAGAAGGAAGTACCGTTGCAAAATATGTAATATAAGCTTTGAAAGATATAAACTTATTGTAGAACACAACAAAGAATTCCACTCCGATACTCCAAAGTGGCCATGTAAGATGTGCACTACGGTATTTAGTGGAAAAATAAATCTAAAACGCCACTATCGCACAAAGCATAATTTTCATGTTATTCAATCATTCAAATTGGTGGATGAAAATGTGGATTTAAATGAAGTATTAGCTATGAAGGCAGAAGATTTTGATGAAATAGCTGATATTGATATTCGTTTACAAAATAATCAGACCAGCATGACAAAAACTCCGATAATTAAAGAAGAATTATTGTCAGGAGAAATTTATTTTGAAGAAGAAAAAATCGACAGCTCTGCAATACAGGATGAGATAATGAAAGCTGATGATATCGCAACACAGGGAATTAAAATTGATTACATGAATGATTTTTTTACAAATCTCTTAACAGACCATGAAAAAAATGTATAAACATGTTTTTATTTAGTATAACTATAACTTAAGATCAGGCAGAACTGTCATTTTCCAAGTATCAAAAAATTAATACACAAGTATAAAATAAATGTATAATTTAAAAATAATAAAAAAATTATGTTTATTTTTAATTTATGCGCTTAACAAATTTTTATTCAAACATTTATCATATTAACACGTTCGCGAATGTGAGTGCTCTTGCATTTATGTTCAAAGCAATGCAAAATGACATGAATTATATAAAAAACGTTCGTTTTTCAATTTTCAGCGTTTTTAAATTTTTTTTTCGATATTCGTTTTTCAAATCTAATTTTTTTTATTTTCCGATTTTTTTCGCTTAACCTTTTTAATATTAAATTTTATCGGTATTAACAAGTTGAGATTTTTAATTTAGATTTTGTACTTGGATTTTTTTATTAATATATTTTTTTCTAGCCAATTTAATCGGTTTATTTTTTGTTTATATTGAATTTTGTGTCAAATTGAAATTTTTCCCAGTCTGGCTTTACCAACTTCTGGCGTTAATTTTCAATTTTGCTAACTTCATTTTCCCTGCAATTTCAAATATTTGTTCTTTGCCCTTTTCAACTTATTCTAGAATTTAAAAATCATATCAGAAAACCAAAGCGTAGATCTTTTGTTGCCATGGTAAAGAAAATTGGAACCGTCAAAGATACCTTAAGGTTAAGAAAAATCATGTCAAAACAAAACACGTTACAATTCAGAGTCTCACGGGCAATTTGCCCCAGACTAGAAGCAGCAGATGGGTCACCGGTAAATCGAACTTTTGTAGGGTGTACGTGGATGAGGAGGAGTTGGAAACTGTAGAGCATATTATGTTTCATTGCCCGCTATTACAACGTCACAGGCTTAGATGGCTAGGTGAGAGATTTCTTGATGGGCTCTTCGAAATCGCACGGTGTGAAATCAATGATGTCGTCGGCTTCATCAAGGAAATCGAGTGACTTAGGGATAGGTAGCGCATATAGGTATCTTCTTTTCCTTTTATTTTTCTTAGTTTTACTTAGCTGAAGGGAATCACAATAGCCCCTCTAGGACTCCGAGTGGATGGGCCATTTCTGGCTCAACCCTTCTTAACCTAACCTAATGGATTATCCAAACTTTGATGTTAATCTTACCACCAAGATACAATTAAATGGTTGATAGGTACCTATGAATCAAATAACTCCCCTGAAGGCGATGGAATTTATCCAATAATGCTGCAGAAAAACTTGAAAAGAATCAAAGTAGTTTTTATAACGAAAGTTAATAAAATTCAGTATAGTTATACTTAAGTATTTAGAAAGAATTACGGACGACAACAGAGACAAAATTCGAAATATGTGTGTTATTCTCACGTGATCAACATGCCTACACTAATGGTGAATTATGGAAAATTAGTAGTTGTGTGTTTTCTTTATATTCAATACAGAGATGATGTCTTATGGTGTATTTGTATGGTGACCAATTATAGAGACAGGCAATCATGTGCCGTTTATGGAAAGTAAATAGAATAAAGCGCTGAGCATCAAAGCAGCCAGGAAATCAACAACAACTGACGCACTCTACAGAATGCTTGGAATCTATACACTAAATTTATATATTAAAGAAAATACTTTCAGAATACTAACACTAAAACTAAATAAACAATTAAATTTTAATGTTTATGCACACCCTTCGCTGATTAGCAAATGTTAATTAGCGAGCACTAAAACCAATTATCTAATAAAAGAAATCTATTCAGATACGGAGGTTACTACAATCATCCCAATAAGAGATGATTGGAAACTTCTGGAGAACTTCGCTAGAGGAATTGACATTAGGGATCAGTCACAGTTCTAACCTAGTGCCTGAAGCCACTAGATTACTTTCTATGATGTCGATATTCCCAAGCAATACCACTATTTACAAAGATAGTCAAGCAGCTGTAGAGGCACTCGGTAACTGGTGTATTAGATTGAAGGTAGCCAACCGTTCCTGCAGAGCAAAATTTTTTAATTCAGACGAATTTACTCGGGCGGTTGGGGAATGTATGAAGGTGTTAATATGTTAAACGTCAATTTCATAAAAATAACGTTATGCGCATACATATTATTTATTTATACACAATTTAAGAAAACGCATGTACAGTATAAAGGCGCCGGGTAACTAGGATATATGTACATATGCGCACGAAAAATATGAAAAAATTTTGACAAAATTATAAATAAATACTAAGTCATTTAAAATATTGATTCAGAATTGCTTGGATTAAAATAGTATTTAAATAGTAATTAAAATTTTAAATTAAGAAATAATGGTTAAATTGATAATGACTAAACTTTGCGAATGCCATGATGTAAGCTGCTCTATATTTTAGTTAGATACATATTTGTCGGTTGTGCTGTCAAGAATATAACCTTATAGTAAGCCAAGTCTCGAAACTTGACATTCTGTAAGAATGTGCGGATCGGCAAGTATGTATATTATTACCACATCTGGATACAACCGGATCAGACCTCTCATAGTAATGCTTTGTTATAAATAACAAATTTTCCTAACCTTTAAGCGACCCAACATTATGCACTTTGAACGTGTAAGGTTTTTGTTGTACTTAGGTCTTGTTGTTAAGCGTATAAACAAACAAAATAAATAAACGATATATACATAAGTATGTGTTTTTATTATTTAACTATACATTTATTTTATTGTTTGGCACTTGGATAAAGGCCAGTTTTGCCAGAACTTAAGTTATAGTTATAAATAAAAATGTGTTTATACATGTTCTTCATTCTCTATTAAGAGATCTGTAAAAAAAGCATTCATATAATTGGTTTTAATATCCTGTGTTTCTATATCAGCAGCTGCATTCATTATCTCTGCGTGAATTACGGAGCTTTGAATTTTTTCTTCTTCAAAATAAATTTCTCCTGGCATTAATTCTTCTTCAATTCCCAGTGGTTTTGTAATTCTGGTATTTTCATTCTGTAAACGTACTTGCCTTTCGGCTATTTAATCTACTTGTTCTGCATCCATAGCTAATACGACATTTAAATCCTCATTTTCATCCACCAGTTTGAATACTTGAAAAGCATGTAAATCATGCTTTTTGCGATAGTGACGTTTCAGGTTTAACTTTTGACGGAATTCCGTACTGCACATTTTGCATGGCCACTTTGGCGTATCGAAATGAAATTCTTTGTTATGCTCTACAATAAGTTTATATTTTTCAAAGCTTATCTTACATATTTTACAATGGTACTTTCTTGTTTCGGTCTCTTTCCTTTTTCGTGTAGAACTTGACTTTATCAAACTCCTATAATAACGTCTTAATTTTTTAACTTTTTCGTCATTCCCTCCTTTAGCCGCATGAACTAATCGCAGGTGCCGGCTTAAACTTGATTTTCTTAATTTTAAATTACAAATATTACAAGTGACTTTAGCTCCAGTGTGTTTCTTCATATGTTCTCTAAGATTTGAATGAAGAATAAATCCCTTTCCACACACTTCACACATTAAATCGTATTCCTTTCGATGACTTTTTAAGTGAATCATTAGTCTCGCATTCACAAAATAAGATTTCGGACACAGTTGACACTTGTATTTTCTTTCTCCGTGGATGATTTTATGAGCACATAAACTGGTGCTAGTTTTATATGCTTTGCCACATACGTTACATTTGTATTTTCTACGTTCATTGTCGTCTTTTGGATGGTATAAGTTTATATGCTTGTTATATATATTTCGACGAACAAATGTTTTATTGCATGGTTCACATCGAAAGATTTCATCATAGTGCGGCAAACGTTTGTGAAACTCATATTCATCATTTTCCCTAAAACATTCCTTGCATTGTACGCACTTGTAAGGCCACTGCAAATACTTCTGCTCTTCTAACAGGTGAGGTTTCAAATTAAAATCGTGTTTGTAGCACACATAACAGTGAGAACAGTAAGTAACGTTGTCTACAGAGGAAGGTAGAAAAGAAGCACATTTGTCATAATAGTTTGTAAATTGATGGATATTTTCTACGTTTTCATTTGGATATAAATAACAATAAAATCTTAATATGCGATTTATGCTGCGACGCATTTTTAAATTGTCAATATTCAGTGACCATTTGTCATTAATTATTTTACATAAATCTTCAACAGCTTCGTAGAAGTCTTCATTGAAAGGTTCGTCATCGAATTGCCATAAAACGGGATAGTTTTTCATACTATCCAGCAATGAATCTACTATAGCACTTGGTGTATATTCGAAAGTTATCTGTAAAAACAATTAGAAATATTTTATCGAAAAGTTTTTAAATTATTTTGGTTACTTCTGTGGGTTTTTGTTTAACAGTTTCAGTAGAAAACGGTTTACAGACTTCTCCATTTTCCAGCACTGTAGCTTCACTAGTTTTCCTTTTAAGGCATCGGTTGAAATTACTGGTTTTTGATGTTTGCTGGAAAAAATCGTTATGTTACACTGAAAACTTTATACTTTTGACATTATTATCACCTGCTTTAAATCTTCTAAATATAATACACCAGAAGGCATTAACTAAAAATTAAAGTTTTTATGTTATTATAGCAATATTTTTCAACTTCATCTCATATCTTACCTTTGACTTACTTTTCAACTTATTTTTCTTGAAATTCCTCATCTTAGTCGATTTATTTACGCATTTGAACGAGTGTGGTAAAGATGAAATTTCAGGTTCTTTTTGAGAAAATAATAATTGATTTGTCACAACTGAAAGTGGCATTGCTATTGATGAACTGTTAGCTTCAATAAAATGTACATTGTTGGACACTTCCTTGTTCTCATTTGGTGTATAATAACGAACTGGACTGAAGCCAAAAGCCTCAAATGAGCTATGAGAATGTTTTAGTGGGTCAACTAAAAAGGGTAGGAGAGATTCAGCATTAATAACAACCTTTCTGAGAGCAAGTTCCATTGGAGTCGATTGCGGTAATCCAATGGGAGTATAATCATGATCTTCGGAAATATATTCTGATATTTTAAATGCTTCTTCCATTTCGAAGTGTCTTTTCTTTATATGGTTAACGAAATTTTTCCAATTCTCCAATGGAAATACTTTAGAGCAATAAAAGCAGTTAAACCGAAATTCATCTGCAAAGTCTGAAACTTGTACTAAGCCACAAAGCCGCATATTAGTTTGAGTAGACTTTGTGCAATAAATCGATGAGACAACCGGTATTTTCATTATTGGTTCTTCTTGCAGCATTACATCGTTATTTGAATTTAAATTTTGTGTAAAGCCTTCGTTTTGATTTTTAAAAACTATATTTTGTGGAGCACTGACATTAGCATATTTTCTAAAACAAAAAATTTAAATAAAATCTAATTTAATTTTCAACAGAACAGCGAATAAAAATAATCCTACTCCCAAATAAAAAACCTTTAACCCATTTCTCGAAAAATTATTGATATAAAATTTTATAAATATTAATAAATTAATTATTTAGGTTTAAGTTCTTAATTATAAAGAGATAAAGAAAAATTAGATGCAAGCAAAGCCTAAATAATTAATTTATTAATTCAAAAATAGTTCAAATAAAATTCATATAATTTCACAGAGCGGGCACGGCTTTGACATTGTTAACTTCAACACTATTGTGTTAATAATCAAAAATATACATTTGTAAAATAAAAATTATATATCTAATTGTTGTAAATTGCTAACCAAAGGTTAGCTAATAGCAAAACAGATATATACCATTTTCAAATAAAAGAAAATATATAAAGAGAATAAAAATAGAGAAAAATGTTTACTTGGTAGTATAATATAAAAAAGAAAATAGAGTTTACAGGTGTAAAACAATTTCAAAAAGCTCTATCTCCTATGAAATATAATGTAAAATTACTCATATTCTATTTCTTTGATAAGTTTGTTTAAATAGAAAATTAATAACAATTAAAGCTACCAGGTATATTGATACAAAGAGTACTGATGACGGACGGAAAATGCATTCTGCTTTGCTGGTATCTAATTTTTCTTTATCTCTTTATAATTAAGAACTTAAGCTTTGGTTAGTACGTTTTGACACTGTAAGATGGTGACAACAAATAGTCAGCTGAGCTCTCCAGTTTACCTGTTATGAATTCGCCTTGTTACGTATAATTTCACTAACTCTGCTTTGCAATAAACCAAGGCGAATTCATATTGTGCGATGGCAATAAACCTTATGTTTTTGACAAATTAGTTTCCTCTCCATAAATTATACTCTACGGTTGAGAGAATTTTTTTAATTAATAATATACTAATTTGCACTTTGTATCTTGTGGAGAATATTATCTTTTAAATAATAGCACTTTGTTCATAATGTTTTTAAAACATTTCCAATTACTAACAAAACAAATAATTGTGGCAACAGCTATAAATCCATTGCAACTGTCACGTCATATGTCTGTTGTTGCTAAATCTATAAAGTATACACAACACGGTGAGCCGGCTGATGTTTTGCAATTGGTAGAAGAAAAGCTGGAAAAGCCGAAAAGTAATGAAGTGCTGGTGAAAATATTGGCTGCTCCAATAAATCCGGCTGATATAAATACCATACAAGGTAAGAAATAATGTCTCAAGTTGATAATAAAAAAGATTTTAATAATTGTCGCCAATTTTTTAAGGTAAATATCCCGTAAAGCCTAAATTTCCAGCAGTGGCTGGTAATGAGTGTGTGGCCGTGATAGTTGAAGTAGGCGACAAAGTAAAAAATCTAACTAAAGGTCAACATGTGGTGCCATATGTTACTGGCATTGGCACTTGGACCACCCATGCTATTTACACAGAAGAACAGCTAATGCCAGTGTCTGATAAAATTGGTCTTGCAGAAGCAGCCACCATAACCGTTAACCCATGTACAGCTTATCGTATGCTTAAAGATTTTTGTAAACTTTCTCCTGGTGATTGTGTAATACAAAATGGTGCCAATAGTGCCGTTGGTCAGGCAGTTCATCAACTGTGTAAAGCATGGGGCTATAAATCGGTAGGTGTGGTCAGATCTAGGCCTGATATTGAACAGCTAAAATCTTATTTGAAATCTTTGGGTGCTACAGAAATATTAACTGAAGAAGAGATACGCACTACATCGATATTTAAAGAAGCTAAATTGCCTAAGCCTAAACTAGCCTTTAATTGTGTCGGAGGTAAAAGTGCGACTGAGATTTCGCGACATTTAGCGGACAAGGGTATTATGGTTACCTATGGCGGCATGTCACGTGAACCTGTTACAGCTGCTACTGCTGCTTTAATTTTTAAAGATATAGCTTTTCGTGGTTTTTGGATGACTAGATGGACTAAAGAAAACTCTCAGTCTCCCGAACGTACGGAAATGTTCAGGGAATTGTGTGAATTGATGGAACGACAGAAGTTTGTAGCTCCTGTGCATGACTTGGTGCCCCTTGAAAACTTTAAAGAAGCCTCAGCAGCTGCTTTAAGTTTTAAAGGTTTTACCGGCAAAAAGTATATAATTCAAATGCAAAATTAATTAAATACATATGCACGTATGCACATATTTATATACTTGACCCGTAAATATATTTGAAAAATATTTCCGGTTTTATATTTAGTTTGTTTTTTTTGCCTTTTATTCGTACAAAATGTGCGAATTAAATTGTGAATTAAAATTGATTTTTTGTATTTATACATTTATTATTTTAAAAATTAATTTTGTAGCATTGTTGAACAATAAAAAATCTTTCTTATATTTAAGAAACTCTCATTATTAATATGTCAGTTATACGACTGTAGTATCTCTTTAAAATGAATTAGGCAATGTTGTACTAGATTAAAAATAGCACTCAAAATTCGTCTATAATCTCACAAGTGTCAAAAAACGACTATGACTATAATCAGCCTGATTCCTGACGGAAGTCGAAATTGTATGGTGCTTTTAACGTGTAGTTAAATATTGTACTGTGGCACAAAACTCTACCAATGTCATTTCCAACTTGGCTGATTAACTACATGAGGCAATGCTTTGAACAAGACAATTCAATCGTTTTACATCAATCAAATACATGTTAGATACATTAAGATGGATGAGTATAAGCCAAAGAATGGAATATAACACATTAATTTTTATAAGAAAAATGGAAATGGGAGATGCGCCAGACTACTTAAGAGAACAAATAAGATATGTTGGAGATGTTTAACCGTACAATCTACGAAATAATCATAATTTTAGACTGAAGCAGTCAAATACTGTGAATACGCAACGATCTTTATTTTACAAAGGACTTAGAACCTATAATATGCTGCCAAATTATGTACAAAATGAAACAAATAATAATATTTTTAGAAAAAAGGTAGTTGATTTTATTAAAAATGTTAATGAAATTTGAGCTTAATAAGAAAAGATAATGGAATGTAATGAAAAAGTATTAAAAATACTACTAATAAATAAAATAATAAAAAATAACACTTTACTAGCTGTGCTCGCCACTTCGTCAGCGTCCTTACAATTTTGTTAGATTTTGCTTTGAAATCCATCCACACCAAAGACCGTTACTTTTTTAGTGCTTCAGTTACGTTTTATGTATTAACTTATACTACCTATAAAGGGTCTCGCCCATAATAAAAAATCACGCTTTCGAAAACAAAAGGAGCCTTAAAGTATGCAGTATCTTTAAAATATCCCGCTTTTAAAAATAAATGGTATATGTATGCATATCTGTAATATTGCGTACTTTTACTGCTTTTTCTCCACTTTCTCTTGGTAATAAGATATTTTTGCGGAAAAAAGTCAAGATACTAAGGTACATCACACAATTTTATTAAAATCCATCCAGTAGTTTTTACATGATGCGAACACAAACGGAGCTTGTGTTCTAATAATTAGAAATAAAATTCTAATTATTAAAAAAAAAATATTTCAAGATTAAAAAAAAATACAAAATACTACCAGAAAAGGTAAGGAAGAAGTGTTTTTAGTTGTTGGATGTGATATTTTAATTAGTGCTTTTGGCGTCTATCGTACATTTAACCAACAACAAAATGTATTTGGTATTGTATTTGTTGTCGCGGCGATACCATTCGGGGGTTGAGTCATTAAAATGTCTTAACAAAAGTCAAACTTCATAAAAAAAACATTATTTTTATTACTCGTTTTTTATATGAAGTTTGACTTTTGTTAACACATGTTAAAAGTAATTTTTTTAAATGAAGTTCTACTTTTGTTAAGATATGTTAATGACTAATGTAGAGGGGGCTTCACATCTCGTGTAGATGCAACACTACGTCTTGACGAGCCATTGATTTGTTTGCACATGAACAAAGCGTCGGCAGAAGGGGGAACAATCATTTGTTGACTTTCTTGTGTGGACAAAACGTATCGATATGCATGTTCCGACAAAACATAATTTTGTGTTTGTCGCCAATATTGTTTGAATTTTCGAACAATGCTGTTTGAATAAGAACATGACATCGACAACGAAGGTCTTCACGAAAGGTTTTGATTTGCGCACATAAATTTGTTCAATGGTTGAACAAATCAATGGCTCGTCAAGACTGCGTGTAAGCAACCCATACAAGTTGCGATGAGTTGTACAAACAATTCTAGGAAACCGTTGTACGCACTCCACAAACGATACAATTTAGCGTGCGATTTCATGTACAACTTCATTTAACAATCCAGCTCTCTCAAAGCAAGATGTTCAATATTCTCTCATATGCTATAATTGACAACTTCCGCAAATAATACTTAACATTCAATGTTAATTACAAGGTGGTCAAAACCATACTTAACACAAATACTACATAAAAACGTTGGCGAGAGGCAACAAACATTGCGACGTGTGGGTACAACTTGACAAAAAAGCAAAACTTTTTGATCTTTCGTACAACCGACATACAACTTAAATACAATCAGCCCACACATCAAACTAACCTCAAATTTGTGCTGCGCAGGTAGTGAAAATCAAAAGTGTTTTGATATTCATAAAACTCGGATCAACCTATACGTGTAGGTTTTTTCACTAACCCAATAAAAAAAACCTGCGTTTGATGAAGTCAAGGTATATATATTGTAAGATAAATATACCTTGGATGAAGTAGTTTGATGTGTGGCCATGCCGTTTATTGTCATGACAATTTTGTTTGAAAAAAATTGGCAACACTCGTCTTAAAAATTTGACTGCAGCCAACTTCAGTAATATCCTGCGATGTGGATTTCTTTTGGAATTCGCATCTCGTGGAAGGTAGGTGTTTTTTGAGTGGTGAAGAAATTAAATTTTTTAAATCATATTTTTCAACGTGATGATATACACTGGCCGTGCACCATTCTGAAGCTTTCACCAAAAGCATCAAAAGTTGTTGATATGGCAGAACTGAATAATTAAAAAAAGAAATAACAAATTGTGGAAGAAAAATTTTACTAATTACTTTTTAATTGTAGACCATACACAAAAACTCACAAAATGTCTATTCTCAATGAATTCTATTCGCGGATAGACCGATGATGTGACAGTTATTTAAAAACAAATAACATTTGCTTGAATTTGTTACTAGGTCTATCAAGATGGGTGCCTACCGTTATATGCAGGAATTGTATAGGAAGAAGCAAAGTGATGTAATGCGCTACTTGCTTCGCATACGCGTTTGGCAGTACCGTCAATTAACAAAATTGCACCGTTCGCCTAGGCCTACGCGTCCCGACAAGGCTCGCCGTTTGGGATACAAGGCCAAACAAGGTTTCGTTATCTACAGAATTCGTGTACGTCGTGGTGGGCGCAAACGTCCCGTTCCCAAGGGTTGTACTTATGGCAAGCCAAAAAGTCATGGTGTTAACGAATTAAAACCATACCGTGGACTACAATCTATTGCTGAGGTAAGAAAATATTTTTAACACTTACAACACCCCTTAGGTTAACTCATGAAGCTTTACCTTGAGCCTATTAACCAGAGCCAAACAAACGTTTATGATGCTAACTTTACCTTTATATGAGAATAAATTATGTTGACCCATATATCCTTCCTTAGATGTCTGATTGCCTTTAAATTTTATTTATTTAGAAAATTTATATATTGTATAAAAACTACACAGTTTTTTTTCTTTATTTCAGGAGCGTGTTGGTCGTAGATTGGGTGGTTTAAGAGTATTGAACTCTTACTGGGTTGCCCAGGATGCTTCCTACAAATACTTTGAAGTGATTTTGGTTGATACTCACCACAAAGCCATCCGTCGTGATCCTAAGATCAATTGGATCTGTAAGCATGTTCACAAACACCGCGAACTTCGTGGTTTGACTTCTGCCGGCAAGAGCTCACGTGGTATTGGCAAGGGTTACAGATACTCTCAAACTATTGGTGGTTCTCGTCGTGCTGCCTGGAAACGCAAAAACCGTCTACACATGCACAGAAAGCGTTAAAATGTTCCAGCATTTTATACATTTGACTTTGAAAAGATTTCTGAATAAATTTTACAATACTTTAAAATTTTGGAATTATGATGTTTTTAATTACATTTCGGATTGTTTTATTTTGTATCAATTTTTGGAAGTTTGGTGACAAGTCTTACAAAATTGCCGTTTCAAACTTAGGGTTTCCAGGATTTCGTTAAAACATGATTGGCAGATTAATAGGTTCAAGTTTGGATTCGAGTTCGTTAAAACCCCCAATAAATTCTGGGTTACTGTGTATAAGTCACACAAATTCGAATGATTTTTCTCTCGAATCGAAATACGCAGTAACCCCCCAGACATGTTCCTTTATGAATGTTAAACATTTATAAAATTTCTCATAAATGAACATGAAAGAATTTTCTGCCTACGATCGCACATGCAGAAGAAAAAAATTGTTACTGCATACGTCAGCTATTGCACATTACAAAATATGTATGTATGTGCATTCATTTATGTATGCAAATGCTTAGCGCAGATTTTTCTACAACCTTTTCATTTATGAAAAATTAAAAAATTGTAAATTCTCAAATATGTGCACTCGCGTAAATAACAAATGCATCTCTATTCCCATGAAAAAAAACCGAAATTTTCTATCATGAATGATTTCAGTAACAAATTTACTTGTATTTTACGTTAAAAATCATGCACGATAGAAAATTTGATAGTTTTTTTGTGAATAATTATTCTCGATAGGTGTGAATATTTTAACATTTATTCACTTTTGATTAGAAAGAAAAAAAAAAAAAATCATAGCATTCATAAATGAATCGCATTCATAATGAAAAAATGTATGAGAAGAAGCCGCTAAAAATAAAATGTACATATGAATGAACAGTGAGTGAGCATTTGGGTACTCTGATAAATACTGTGTGCAAAATTGAAGTGCATGACTATTACGATTCAAAATAGAGACCACATACACGAAATAAAACTTCCTTCTTGTATGAAAGCTTCGAGAGCAAGAAAGTGTGCATTGCTAGATACATTTATATTATCCAATTATTAAATATCCAGTTTCCGGTAAGATTGGTGCTTTAATCTTTTTGTAAATTCTAGTCTTATGTTTATTTTCTCCTAATATTGTAAAAATTATGTTTGTTCATATCTGTGACCTCAAATAGAATGGCTTTAACGTGTATTTTTAACGAAATTGAGTTTTTGAGTGATTCCAATACATTTCACACATATTCGACAATTACAATGGACTCTCCGGGTCTCCGAGTGGATGTGCCATTTATGGCACAACCCTTCTTAACCTAACCACCATATTCGATATTTGTATTATATTGTTAGCTGAAAAACGATCGATAGTATCAAATACTTTTATGAATTATTAAATTAAATTTTTTAATAACATAAAAATTATATACCGATAACGAACTTAATTTCGTTTCATATTTTTTGATCAGGAATATTTGAAGAATAATAAATGAATTAATAAAGAAAAATAATAAAAAATAATGAGATCTATTTCAAAATAACATTTTTAATTAAAATATGTTTATATGGTTACCCACATTTTTTTATAAAGAAGTTGATCGGGTGCCCTAGTGGGATAGTAGGGGTATTAGTTTATCAGTCTGCAGGTTGTAGGTTCGATTCGCTCCCTCACTACAACGTGTGATGGAGGATATAATTTGAAAAACTCGTCACAATTTTATATATATATATATATATATATATATATATATATATATATATATATATATATATATATATATATATATATATATATATATATATATATATATATATATATATATATATATATATATATATATATATATATATATATATATATACATATATACATACCTATGTATTTAAAATTTGAAATTTTTTAACGTGTATTTTGTTAGAAATTTAAAACGATTTGTTTGTAAAAAAAAACTGTCATAAGTATAATAGATAGAGTGTGGCATATTTTTTTGTTCAAATAAACGTAAATAAAAATGTTTCTAAAATTCCTGGCAAGAAATAGTTTCTCCCTTTTTAGTCCTCAGCGGCGCTTTATAAAAACCCTGTCGCTAAAGTTCGCTACCAATGGAGACCCAAGGGATGTTTTGAAAATGGTGGAAGAAGAGTTACCTGAACCAAACGAGTTCCAAATTTTAATAAAAGTTTTATTGGCTCCTATTAATCCATCAGATATAAATATAATACAAGGTGGATGGATACAAAAACAAAAAGAAATATATTGTTTTTTTTTTATAGATTTATTTTAAAATTCTAGGAAAATATCCTTTACAACCCTGTAAATTACCGGCCACTGCAGGAAATGAACTTGTAGGTCAAGTAGTTAAATTGGGCGCAAGTGTGGAAAATTTTATTTTGGATGAACATGTAGTAGCTTTAGAAAACGGTTTGGGCACTTGGAGCAAATATATGTTGTTAGATGCCAGTCAAGCATACGGCATACCTTTCCAGGTTCCCTTGCCCGAAGCTGCCACTTTGACGATAAATCCATGTACAGCATATCGTATGTTGCGGGATTTCGTTAAATTACAACCCGGCGACTGTGTTATTCAAAATGGCGCAAGCAGTTCGGTGGGCCAGGCAGTCCATCAGCTTTGTAAAATTTGGGGTTTTAAGTCAGTCGGTGTAGTGAGAAAGCGACAAGATATAACGCAACTAAAATTATATTTAACAAACCTTGGCGCTACTCACATTTTTACGGAAGAGGAATTGCTGAAAACTGATTTATTTAAAACCGGTTGTATACCCAAGCCACGCTTGGCATTAAATTGTGTGGGTGGTGAGAGTGCTGCAAATATAGCAAAATTGTTGGAATATCAAGGTATTATGGTAACATATGGTGGTATGTCTAAAAAGCCTATAACGATGTCGACTGGACCCTTTATTTTTAAAAAGCATAGTTTTCTTGGCTTTTGGTTAGCGGACTGGATTAAGAAGCAAAGCGGATCCAAGGCGAGAATTTCAATGTTGAATGAGATTATAGGATTTATAATAAATGGGCAATTTAAAGCTTCCGAACATACTCTTATACCTTTTGAACAATATGAAGAGTATTCCGAAAAGGCCCTAAAACTGATCGGTAATAAATCTACCAAAAAGTTTATTTTTGATATGTCTGATAACGAAGAATGTAAATAAAACGAATGTTAAATTCTTTCTCATTACAAGTTTTTTTAATTTTATTTAAACAAACTAATCAAGATTTCACAATTGAATTATAAAAATAAAAGAATTAAATGCATCATAAATTATTTAGAAAATATAAACATTTTCAAAATTTCAAAAATTAAGGAACTCTTTAGCCATTAAACACTTAAATCTGTAAAAAGCTTGGTGAGATTTGAAAATATTAAGAAAATAAAAAGTATTTCAGCATAAAAATGAAAGATCTTTTCCAAATTTGGTTATGATAAACATCATATAATAATGTAATCTATGGTTTGTAAATGATTTAAACTAAACTGATATTCATTTTTTACATATAAAAAATAGAACAAACTTTTAAACCCTTTGATATGGGGATGAATCATAAAATTTACGCTTTTTTAATGTTGATTTCATAGGTGTGGCTGTAGAAAATAAGAAAATAGGTTAGAGTTAATTAAATTAAAAAACTTAATTTTCTATATAAATCTTACCATATAAAGAGTAAACAGCATCTTTACTTTGACTTGGTGTATGGGTCAAAGTTGAGCCAATTCGGCTATTTTCCTTCTCCTCCCCCAAAGACACAAATTGTGACCAATACTCAAACGGAATTTTTAATAAATTCAACATGACCGTATATTGTGTGTAGACCTCTGTAAATATAGCATGTTTATCTGGATCAGGGGATGAATAACCCACTATAGTTGGACCAAAAACTCGAGCAATATTATCCAAAGGCATTAGTATTTCAGGACATTCAGCAATGCGTTGAAAGTGTAGTATAAGAAAAGCCAAAGTATCACGATTAGTTGTTGGCAAAGCATCGACAGCTTTGTACAAATCTTTTTTTATATCTTCCTCGGAAGGATTTTGAACAGCATTGCAGAAATCCTTCCAAAGATTTGTCGGTATGAGAGGTTCACGCAGAGAACGTAAGAAGTCTTTAATGCAACCACATAGAACATGAATATCAACATTTCCTATATTAGGAGGGGATTTTCCTCTTAAGAAACGTTCTTTTAAAGCCTTTACTTCGCGCTCTGAGCCAGAGACGCGATAAATGCCCACCTCATTAAGACCTCTAGATTCTATTTCATTAACACAATGTACTATTAAAGCTGGTATTAAGGGTGCCACAGAGGGAGCATAATCGGATATACATCCCATGAAACCTTTAAACACTGGAGTGCCCGTTGAAGGCATACACATGACTGTGAGTAAACCGCGACAGTCAGTGTGACAACGTACTGGGCAATCACGACATCGTAAACCAAGCGAACCAAAACGTATTCTGAAAATAAAGTTTAGTAGATATAAATTATAAAATAATTACCGAATTCTTCTCTTGATAAAACTATAAAACTAAAGGTAGGTACTTTAAATATAACTTACTTTTTCTGACATTGTATACACGTTTCTGCCTTAATAAATGTCTTACTAACAAAATTATGTGGACGTCTAAGCGTTCCTCCTGATTTGAAATTGTGTTGTGGCAATGGCGAATTAATATTACAGTTATTAGCCGGAGTCATTGGCGGAGCAGTAGCTTGCTTGAATGGTGATTTGCGGGGTGTGAAACAAGGTGCTTCTCCTAAACAAACTAAATCATCAGGAATATCTTCTTGATGTACAACAACCGGTACAGTTTCTATAGTCGACTCTGCTCTTATGACACCATGACCATCTTGTGGTATCGTTACTGTGGTGGTAGCGCAAATGCGATCAGCTCCACTATCGGCGTCAACGATATGTTGTTGTATGCCCTTATTGCTACGTCTTTTTGAACGCCTACCGGTAGTAGCTAATGGCGTGTTGGATCCACCATTACTTAAGCGAGTTCTTTTACTAGTTTGTACAGGTTGATTATTCACTACGGACGGATGCTGTTTACCCCAATTTCTGGACGAACGTATATCTAAGAA
The DNA here is from genome assembly GCA_949628195.1 of Phasia obesa. Taxonomy (NCBI): domain Eukaryota; kingdom Metazoa; phylum Arthropoda; class Insecta; order Diptera; family Tachinidae; genus Phasia; species Phasia obesa. The sequence goes on along the minus strand of OX451219.1, from coordinate 18,610,804 downwards.
GTCATCTTCCGATTGAGTAATTGATAAATCGGACAAAAAACTTCCCGTGGAATTAATATCATTACCATACTTTTCCTCTAAATGGCGACTTAAAGATTTTCTCTTACGAGGTAATGTATTCAGAAAGGCCAGCTTATCTTTGGTCTCATTTTTCAAATTATTTTCATTTTGTAGTAAATCTGCTACGGCCAAAATCTTTTTTTCCATTTGATCCCTTTCATGTTCAGCCTCTTTGCGAGCCTTACTTTCCATTTCAAGCAATCGGCGGGCATGGAAGAGTTTCGATTCCAAATCGGCCATTGATTGTAAAGACGCATCTAACTCACGCTGTATACGTTGAGCCTCTTGTGCTCGTGCAATGCATTCTAATTGCATTTTTTCTTGCAGCTGTAAAATTTTGAGGAATTCTTCTTCTGCACCGCCATCTATTAAAACCTGTACACAGCGTCTTAAGTCGTCAAACGTAGCTAAGGTGGATAATTTAGTTGTCATTTTTTTAGTTAAACAATTTTTGCTTATCTTCAATAAAATTCGTAAGAATTTTTTTTCTGCTAATTGTTTAAAAAAATATTTTTGTAATTCGTATCCTTGCTGCACTTATTTTGCGCGTGTTAATCCTCCTTTTTAAAAATGCCGTTTGAAAAAATCAGGTTTGCAGCAGCTGCGTTGTTTTTGTTTTCAAATAGAAGAAACATAGTTGTATTTTATGAAACGCAACAATAAAATACAAAAATGTACATAGTTCTATTTTTTAGTACTTTTTTGCTATTGCTATGGTCTTAAGGCCAGGATTCACTATCCTACACAATCGTAAGATTCAATCACAAAAAAATTTTACAGAATTCTGTCCTACTCAAAAAATCGTTTCAAAATGGCGATGTAGAAGGCACATGGATGGATTTTGCAACTCTAATAGCATGGAAAAGTACTCTTTTATGAAGTTTTTCAAAAGATTATAAAATCGTACAGATCTGTCAAAAAGTCTGTCACACACATACACTTTTAATCCACACGATTATAATTTTTCAGCACACATGCAATTTTTGACAAAACGTGCAACTTAGTGTGATAGTAAATCATGGCCTTTAACAGCATTGTTTTAAACTCAGTATAAGCAAGTTTTTAACTCACAATTTATATATGTACATAATTTAAAAATGGTAATATCCAGCTACTTTGCATACTGTTCTATTTATTTTTAGCAGACGGCTAGATTGTTTTATTTTAAATGACCTCAACTAATGTAATCTATTTGAATTTTAGTTAATTCTTACAAAGGGGTAATGTAGTTTTATTTTAATTTTATTTATTTATTTATTAAATGTTATAACTTAATTTATATTCTAACTTATTTTTGTAATAAAGACGTTCGTTTACTGGTCGTAGTGAAACACCCAGAGTCTTTGGTGGGAATCGAACCCACAACTTCCAGGAATGATAGACTGGCACACTACCTACTAGCCTACCGGAACTATATATCTACTTCCTTGAATACTAACTTTTATAATTTGATTTTTCTAAACAATTAATTTTTATTGCGATATTTCATTAAAAAATTGGTTTATTAAACTATAAACTAAAATAACCAATAGGTATTTGTTAAGTTTTTATTAATTTGTTACGCTTAAGCATTATTTCAATTAATATTATGAATTGTACCTGGGAACTTTAAATATCATCTAGGCAAGATGTAAATCGAAAAATATGATACTTCCAGACTGTGGCTTTAAAGAGACTGAAACGACAAGACACATTGTGTGTGAATGTCCCTCACTGGCTAGTTTAAGATTTAGGAACACTGGTAAAATGTGAATGCCATGAGCTACCTGTGTCTTGAATAAATGCTAGCAATTAGTAGAGACTGCGTGATAAAAAAGAAGGCCGACAGTTACCAGTCGACAGTCTAAAATCACTGAAAGTAGGACGTAAATTACATTTCGGTGCCCTATAATGATAGAGGGGTCGAAAAGGTACCCATTATGGAAGTGGTCTGTTTCGATATTTCTCCTATATTAATATATGCATATGTATATGAATTGTATTTAAAAATGCTGTTCAAAAAAAGCTTATTTATCTTAACATTATATAGTTGTGTAAAAACTGAAAGGTTCTAATAAGTTTTTTCATGAACAGGGTAGTAGAACAGACAAAAATTTAATTAAACAGAAGTCAAACTACCTTGGTTGCAGTTTTGGACAATTTTATTTACTGTTTATTAACTTTACGGCAACCCTTAATTTTATTTATTTATATCAGCTGTGTGATCAACATTCGCCTGCCTTGATAAGGGGAAATCTAGTTCGCTGTAAACTCTGCCTTTAGTTTAGAATACAAATAGTTAGGTGGGCCCTGATTTAGTTTATTATTTTTAAAGCATTTCTTCCTTATCGTACGTGGCGTGAGTATATCTTTTGCTTTGATCATGTTTTGTGAGGTGAACACTCCGGCATGTTTATTTTAATTGTGTCTTTTTTTTTTATCAATTTTTGCAGAAATATACAATAGATAAATGGCTCAAATAACTAAAATATTGGTCGGTCGTACCCAAAGACTCTTGCAAACTGTTGCCAAACAACCCCAGTTTAGCCCACGTTTTTATAGTGCTGCTGGTAAGTAGAATTTTATTCTATTGATATACTTATTTTTTAACTTAACATTAAATAAATATGTGTTTGATATTTATTATGTTTTAGAGGTGCCCCTTTCATTAAAATATACCAAATATTTATGTATCTAATTTGCATTGTTGTTGCTGTGCCTTTAAAGCACTTTGGACCTGAACAAAAACCATAACGATGTTTGACATTACGTAATACACATAAAGAAGTTATTAATTTTATTTTAAATTAAAATAGGTATAACAAATAAAACAATTTGTACCTATACCCTTCACTACAGATAAAATGATACGTTATTGGTAGGGAATTCTATTAACGACGTCTGTCTGTTCCTCCGAAACTTTTGAACATTTTTCATAGCATCCAGAGATTTTGTGTCAGTGGTTTTCATTCAAAATTCGCCCAAAATATTTACCGGCTTTGCAATATTGTTGTTGTCTCTTCAAAGCAATTTAGAACTTCAACTGGAACCATGACTGTGTAATTATTAATTCACTATTGCTAAATTATGCATTAAGGCAGGGAATTGGATTTAACAATTAAACCGATCTGTTCATATGTAGCTTGACATATAGTAGGTATGTAGCTTTTGAAATTTTTCTATTTAAAATCAGAAAATCTACATACATATATGTATGTATACCTATGCACATTTGGGTATAGCCTATAAGCAACTCAACTAACTTTTAATGCACTTTAAGTTAATAATTTTGCAACCAGTAGTAGTTGATACTTGGATTATTTTTATTAAAAATAACTGACTCTTTTAACATTTGTGATGTCCTAGGGTTTAGTCAGTTGCCTTACTGACTACTCAGAAGTTGCTTAAAGTTAGTCAGTTTGTAGTTAGCTATAAACAATATACATACATATATCAGTTAGCTATAGAGCGAATTTGTAAAAATATGCAATAAATTTTTACAGCAAAATTGTTAAAAATAATTTTATTTTTAATTTTGGGGAGTTTTTGCATTTACATTGTAGTTAGCTTATCAGGGCTATCACACAATCCAATGTTGTTGAAATTGGACTTTAAACCGACAAGAAAATATTTTGGTGTCATGAAATTCAAGATTATCGGTTTTCGAACTTGAATTATTGTCGGTTTTAGGTGTCACAGGCCTGTCACAGAATCCAATTTTGTTGGAATTGAATTTTAAACTGACAAAAAAAATATTTTGGTGTCATGAAATCCAATATTATCGGTTTTTGAACTTGAATTATTGTCGGTTTTAGGTGTCACAGAAACCAATATTATCGTTTTTTAATTGGAAATAAACCAATTAGTGAACGGCTGTCGGTTTTAATTACTTGCTTTTGTTTTTATTTGTTGCAGACGAACATTTTGTACAAATTAAATTAAATTTATTATATTTAATTAAAAGTAAATATTTGTTAATTAAATTAAAAATGATGCCGGTGCGAACGTGACCGTCAATGGCAACACTTATCGTGCCATGATAACCGACTATTTGATGCCTGAAATTAAAACTCACTTCTCACACATCGCATCAATCAATGGATTTATTGAGAGAAAATTTCCATGAGCACGTAATTTCACGTTTTGGGCCGGTCGATTGGCCACCGAGATCGTGTGATATCACACCGTTAGACTTTTTCCTGTGGGGATATGTAAAGTCTAAAGTTTATGCGGACAAACCCGCTTCGATTCAGGCCTTGGAGGAAAACATCACGCGTGATTCGTCAGTTACCAGTCGAAATGCTCGAACGAGTCATCGAAAATTGGACTCAACGGATGTACCATCTGCCACGTAGCAACGGATAACATTTGATAGACATAATCTTCAAAAAATAAATGCCAAATGATAATAAACATTTTCCATTAAATTTGAATTTTCTGTTTTTTCTTTAAAAAAGTAGGGACCCTCGAAATGGATCACCCCTTATATACTTGCGCTGAGCCAGCAGCTTAAGTGAATTAGTGCGAAAAATTCTCGAAAAATTCTTCTGTTTACCTTTTATGAGCGTCCTCACAACTGTAGTAGTCATTTTGTTTTATCGTAATATTATTCCTTTAATATTTTAATAAAAATGAAGTAACTTTTAATAAAATTTGAACAAAAACAATTATTTTGTCAAAAAACGTATTAATAAAATGGTAAACAAATGTGCAGGTGACACAACAGCTGATTCGAATATCGGTTTTATTTCCATTCGAAAATAACGAGACCGAATTGGTTTCGTGACACCAAAATAAACCAATATTGGTTTGCAAAACCGATAAAAAGCAAAACCGACTTGGAGTGTGTTATTTTCGTAGTCGACTACCATTTTGCTTGTAGGGTACATGCATATGTACATATATGTATGTATATATATATGTATGTATGTACATAATGTACAAATGGCGGAGGTATATTCTATTGCCTAAAAACGCGGAGTGCCTCTGTTTTTATTTATTTTTTTTTAATTTATTTTTTTTTTTTTTAATTTAAATGTTTTCAAAAATTCGCAATTGAAAGATTCTTAATTTTCACCAAAAACGTAAAAAAAATGCAAAAAATGTAATTACTAACAAAATGAAAGTTTGAAGAAAATCGAAATGTTGGCCTAATTTTTAACAAAAAAAATATTTTATCATTAAATAACCATTTTAACAAAACAAAAAAGAAAAAAAATATTTCACTAAAAAATTAAAAATTCTAAAAAAAAATCTTTTCCAAAAAATTTAGTTTTATAAAAGAACACAACAAGGTATATTTATCTAAAGATAAATCTACAACAACACAATTTAAAAATTTCTAAATTATATCTTTACATTGTATGGAGGTACCCGTCTCTAATAAAATGTGCTGATATTTTTCTGGAAAATTTTTATCAAAATTCATCCAGTGGTTTTCACGTAAAACTACCACTGACAGACAGATAAAAATTACAAAAATTGGTGTTTTGTATTTCATATCGATTAATATCTGCAACAAAAATAAAATTTCATAAAAATTTTGCATAAATTAGGTGTTCGATCGGGGTTTTTGTAAGGAGTAAATGGACTCATTTTCGACCTCGGAGGTATGATAATGACTGATAGACAAAATCTATCAGTGTCAAAACAACACACATATGATTTAAAAATTTACTTTAAATCACCCGGTATAGCACTTTTACCTATTATTTTATATATAAAGGTGTTATCCGGGAATTCCTAGGGATTTAGCAAATACTTTCGCAACATAAAAGAAGTCCAAATATTTTAAGACAAAATATTCCATCATTGACAAAAATTTATATTCAACAATAAAGCAATCTGCATCGCTAAAAGCCGATTTTAACATACGAGTACATATTTTAAAATTAATTTTATCTTAATTTTTATTTATTATTGTTCTTTTTTATTTATAATTTTCATAGCTTCTAACTGGCAGTTCATCAAGACTGAATTGGCTGGAGAAAAGAAAAATGTTGCCGTCATCACTTTAAACCGTCCCAAGGCCTTGAATGCCTTGTGTAAAGGTTTAATTGCTGAAGTCAATGTTTTATTAGATGAATATGAAAAGGATCAGAACATTGCAGCCATTGTTATTACTGGTAGCGAAAAAGCTTTCGCGGCTGGTGCCGATATTAAAGAAATGCAAAACAACACCTATGAAAATTGCATTTTGGGCAATTTCTTGGGTGATTGGACCCGTCTCTCCAGATGTCAAAAACCCGTTATAGCGGCCGTTAACGGCTATGCTTTGGGCGGTGGCTGCGAATTAGCCATGATGTGTGACATTATTTATGCCGGCGATAAGGCCCATTTTGCTCAACCTGAAATTACATTGGGCACAATTCCCGGTGCTGGTGGTACCCAACGTTTGACACGTGTTGCTGGTAAATCCAAGGCCATGGAAATGTGCTTGACCGGTAAAATGATCAATGCTGAAGAAGCTGAAAAGATGGGTTTGGTTAGCAAAGTTGTGCCAGCTGATCAATTAGTTACTGAATCTATTAAATTAGCCGAAAAGATCGGTTCCCATTCTCAATTGATTGTGCAATTGTGCAAGGAAGCAGTCAATACTGCTTATGAGACCACTTTGCAAGAAGGTTTGAAATATGAAAGAAGAACTTTCCATGCTACTTTTGCTACTGTAAGTTTTATTGAATCTTTTTAAAAAATTAGTAAAAAATAAATTCTTAATTTTAAATTTTTAGGGTGACCAAAAGGAAGGTATGAAAGCTTTTGTGGAAAAGCGTGCTCCCAAATTTAACAACAATTAATTTTTGGTGGGTTAAAGTAACAACATATAAATTCAGCAATCAGCAATTTTTAAAGTTTTTTCATCATTAATTTGAAATTTCAATATATAAACTATAACTTCTCTTGTCTTAAATCTGACTTTGTTAAAGAGAGTAAAGACCATTAGAAATGGTCTTTGCAATATTTGTTTAGCTTTGTCAGTCGGAAGTAAAAAACCTAAAATTCAGCTAGTTTTATGTATGTATGTTGTACACTTGTAAGTTTTTTTTTTTAAACATTTTCGTAGTTGCCGAAACAATATGTTAAAGTATATTTAATTTTTTATTACCAGTGATGCATTTTTAAAAATATTATTGTGAGAACCAAATTTATATTTTTATAATTTTATAATCTTTTAAATATAAGAATAAAAAATATATACAAATATAATTATATGAAAAAATAACACAAAAACATGTAATTTTATTTGTTAGCCATTTGAAATATGTATTTACCCCAGATATATGTATCTACTAATATACATATGTAGTTGAGTTGCCACCTTCAGCTTGAAGCAGTAATCCCCCTTAGATTTGGCTTTCGATAAGATAATATTTGTTGGTTTAAACCCTAAGAAAGCCTATGGTTTTGGCGAAACAAGTACCAAGATCCTAATAGAACTTCTTCGTGAAATAGTAAAAATAATTTTTTTTATATTAAATGCCCTCGATTTATATGAGTTGTCCCCTGGACGTTTTGGGTGTCCCAACTAATTACTCGGAAGGATCATTCGGCGAAATTTCAAAAATGGCTTGAATGTGATTTCTAGGGGAAAACCAACATGTTGGCCTAGGCTGACTTCCAAAATGTATCAATACAAAGTTTGGATACATTTGTGCTACCGTATTTAATTCATGTACATATGCAAAGTTTCGCAACAATGCATCAACTTTAATAAAACTGATGCCCTGATTGCCTGATTGCTTGTTTACTGCGTTACTAATACTTGTCGACGGCGTTTTGAAAACATATATAAGTTGACTCAAATATAGATATATCTCAGTACTCATTGTTCGAGAAACGTACCATTAAGAACATGGAAAGACCAATGTTAAGAACATAAAAAGACTGAGCTTGATAAGCACAATAACCCAGCAACAAACAAGATGCAATAGAATTTATTTTGTAGACGTCGAACGGCTTTTGAAAAAGAAGAGTTAAGAGAGAGTGGCAATCAGACTTTATACGATTTGAAGAAACTTTATTAAAACAAAAGAAGAACGCCTAAACCTTAGCTTTATATAAACTTTTTAATTTAGATACATACATACATATGAATGTATGTTGTTTGTTTGTGTGTTTTAGTTTTAGCTTAGTGTGAGTGAGTGTGATAACTAAAAAGTTTTCCCAAAAGCTTCTATTACCAAATCAACATCTGTTTTTCTTAAACATTTTGTGGACAAAAAGCCAACTCAGTTTTAGTTCGATTTAGTTGTGGTGTAGCACGAATGCTCTCTTAAGGGGTTTAAAAAATTTTAATAAAAGAATTTACAGAAAAATATAAAAAAATTAAGATAAAAAAATTATTAACACTATTAAATGAGAAAAAACAATCTTTAAACTGAAACTACATAAAAAATGAAATAACAAAACGTATACGCCACCCCGTGCCAAAAGCAATTTTTTGTGAGAGAAAGAGAAGGAGCAAAAGGAAAAACTGTTAGTTGTTACAACAAGAAAAAGAGTCATATACACACACACTTTTTAAACTACAGAGTTGTATGCACACAAACATTTTACGCATGTAAAATTTGCAAGGAAAAAACAGTTTTTACTATATTAGAACGCATACAAGAAAAAACATATAATAAATAGCAAGAACAAGAGCTAACACATAACCAAGGCAGAGATTTTTAGAAAAAAGGATTTGCAAGTAAAATAGAGAAAAAACTGACATTTTATTTTATTTAAAGAGAACTTAAGGAATTTAAAACTAAAATAAAATAAAAAACAATTTATAGAGAAATTAATAACCAAACTTGTTTTCATAATAACGCAACAACAACTGTTTAAGGTTAAGTTTAAAATAATCAATTATAATCAATATATTTACTTAAGAAAAAATATTTCAACTTAGTGTTATTAAAAAATAATAATCCAAAAACAAAAGCAATAACCATATAAAAGATGGATATGCTAAATCAAATATTAAATATGAATGCTGGTGGTGCTTATGGTGGTGGCAAGGCTGGTGGCGCCTTTGATCCCCTAGCATTTGCCATGAAACCACAAGTAGTGATACGAGCCTTGTGTTGGGTAAGTTTTGAGGGTCATAATATTTAAGTAAGTATATATGTATGCATGTATACACATACGAGTACATATTTATGTGTTTTAAAAGATGCTACAAAAAAGCAACAAAACAATTCAACTCACACAAAGTGAGAAAATTTTTATTGTTATGAAAAAAAAAACTGGTATTTTTCATTAAGGTTTTTCTTAAATTAATTTATGATCTTCTCACGTTTAACCCTTAATTGTTTTCATTTAAGTTTTAATTTTGTGCATTCATATATTGTCGTAGAATATGTTTATTTTTTGTCCAATTTTGTATAGTTCTGCTATTTATTACATGTGTTTGTTTATTGTAGCTGTAAACTTGACACCTTGTTTTACACAATGGCCTACAATACATTTATTTACCCACTCATATATACATACATACATATATACTTAACATAAAAATCTAACTAAATATAGGTAGAAATTTTGATGTTTGGTTTTTTAGTTTGTAATATTTGACAGTTTTTGTGTTATGAAAAATGTGTTACTGTTTAATGAAGCCATCTTAACACTACGTCTTGACGAGCCATTGATTTCTTCAACTATTGAACAAATTCATGTGCGCACAGTAAAACCTCTGGTGAAGGCCATCGTTGTAGATGTTATTTTCTTGTTCAAACAGCATTGTTAGAACATTTGTTCGATGTCTGTCATCAAATGTTATTTTTAGTATGAAATTTTTGATTTTTAAACAACGCCATCTGTCGATCAAGCGTTTGCTACAAGCATTCAAACAACATTGACGATAAACAAAAAAAAAAAAAATTTGTTTTAATGGAACATGAATATCGACATGTTTTCTCCACACAGAAGAAAATAAATAAATTTGTGTTTTTTATTCTGCCGGCGTTTTATTCATGTGCTAACACAACAATAGCTCTTCAAGATGGTGTTTTAGTTTATCTACACAAATTTGTATTAAATCTAGACGCTATGTGAAGGCTTCACATACTACACCTGATGGTATTTTATCCTATTCTCGGTGAAGAAAAATCTTTAAGGTTTTGACTGCTTATTATTATTAATTATAATAATAATAATAATAATAATAATAATAATAATAATAATAATAATAATATAATTATAATAATAATTATAATTATTAATATTATTGTTGCACATGAAAAAATCAATTGCTGTTATTGATTATGTGGTCGCAAACAGAAATTATACTTTAATTTCAACTTAAGCCTAGTACACTGTTCGAATTTGTGAAAAATGTTGAGGAACATTTATTATTTCACAAGGAAAATTTGACATTTAAAATGTGGTGTCTATAGCCTAGTACTCTGTTCGAATTTGTGAAAAATGTTGAGCAACATTTATTATTTCACAAGAAAAGTTTGACATTTAAAATTTGGAGTCTATCTCGCGATTTGAAAGAATTTTACGATTTTATTGTTTTTAAGTATACCACATTGTTTTAGAAATGTTAACAAAAACCAAGCGATCCCTGTTGTTTGAAAAATTCCATATGAAATAATGCCCCTTTGCTTTATTTCACAGCTTTGATAAAATGTTGCCAGAAACATTTCAATGTTTTTCCACGCCAAAAACAGAGTACTACTTCTGCAACATTTTTTCATGACTTTTTCATAGAAATTTTTTTATGTATGTAATTTGACAGCATTCCGCATGTAAAACTTTTTAAGTATACCACATTGTTTTAGAAATGTTAACAAAAGCCAAGCGATCAGCTGTTTGTTGAAAAATTCCACATGAAATAATGCCCCTTTGCTTTATTTCACAGCTTTGATAAAATGTTGCCAGAAACATTTCAATGTTTTTCCACAGCAAAAACAGAATACTACTTTTGCAACATTTTTTCATGACTTTTTCATAGAAAATTTTTTATGTATGTAATTTGACAGCATTCCGCATGAAAAAGTGATCAGGGTATTAGGCTTTATTCAGGTAGAAAAGAAAACAATACGACCAAATCAAAAATGTTTTAAGAAAATACGATTCGCAAATGGTTGCTAACACTGCGTTTACATTAGACAATGCTGTCATGATAATAGTAATACAAACACTCTTTTTTACTAAAATATGCATTGTCTCAACTACTGTCTTGAATAGTTTGAAGACAATAAATAGGACAATGAATTTCACGATTGTAATTTTACATTAAAGCAAGCAAATGACCAAAAACTCAATTGTTTTGTTTGCATACTTTTTCATTCAAAAAGTATTTGTGTGGGTTTTGCTCATGTACGAAACGATTAAAACAAAAAATTAAAAAATTTGTATCTTAGCATGAAACGTTTGCGAAAAGTTTTGTTTGTTTACGCTGGTCACAAGTAAAATCCGCAAGTTTATATGAGGACAATAACTAGCCAACTTAGGCCAATTTTTATGAGTAATGGCCAATGAGTAGTGGCAACTGAGAGATAGGGGGAGTGAATTTTTTTTTTTGATTTGTATTCTAAATTAAAACCATATAAATTCATTTATAATTGAAATACATTTATAAATAAATTTATATGTTTGGACGTGATAAATGTATTTTGTGAAAAAGTTAATTAGCTGTTATAACAATAAAATATGTATTTCTACAACAATATCGGAGTTTAGGATGTGAAGATGTTGTCTCAATATAATTAAAATAGCCAATGGCCTTTGCGACTACAGAGCTACACAACTGCTTTGTAGTCGCTGTCGTCTATGTGTTTGAATCATATAATTATGGAATATAGTTTTTAAACACGTTTCCATTGGACGGTATGTATATTTTACCGTGGAATTATTTGTGGAATAAAAAATAATTCAAATATTTGTTCGCATAAATTCGATATTTTGTGTACATTTAAAACAAAGTCCAGTGGGGCAAATTATTAAAGCCTTTTATGTCCAATTCATATCAAGAAAAAGAGAAATTGCCTCTCCGGAGTGAGAAACTACATATACATCATGGCACAGTAAACAAGGTAGACTCGCTGCAAAAAAAAAGTACAACTCTGTAATAAAAATACGTACATTTTGTTTTTGTATAATTCATTTTAGGCTGTCAAAACAAAAAATGTTAGTACATTTTGACACTTTAAGATGGAAACAAAAAATAGTCACCTGAGCTCTCGAGTTTACCTGTTATGAATTCGCCTGGGAAGAGTTTCAGGGAAGAATTGGTAACGATGGCTTGGCATAGTTGACGATTTGTGCCACACCTTCGTTATTTAAAAGAAATTATGAGACAAAAATTTAATGTTCAGATGCAAAAAGAAGATTTCACTAAAAATTGAAATTTTACTCAAAATCAAATTTCAACAAAAATTTAAATATTTTACAAAAAAGCGATATTTGACAAAAACTCAATGTAAGAAATTTGCAATGGTTTAATTGATTTTTTTTCAGCTACCAGAGGACTCTCTTTGGGGATTATGAAGCCTATTCCTTATTAGCTACACGTCCAAATTCAAAATAAACTCGACCACACCTCCTCTGTTTCAGTTAAGTTTTAATGAACTATTTTTGGTGAAATTCTTCACTTCACTGCGTAAAGAGGACAAGTAAACTCTCTTACTTCTCTAAGTGAACTCTCTTACTTCTCTAATGTTGACTTGAGGGCATAAAGCGGCATGGCCACACATCAAACTACTTCATCAAACTAATGTTTTTTTTTTTGATTGTGTTAGTGAAAAAAAAAACCCTCACGTATAGGTTCATGTGAGTTTGATGAATATCTAAACACTTGTGATTTCACTACCTGCGCTGCAAAAATTTGAGGGTAGTTTGATGTGTGTGCCCGTAATTACATCAAATTTAATTTTTACATAATTTTTAAAGCGACAACATCAACTACTTTTTTCAACGCGGTATAATCAAAATGGCCTTTTTTAACCATTCATTCATCCAAAGCCGCTTTGTAGTTTTTTTATTTTTTATTTTTGAATGCCTGCGCTAGTGCAATAGCTATCCAACAATCATCTCTTTGGCTTATGTTTAACAAAAAAAAATTCAAAAAGATTTTACGCTTAAAAATTGTACGTGTTTCCCTTTACAAATGAAGTTTGATGGAAGGTGTTTGATGTGTGGCTGTGCTAAGCAAAAAACAATATTACCAACTCTTACACAAATTTGACAATGCAGTTTGATGTGTGGCCATGAGGCTTAAGATAGACTATTAATAGGTTAACGTCTACCAAAGCTTCAAATAAGGTGAATATTAGAGAAATCAATTTCTATAGCAAAAACATTAAATACCGCCAGTCCAGTGCGAAAGTGAAAAAAACTAGACAAGAGGTTTAAGAACTATAGCTATGGGAAGTAAGAAAGTCATAAATAAACATTTGATAACTGTAAGTTTTTTAGAAAATGGACCCGTAGAGCATTCGTATACAACCTAACAGCTATCATTTATATACAATATATTGCAGCCATCATTAAAAATATAAATAAAAGACTGAAAAATTAAATTCTATTTGCATTTATTATTTAAGCAACAATTTTTTTTTTCTCCTTAAAAAATCAAACATTAATAAAATACCCTGTATTTACATATTAATATTGTGCAGCATATTTAATTTTTTATTGTTGTTTAGCGTATTTGTATGTATGTATATATGTATGGGTGTATTGTGTGCGTTATTGCAATTATAGACATTTCTATTGATTTTATTTACTTTTTTGTTTTCTTTCTTCTTTTTTTATTGCTGTCATTTTTACGTGATTTTTCTGGGGAACACCTAACACTTATTGCAATTGTTGTTGTTTGTTATTTTTCCTTTTCATTCAAGGCCTGCATATAGAATTTATTAATTTTGTTTTGGATGAAAAAGTCATTTTTTTCCAAACCAATTAAAATAATTACATATGTATGTACTTTAGCAATTACAATTAATAATAAATTTTTATTTTGCAAACGAGGTGAAGTCAAAATAAGTCTACACGAATATAAAAAATTATTTTTAGAGTTTATTATACCTTTCACCACAGGTGGAAAGGGTATATATAAGTTTGTCATTCCGTCTGTAATTTCTACAAAATTAATTTCCGACCCCATAAAGTATATATATTCTGGATACTAATATATAGAAAAGTCGTTTAACCGATGTCCTTCCGTCCGTGTTCGGGTGGTAATGTCGTTTGCCAAGGTACCAGACGACATACAGAAGATTTAAGCCCACGAATCTGCTAGGCATAGTTTCGGGATTATAACTCAGCAACATCAGATCATTGCTTTGGAGGCTGCGGGCAAAAAACCAACTACGCCCACCTATGTTTTTTCAGGTTTTTTTTCATTATTTGCGGTTTTAATGATTTGCTTTTCTTAAATAAATATTAGACCCCGTCAGGTAGATCGCAAGGGGTGCATACAGATTTCGAGGGATCAATAACCCCCTGCGAGGACCGACTTTATGTTTATTTTTAGGATTGTAGGGTTTTTCTGCTTTGATTTGTATAAAAATAGAAACCAATACACATAGAGGTAGCCAATAGACCCACAGGGTGCCCACTGGTAACCAGAAGCAGTCAATAGGCTCGTTTGACGGGGGGATCAACATGAGGAAATTTTTTTAAAGGATTTTTTGCTTTGGTCTGATTATTCTAACACCATATAGACTGCAGGAAATTCCTAATTTTTACAAAATTTTTTTTTTTAATTTTTTATAAAATTTTTTCAAAAAATATTAATAAATATTGCTTTGGTCTGATTATTCTAACACCATATAGACTGCAGGAAATTCCTAATTTTTACAAATTTTTTTTTTTTTATTTTTTTGTAAAATTTTTTCAAAAAATATTAATAAAAATTAAAAAATATTTTACAAAAAAATTTAAAAAAAATTACAAAATATTTAAATTTTTTTTTTAATTTTTTGTAAAAGTTAAAAAAAAAAATTTTTTTTAAATATTTTTAAAATATAAAAAAATATTTTACCAAAAAAAAAAATACAAATAATTAAAAAAAAATTACAAAAAAGTTAAAAAAAAATTTACAAAAATGTACAAAAAATTTTCAAAAAAATTCTCCTAAAAATTTTCAAAGAAACATAACAGGGTAACACAATAACTAGCATTACTATGGTGAAGGGTAAATAGGATTCGGCATGGCCGAGTATAGCACTCTTACTTGTTTTATGTAATCTTGTTTTGATAAAAAGTATATTTTTTATATTTTTTTAATAAAAGTAACCTTTCGATAAAAGGCAACTTTTTAAAAAAGCCATATTTGGTAATAGGCAACTTTTGATAAATGTTACCTTTTGACAAAAGCCAGCTTTTGGCTACTTTGGATAAAAGGCTCTTTTGGATTAATGCACCTTTTGATAAAAGCCACCTTTTGGCTCCTTTGGATAAAAGACTATTTTGGATGAAGTTATCTTTTGATAAAAGGTACCTTTTCATAAAAGTTGTCTTTTGATAAAAGGCACATTTTCATAAAAGTTACCTTTTAATAAAAGCCACCTTTTGGCTCCTTTGGATAAAAGACTCTTTTGCGTAAAGATAGTCTTTGATAAAAGGCACCTTTTCATAAAAGTTATCTTTTGATAAAGAATATATTTAGGCTCCTTTGGATAAAAAGCTCTGTTGCGGCAGCAACGTAGAACAAAACGATGCGGCAGCAACGTTAAATAAAATGTCAATCCGGACACAAAAATAATAAAACAATGGCGGCAAATAAATTTGATTGTAGAAATTGGTACGATAAAAAGTGGTGGCGTGGCGTGGCGTTTTATTATCTTTAAAATAGAATTACATTAAACGTAAAGACAATTTAAAAGACTTAAAATATAAGAATACATACTCAATTCTGTCCTTTTGGCAAAATTAGTTTGACTTTTAATATACCCGAGAAAAAGAAGACTATTCAAAGTGTGTCTAAAACGGAAGTTGAGAATACGAACTCAACCTAGGGTTGACATAGTTCATTTTTACATAAAATAAAAGTGACAATGTTACAAATGACAAAATTAAGTACGGCAACACAAACATAAATAAATACAATGCTGATCGAAATCAGTTAAAAAATTCAAAATTTAAAATTTATAATTTTAATCTGCAACATCCCGCCGCCCGTGAGTCGATCTGGGAGACTCACTATTAACATCGAGAATAGCCAGTTTTGACGCTGGTCTTTCTTAGCCTGCCCATTGCTGTCCTAACCACCGCCGAGCGAACTTGTCCATCAGCTGCCACAAACACTTCTTCGACTATGCCCTTTTTCCATTGCCCACGTGTTTCATTATCGTCACATATAATAACCACATCACCCACCTGGATTGGCTTTATTGGCTGATGCCACTTTGTGCGACGCGTCAATTCTGGAAGGTATTCCAGCACCCACCTCTTCCAAAAGGTTTGTTTTAGCTGCTGCAAAACATGCCATTGTTTTCTTAGGCAGACCTTATCAGCTACAGCTGGCGTTTTTACCATATTCGCGCAACCAAGTAAGAAATGATTCGGTGTTAACGGTTCTTGATCTGTACTATCTATTGATACATGTGTCAACGGCCGAGAGTTGACCAAATTTTCTGCTTCAATAAGCAGACTTACAAACGTATCAACTTGAGGTGACTTTTCTTTTAGCGTAAAAGCTAACACTTTTTTTACTGCTTGAACCATACGCTCCCATGCACCTCCAGCTGACGGGTTGGCTGGCGTATTAAATAGCCATTCAATACCGCGGCGACTACACTCATCTGCTATTATTGTATCATCCATGACGCAAGCCTCTTTACTTGCTCCGATGAAGTTAGTACCTCTATCGCTACGTATGCGCACCGGCAGGCCTCTGCGATTAACAAAATTTCTTATACACAATATAACTGCATCTGTTGATAAGTCTCTTGCCACTTCCAGGTGAATCGCCCTTACTGTTAAACATGTGAAGAGTGCTACCCACCGTTTTTCACTTCTTCGCCCTACCGACACGGAAAACGGGCCCAAATAGTCAATGCCTGTGTATGAAAACGGTTTCACATACGGGGAAAGCCGATCAATTGGGTGTTGACCCATCAAAGGGGGTTTTGGAACTGCGCTTTTGTTCTTACATAACTGACATCTTGCTTTAACACGTCTTATCATTTGTCTTAGGCTCGGAATCCAAAATTTTAAACGAATAGCAGCACAAACTGACTCTTGATTTTGGTGTTTAAAATCCACGTGGTATTGCTTTATAATTAGGTACGTTAGTTGGTGCTCTTTTGGTAGAATAATAGGCTCTCTCGTACACTTAGAAACGCAGTTAGCTTGGCTGATACGTCCAGAAAGTCTAATCAAACCGTCATCATCTAAATAAGGCGTTAGTTTATAGATGGCGCTTGACTTTGATACAGGTTTATTAAGCTGTAGTTGTTTACATTCCTCAGAAAAGCTATCGCCTTGAGCCACTTTGCACAAAAACAATTCTGATTCGTTAAGTTCTGCAACGCTCAAATATAACTGAAATTTTGATATTTTATCTTTGTTAGCGTGAGCCTTGAAAATTTTTACTGCACGTATGACCCAGCACATAACTCTGACTAGTCTATAGTAACTTGAAAACTTGTTAAACGGGATGATTGTAACATCACTTACAGTTGATATGAACTTAGATCGTCTTTCAGTTTTACAGTCATATTCTGATATATCATCTGGCAACTTTGGCCAATTTTCAACCTTTGATTTTAGGAACTCAGGTCCATTAAACCAGCATGATGTTTTTGGTTTTTCACTCTTGTTGCTTCATCCGCGGGATTCTGTGCTCCAGGAACCCATCGCCATTGATCTACGTCGGAACTGTCTAAAACCTCGGAGATGCGGTGAGCCACGAACTGTTTGTAGATTCTAGAATCCGATCGTATCCATTTTATCACAGTCTTGGAGTCAGACCAAAATATAATGCTCCTTGGCTTAATATCATGGCTCGATATTATCATTTTGCTTAGTCTCACTCCAAGCACTGCTGCTTGAAGTTCAAGGCGCGGAATAGAAAGTGGCTTTATTGGGGCACATCTTGATTTTCCGGCAACAAAAGCAATATTAACAACTCCTTCAGTGCATATTCGCCAATAAGCAACCGCTGCAAAGGCTATCTCGCTAGCGTCCACAAAAACATGTAAGTCGCTTGTAGTCATAGGATCACTAAAGGAAACACTGTAACACCTAGGAATCGTTATGTGCTCTACAATTTCAAGCTCTTTGTACCATTTGAACCATTTTTCATACACTGGATCAGGAATTGGCGAACCCCAATCAATTTTGTACCTCCACAATTCTTGAAGTAACACTTTAGATACTATTACAACGTTTGCTAAGAATCCGAAAGGATCAAATATGGACATAGCAAGGCTTAAAACTTCTCGTTTTGTTGGCTTTCTATCTCCGTTTAAAACTGATTCCGGCACTTTATTAAATTTTAAAACAAAACAAAATTTGTCTTCCGATGGTGACCAAAACATTCCCAGAATTTTTTCCGATGATGATAAACCACTGCTTAAATTTGTTGAGTATAACCTTTTCTCTTGAGATAAATCATTATTCATTACTTCAGAAAATCCTTTTGCATTTGACACGAATCCCCTTAGTTCAAAATTTGCCTGCTGATGAATAGTTACGACATCTTGGCTTACAGCTATCGCCTCCTTTACACTATCAAAGGAGTCCACATAGTCATCCACATAATGACACTTAACAATAGAGGTTGCTGCCCTGGGATGTGTTTTTTCAAATTGTCCTGCGTTGAAATTCTTTACGTATTGGGCCGAGCAAGGAGAACTGGCAGATCCAAAAATCATTACCTGCATCACATACTCGTCTGGCGGCCTTGTGACGTCACCATCGCGCCATAGGAACCGCTGCGCAACCTGATCTTGTTCACGAATTTTTACGCGATGGAACATTTCCTTTATGTCTGGACAAACTCCAATTTTTCTTTGGCGAAACTTGAAAAGAATTGATACTAAAGACTCGGGCTGATACTTGCCAGGACCCTTCATTAGCCTCGAATTGAAAGATTCATTATTAACTGAAGCGGCTGCATCAAATACCAGGCGACGTTTATTACCTTTGTTAATATTAGTAATTGCGAAATGCGGTAAATACCACATACGTTGATCGCTACAAGGCACCTCGTTCGGCAATAATTTTCTGGCATACGATTTCGAAACATAATCTTCTATCTTTGCTCTATACCAATTGGCTAAATCTTTATCTTTGCTCATTTTGACTTCTAAAACCTGTAAACGTTTCATAGCAAGAGTGTAACTATCAACAAACTCAAAATTGTCTTGCCTCCATAAAAGGCCAGTCTCATACTGAAGACCAGTTTTTTGGGTAGTACTTTGCAGTATTTCTTCTGCCCTTTCATCATCACGTGAAATTAACACTTTAGTATTTTGTACGCCAAAATTTTCTACAGTAAAATAATCGGCAATTTGTTGATGAATATCATCTAAAACGTCTACATCTATCCTGCATACAGTTGCTTCTGTTGAGTCTTCATTGGAGCCAAATAAAATGTTACCTAAATTAGTTTTGTGTACGGCAAAACATTCATCTAAATTAACTACATCAAATGGGCGAACCAGCCTTATATGAGGTAAACCAATTAATAACTTTGGCGTTGCGTTAAAATAATCTCCTATATTTATTTTATTTAATATCGGAAATTTTTTCTTAAAATTTTCCAAATTCAAACTCTGTGGCGGCAATTTTAGGTGTTCAGTAGTCCATACATTTCTCATATTAAAATACGAATTATTTTTATTAATGCCTCTAATTTCTAAATTTACCTTTTTTGATATTTCATTTGTTGTTTTACCTCCAATCCATCCGAGACACAATTTACTAGTTGTGCCTTTTAAACCAATTTGAGCTGAAACTTCGTCCTCAATGAGTGATATTTTCGAACCTTCGTCTATAAATGCTATAACATCAATAGAACCCTTTGGCCCACTTAATTTTACAGGCAGAAATTTAAATAATGTTTCTTTGTCAACAGCATCATCAACAATTGCGTTGACAGCACTGTTTTCCTTTTCTTTACTTATCAAATTTGTGTCATCACTACTTAACATTTTATTGTTATCGACATATGTTTTGCTTTTATTTACATTTTTACAATTGTTAAATTTATTACTTTCGTGAAGTAATCTGCTGTGGTATTTGGTGCAATTAGACAATCCACATTGTCGTTTTGTTTGGCACTTAAGCAAATTGTGTCCAGGTAGTAGACAACAAAAACAAAGATTTTTATCTTTTACTAATTTCCATCTGTCGGCCGTGGTCATTTTCTTAAATGTATTACAATAAAATAACTTGTGGTTCTGCTGACACAATAAACATTTTGTATTACGATTTTCCTTAGTGATTGTAAATGATGGACTCATTTTATCCTTTTTATTACAGAACACATCAGTTTTCTCCGTCTCAACAGCAAGAGCTATGTAGGTTGAAACTTCTTGCAACCAGTTGCTGAATTGACGTACGCTGGGATATTGGCCAAGATTTTGCATGGAATATTTCATCCATTCCTCTTTTTTTGTTGGCGGCAGTTTGTTGACTAATTCGTCTATTAACGTAGGGTTAGACAAATGAGGAATTGCTCCGGCATTTTCTAAAAACACTGTAAGATTAGATACCATTGTGCTAAAATTAACTAACTCGTACATTTTTTTTCCAGTTACTTGTGGAAAGGCACGTACTTTTGCAATTTGGCTTCGTATGAGAACTTGTGGGCGTCCAAAATGAAATTCCAACGTATGCATGACTTGATTAACACTGTCCGGGTGAATCAAAAACATTTCGACCTTTGACTTGGCGTCTCCTTTTAAGGCCTTTTGAAGTCTCATTAAATTTTCTAAATTTGAATAATTATATATTTTTGTGGTTTCATTGTACGACACAATAAACATGGGCCAATGCTCTGGCTGGCCTGAAAATTCAGGCAGGTCATGAAGTTTGCGCAATTCACGATTGATATGTCTGTCTGCAGCCTGTGGTGCGGAAACAGACATGGCGACGTTGTGTGAATAAGACGGCAAATAATTATAGGATACACCTGGTGTCATTCGCGGTGTTGTATTTAAAAACATTTGTGTGGGTTGCGTCTGTACAAAGGTGGTATTATGTGACGACATGAGGGGCGTAGAAACTGTGGTTTGCACAAATTGTTGTGCGGCAGTGTTTGGCAAATAAAACATATTATGTGGCATATTATACTCACTTTGTCTATATTGTTGCATCGGCGGCATTGATGCTGGCATCTGACAAGTTGCTACGGCAGGCGGTGTAGCTGTTTTGTTGTTGGCCTGTACATAGGATACAGTTGTCTGTTGCTCTGGCGGGGATAACTCAACGTTGTGGCACTTCTCCATCAACATTTTTAAGGAGGTTTTAAGTTGTTGTATCTCCTCTTGTAGATCAGCTGTAGTCGGCTGCTCTACTACAGTTTTCTCATCCTCACCAAGGCTTTCTAAGGAATCGGCTCTGTTCCCTTTGGCGGCATTATTTTCGTCCACTTCAGACATTTTGTTTTCTTGTCTTCTCTCGCTTCTTCGTGGCATTAGGTTTTTTTACTTCGTCAAAGTTAAAAATGGCGGTCAATTATGTACATATAATTGAATAATAAAAAATTGTTGCGGCAGCAACGTAGAACAAAACGATGCGGCAGCAACGTTAAATAAAATGTCAATCCGGACACAAAAATAATAAAACAATGGCGGCAAATAAATTTGATTGTAGAAATTGGTACGATAAAAAGTGGTGGCGTGGCGTGGCGTTTTATTATCTTTAAAATAGAATTACATTAAACGTAAAGACAATTTAAAAGACTTAAAATATAAGAATACATACTCAATTCTGTCCTTTTGGCAAAATTAGTTTGACTTTTAATATACCCGAGAAAAAGAAGACTATTCAAAGTGTGTCTAAAACGGAAGTTGAGAATACGAACTCAACCTAGGGTTGACATAGTTCATTTTTACATAAAATAAAAGTGACAATGTTACAAATGACAAAATTAAGTACGGCAACACAAACATAAATAAATACAATGCTGATCGAAATCAGTTAAAA
This sequence comes from Phasia obesa, assembly GCA_949628195.1. NCBI lineage: Eukaryota > Metazoa > Arthropoda > Insecta > Diptera > Tachinidae > Phasia > Phasia obesa. The sequence goes on along the minus strand of OX451219.1, from coordinate 18,588,670 downwards.
AATTCAAAATTTAAAATTTATAATTTTAATCTGCAACAAGCTCTTTTTGATGAAGGCACCTTTTGATAAACGGCACCTTTTCATATAAGTTACCTTTTGATAAAAGCCACCTTTTGGCTCCTTGGTATAAAAGGCTCTTTTGGATTAAGGCAGCCTTTGTAAGAAGGCACCTTTTCATAAAAGTTACCTTTTGATAAAAGTTGTCTTTTAATAAAAGCCACTTTTTGATAAAATTTATCTTTTGATAAAAATCTCATTTGGCAATGGTACCTTTGGATAAAAGGCACTTTATGATCAAAAGATACCTTTTAATAAATGGCAGCTCTTTGCAAAAGTTTGGAGAAAAGGCACTTTTTGATTAAGGAACTTTTTTTATTAAGGTACCTTTTGATAAAAGGCACCTTTTCATAAAAGGGAACTTTTAATAAAAGGACCTTTTGTTGCTTAGAAATAAAATTAACTTTTTTGTTAAAAATAATTTTTATATAAAAATATTTCTTTAAAAAGTTGTTTTTGATAAATGGTTTTTATTGATATGAAGTAAATTTTAATAAAAGTAACCTTTTCTTTAAAGTTAATTTTAAATAAAATTCACTTTTGATAAAGCATAATTTTTAATAAAATATACTTAACAGCAGGTACTTTTTATAAAAGGTATTTTCTTAATAAAGGAAACTTCTAACGGAAAGTCTTAAAATAAAAAAAATACTCTCAAATAAAATAAAATTTTTGATAGAACGTAATTTTTAATAAAATGTTATTTTGGCAGCAGGTACTTTCTGACAAAAATCATTTTATTAAAGAAGTTACTTTTTATGAAAGATTCATTTGTAGTTTTTTTAAAAGGTTCTTTTTGATAAATAATATTTGATCGCTGTAGTTAAAAAGGACTTTTTATTTAAAAGTAGTTTCAAATAAATAGTAAGTTTTAATAAATCTTGGTTGTTTATATAAGCCAATTTTTATTAAATAGTATTTTGTAATGAAAGGCACAATTTTATAAAATGTAGTTTTGTGTAGTTTTTTTTTTCAATGCAACATTTTTTGTTTTTGACAAAAAGGTACTTTTTGATAAATAGTAAGTACCATTTGATAAACTGTTTATGCTGTTTTAAACAGGGGTGTTTAATTGTAATATAATGTACTTATAGACAAAGGTGTTTTCTTATAAAAGGTTCAATTCGATAAAACATATGTTTTAGTATATGGTACTTTTTTATAAATAGTACTTTTTGACAAAAGTGTTTATTTATCTAATATACATTTAGATAAAGGCAGTTCAAAATAACTGTACTTAAATGTACGTTTTAAAAAGGTACTTTTTCATAAAAAAATTTTTTGATTAAAAAAAACATTTTTTTGTTAGTATTTGATAAAACACACTTTTTATTGAGTTAAGTTTTTTTTAATATAACTTTGTGATAAAAGCTACTTTAGAATAAAAGATAATTTTTATTAACAAACTCTTAAAAGCTTTTCATTGCTAGAAAATTAGTCAAAGATATTATTTAATATAAAGACACTCTTATATATAAGAACAAATAAAAGACGTCAGAAAAAAATACTTATTCATTCTTTTACAAATAAAAATGAACGTGATGTAGGACAATAAATAAACTTAACAGTTTAATGGACATACAAAAAAATGAGAACATCATTAAAATAAAAACTTTTGCTTATTTGTCACTAGTCTATAAAGTAAGGATAGCAAATGTCTAAGTGTGCGTATGTACATGAATGAAAATATTCGTATCGATGTGTATAATGTAAATAAGTACAATGTCGTATAAAAAAAAAAAAAAATTGAAAAGGAATAAATAACTAAGGCAAAATATTCTAGAAAATACAAAAAATATCTATACCAAACCCTTTATCAAAATATCAAATAACGATTCTCTTAATAAATCTTTTAACAAAAAGTACCTTTAATAAAAAAAATACAATTTGATTACAATATTTCTTTTTTACAAAGGGAATTTAATTAAAAGTAAATTTTCATAAAACGTTATTTTCAGTCAAGTGTGTTTTTATAAGAAGATATTCAAAGATACAAAAAAGTACCTCTTAAATAAAATAACCTTTAAAAAGTTATTTCAATCAAAATGCAAATCAAAAATTTTATTTTAATATAAAGTGAATATAATGCAAAAAAACTTTTTCTTATTAGCAAAAAAAAAAAAAAAAAAAAAAACAAAACGAAAATTATTTTATGAAAAAGGAAAAAGTACTTTTTTATCAATAAGTACCTTCTACAAAAAGTTCCTGTTATCAAGAGTAAGGTTAGGCTAGAGAAGATCACACATAATCATATATGTGTAGATTCACAAGACCATTATTGGTCCTTAGTGACTCCTCTGATATTCTCCACTGAATAATGCGCTGTGCGTCTAAGTAGTCCCGTGAGCTTCGTAAATTTGACAATCAGTATAGCCTCCATACACTTCAAGTCCTCCATATTCAAAGATAGTGGAATGCGTTTAAATCTTCTGCGCCACACCATCTGCAGATATCATCATCACAAAAACGAATCGAAACGGACCCAACTTTTACCAAACGGGATTTTTCATTAAAAAGTACCTTTTAATTATAAATTTTTTTTTTTATCAAAAAGGACCTTTTATCAAAAATTATATGTCATCTAAAATAACGTTTGATCAGAAGGCACCTTTTATTTTAAATTATCTTATATCAAAAAGTTATCTTTTTACTAAAAAGGTCCAAAAGGTGCTTTTATTAAAAAATTCCTTTATTGAAAAGGTCCTTTTATTAAAAATGTTCTTTTACCAAAAATTTCATTTAATGAATAAGTTTATTTGTTTAAAAAATTAGTTTTATCAGTAAGTACTTTTTGTCAAAAGTGCCTTTATTAAAAAGTACTATTTATTAAAAAGTACTTTTTTTTATTAAAAAACGCTTTATAAATAATAACTTTAATCAGGTTAAAAAAATAAACTTTTTATCAAAAAACATATTTTAGTAAAAAGTACTTTTTTTTTATCAACAACTACAAAGTATATTTTATACAAAAGTTCCTTTTTTAAAAAAGTAGTTTTTTTTATCAAAAATCATATATTAGCGGGAAGTATATTTTATCAAAAAGCAACTGCTGCACTCTAAAATCTCTAAACACATAAAATTTTTAACATATCGAACTACTAAATCAGCTGGGTGGACGACACTACCAAGTAAGATAAATATGCCTTGATAATCCATTACGATTATATGTTATAATTTTTGAAATAAATATTTTAAGATTCTTTAGTGAAATATTTATTTTATTAATTTCAAGAATAGGAATTCCACAAAGTTAATGACAAATAATGGTTAAACATAATCTTTTCAAATTAGCTTTAAATAGGGAATCCGATATCTATATATGTATGTATCTACTACAATTCCTGTTGGAATAATTAAGTTTACGAAATCCTGAAAATATTAGACCATATGTTACACATTTTTGTAAAACTAAAAACTATTACTAGCGATTGTCTATTTATGTTCATGCTGTTAGGCACAATATGTAACAGCTATTTTCCTTTTTAATTTTACTAAGAGCTTTATCCCCCTTGACGTATGATTAATACTATTTTCATCTTACATTTTTCACATTACGTATGCGCTAGAGTGACCTTAAAAGCAAAATGCATCAAATCTATTCAAAAAAAAAAAAAAACCATATAACTCACCATACCTTAAATTATATCGTTCGAAAAAGTACAAACTAAAAATCACAAGGCAATGTCAACCTTCTACAAGTATCCCAAATAGTTGTATAGATTTTTTTCATTATTCTGGTATGTTTTTCTACTTCGTAAATAGGTCAAATCATAAATATTTCATTAGTTTCCAAGGCCTTCAAGTTGACCTTCAAGTGTAAATACAACACATAATATAAACTTACAAATATGTACTATTTTTTATCACACCTGTTTGCGTTATTGTTGTTGCTAAAGCCGATGATGTTGCGTTAGTTTGTTGTTGGTTTTGTAAACTTAGTTAACTCTCATTTTTATATAACTACTTATACACCAAATATAAAAGTACAGAAGTAATGGTGTGTATGTGTTAATAGTGTAAACGTGTAAATAATTAAAGCAAAGAAGAAAAATCAAACCATTTTGCAGTGTATATATGTACATATATAAAGGTCATACACGGCAAAGCTTTTTGTCTTAAAATCTATAGGGGAACTATGTCATTAAACAGTTATTGCAACAATATAAGTAATAAATAAATTTATTTATAAAAAATTTAAATTTTAAAAAGGTACTAGATAATTAGTATAACTTTTATTAAAAGTACCTTTTTTAGGGTTCCGTATCCAAAGGGTAAAAACGTAACCTTATTGTTTTCGCTACAATGTCTGTCCGTCCGTCTGTCAGGGGCTTTTGTCTCTGCAACCATAATAAGTAGACTCTTGAAATTTTCACAGAAGATTTATAACAGTTGCCGCTATAGTAACAAATACTATAACTTATAGGGTGTTCCGATAGATACATGTTATTCACGTATATGTGTTTATTTCTTGAACTGTGGGAGACATATATTTAAAATTTACAAACAGTAGTTAAAACTTAGCTCGCTATATAAACAGGTAGAAAAAAGTCAACCTAAATATTAAACGGTGTTCCGAAAGTGACGTGCATTGTATATACATATATAGCTTAAGTTTTGAACCATAATAGGTAGACTCTTGAAATTTTCAGAGAAGGTGTATATACCTATGGCCACTATATTAAAACCTATAGGGTGTCTTGAAAGTGACGTGTTTTTTATGATTATGTCTTTATTTCTTGAGCTATAGGAGGTTACCACTTCAAATTTGCAGACAGCAACTAAACCTATGTTCTCTCTATAAACAAGTACACAAAATTGAACTTAAATATTAAAGGGTGTTCCGATAGTGACGTGATTTGCATGTATATGGCCTAAGTTTTGAACGATAATAGGTAGAATCTTGAAATCTTGAAATGAAACAGTAGGTGTAATACTATGGCCATTATAACAAATAGTAAAAATTAAAGGGTGTTCCGACAGTGACGTGATTTGCATGAATATGGCCTAATTTTTTAATTTTAATAATGGGTAGAGTCTTGAAATTTTCACAGATGGGTTATTACTATGACTCCTATAAAAAACAATAAAAATTAAAGGGTTTTCCGGCAGTGACGTAATTTGCAAGTATAACGTCTTATTTCTTGAACCGTAATAGGTAGACTCTTGAAATATTTTACAGAAGACGTGTTGCCACGGTCGATATGACAATTACGAAAAATGAAAGGGTGTTCCGACAGTGACGTGTTTTTCACATATAGTGACTTGTTTTTTTATCGTAATAGGTAGACTCTTGATATATTTATAGAACGGGAATTGCCATGGCCGTTATAACAAATAATAAAATTAAAGGGTATTCCGACAGTGACATGATTTTTATGTAAATAGCCTAATTTTATAAACCGTAGAATCTTGTAGACTCTTGAAATATTTACAGTAGATGTGTTATTCGGCTGCTATAACAATTACTAAAAATTGAAGGGTGTCCATTAGTGACATGTTTTTCACGAATATTTCCTTATTTTTTTTTACCCGCAATAGGTAGGCTCTTGATATTTTTATAGAAAGTCTATTACCATGGCTGCTATAACAGCAATTACTTAAATTTAAAGGATGTTCCAATAATGGTGCAATTTTTTCGAATATAACCTTTTCCCTCCAGCAGGGATTTCGTCTGTATGTACCGCGAAGTGTTATTCCACGTTCTGTCGGCATAACGTCTGAGCTTTTCTCTTGTCCTCTCATACACAGAATCGTCTGCAGCTTCATTTTCTACGTTATTATAATAACCGGAAATCCACACAGTTTGAGTATGTGTTGTTCAAGCAAAAAAAGCGAAACATATAGTAACGTTTTTAAAGATGCTTGTAACGCATTTAAATCTGCTGGCCCATAACATCATAAATGATGGTGGTTACATTCGACTAAGGAGAAGGGATATTGCTTCTCATGGCCGAACATTTGAGGTATGAGATGCAAATAATAATACCAGCGGTGCAACATACAGTTTATTGTTTACGCCCGGTACGCAGCTCGACTGCATTTCTGATGGCCATAAGAAGTGTGTATACAAAAATCTGGAGTGGCCTACACTCAACTTTACCATACCCAATGGAAACAGATATTTTTTTTATGGATATATTACATAAAGAATATAAGTTCAAAGTATATTCGAATCGAAAAACTAATTATTTTCGGTTTGGGGTGTTACGTAAGCTACCCCTTACCTCTTCCGGATTATGCCCAAAATTTATACAGCTCTTTATCTCCATAAACCAAAGGCACATACTGAATTTCATTTTGATATGTCATACGGTATGACCTGTAGAGCGTTCACAAAATTTGGGAGTAAGGAAACTACTCCTTGCCCCTTCCGATTATGCCCAAAACTTCACAAAAATAGTCTGTATTGTTAGTTTAAATATACCGTAGATACGAAATATAAATAAAAAGATAATAAATAAACAAATACCTTTTTTCGAAAAAACCTTTTATTAAAAAGTAAATTTTAGCAAAACGTACCTTCTAGCAAAAAGTACTTTTTAACAAAAAGTACCTTTAATTAAATTTTACCTGTTAACAAGAATTAACGTTTATTGAAAAATAACTTTATTTACTTTTTATCAAAAAGTACTTTTGTCTAACAGTATCTTAAAGTATCTTTTATATAAAAAATACCTTTGTTGAAAAATATAATTTTTTTTTTGAAAAGTTCCTGTTATTAAAAAGTAAATTTAATTAAAAAATTTATTTTTTCAAAAACTACTTTCTATCAATAAACTAACGTAAATTTTGCTCATTTCAAGTACTGTTTAACAAAACCTGCCTTGATAGGTCCTGACAAATACTTAAGTAAACCCTGCCTTTAAAGTAGTTATAATCTATAATCTATATTTTTTAAATAAACTTACTGTAGTACATAACAGTGATTTATTTTTTCTATGCATTAGAAATGTACTTGAAATATTTATTTTGTTTTATTTTTAGGTTAGTAGGGGTAGTTCTGGAAACGCCCTCTTACTATCATGACAGTTATTGTGTAATCAGAAATATAATAGTTTAATGGATTTGTATCATTGTGAAGTTCATTAGCTCATCTCTTGAAAAGAATAAATCGAAGACTTGTACATTATTGTACATAAATTTGTCCTAATTTCTGTTTTGGTTTGTTTTTGACATTTTTGTTCTATTATGTAAAAAATTCTTTTTGCTTTTTGCTGTTTTTCTCTTTATGAAGAGTAGATTTTATCAATGGTATAAGTAAAGATAAGTAAAGGTACTTTTATCCAAATTCGACATTTAAATTTAAATATTTGTATAAAGAAAAAAAAAATATAATCGCAGTCATTGCTTACCGTACATTTAGTACTTTATACAAGTCAAATACGGGTACATATACAAGTGACATTTACTAGTGCAGTACCCTTAATATATCAATTTAGTGATATTGAAAGGCAATGATTTAAACACCAAGAAAGCCCCTGACTTGGATAAAACCAGTAACAAGATGCTATTTGAGTTGCCTCGTATAGCTCGCAAGATTATTCTTTTTATTTTTAACGCCATTCTACGCCTTGAGTACTTTTGTCCAGAATGGAAGGTTTCGTTAATAACTATGATTGATAAACCAGGAAAAGACCATACAATGGTAGATTCATACAGGCCTATAAGCCTTTTTTCAAATATGTCAAAGCTGTTTGAGAGAATGTTAATAACTAAGCTGAACCTCATTTTAAGCGACAAATGATGTATTCCGAACCATCAATTCGGCTTCAGAAGAAAACATAGTACAATAGAACAAACTCACAGGTTAGTCAACGTAATTAAGAAGAGCTTTGAAGAAAGAAAATACTGCTCTGCACTTTTTATCGACGTTTCTCAAGCATTCGTTAAGTTATGGCATGAGAGCCTATCCTCTCTGTGACCGGTTATTGGTGAGGTCCCCTTCGGAGGTACACGTGGTGGTTGTGGTTTAAGATCGATTATTGCAGATGTGGTGCAAGGTCGATCAAGTGTGCTGTTGCACTCTCAACAGACGGAGTTTGGATAGTATCCAAACCCCTAAGCAAGAGGTTATAATATGGATCTAGGCTTGCCTTGGAAAGGCTTGCCATATTGTATAAATTGCTACTCATTGTGACTGTATACAAACAAATTGCGATTGGTGGCAATCGTAAAGTGTTGTTATACTACACAATGGGGGCGCTCTACGTCTTTATTTCACTCGGTGTTAAGAGCACCGTGGGATAAAGCCACCATGGCAGGAGCCCACGTTAATCTTGAACACATCTGTGAAAGAAGGAAATTTTGTAAGCTCACCTGAGCCAATTGAATCCGGAGTTCCCCAGGGTAGTATATTGGGGAACTCCGTACATTTTATATTTGTTGTATACTTCAGATATGCCAACTAGTGACTGAGTCCACACATCGACATTTGCCGACGACACAGCTTTTTTAAGAATTCACGAACGTCCCGAATTAGCATCACGATATTCAATTTAGAAAAATGGTTGAAGAAATGGAAAATAAAGGTTAATGAACAAAAAGGTAGGGAATCGTGCCCCACTCTTAGCATAAATAAGCAAACTCAGCTTTCAGACGTAAAATATCTCGGCATACATCTTGACCGGCGCCTTACTTGGAAACGCCACATAGAATAAAAGTTAACACAAATGAATCTAAAAGCAGTCCAACTAAACTGGCTTATTGACAGAAATTCTACTCTCGCTGTAGATTGCGAACTTTTATTGTACAAGTCTATTCTAAAACCAATTTAGTGTTATGGCATTCAATTATGGGGCACTGCCTCAGCTAGCTTTATAGAAAAAGATCCAAAGGCGCCAAACTAAGATTCTACGTATGAACACATCTGCTCCTTGGTATATAAAAAACTCGAACATCCGCAAAGATCTAAACGTGCCAACAGTTACAGCAGAAATAGCGAAATATGCAGATACGTCTTTATTGATGAAAATTGTACTCCTTATTTTGAAAAAAATCTTTTTTGGAAAAAATTTTTTGTGAAAAATTTTTTGGAAAAATTTTTTTCAAAACAATTTTTGAAATTTTAAAAAAAATTTTCGAAAAATCAAAAAGTTTTAATTGCTTATAACTCGTTTTAAAACATAATGTATGGACCTTTAAGACCATGTATAAAATGAAAATAAAAAAAAATTGAAATTGAATTGAAAGTGCAAATTTAAGAATACATAGCGCCACCCCTGGCAAGTGGATGGTGCCCACCGTCAAAACTTAAGCTCAGATACTGCTCTGCTATACCCATGACAAATGGATTGGATCAATCGGCCTAGCCAAATGGCAGAATTATTTCCGAAATATTTTGATTCTGCCCCACTGTGCCATGTGCAATCGCTTTAATTATATATGTATAACCTTGTAAATTTTAATTAAAAAGTCGTACAGTAATGGAGCACTATTTATAGCTTAAATTTTCACTGGAGGAGAGCCATTAAACTTATTTTTTCACTGGAGGAGAGCCATTAAACTTATTTTTTCACTGCAGGAGCACCATTCAACTTAAGTTTCTTCACTAGAGGAGCACCATTAAACTCATTTTAATTTTAACAAGCTGAGTTTGGGAACTCTCACTTCCTACACAAAGTTATAGATCGCGCTGCATATCTTAGAGGAGGCTCTTTGGTTGCGTACCCTGCCATTTTTAGCTTTAAGAATCAAAAAAAAACAGAACAAATAACAACAATGAACAACGCATGCGCGTCATTGTCTTTATAGTTTAAGGGCAGTCAGACTGCCTTCGGGTGATTTTCTACTCACTCTAACATGGGATGGTTGGTCGACCTCGAATAGCTGTATTGCGATGCAGTTATTGGTGGTTGCATAAAGCAGCCACGTGCGGGTTTTATAAATCGTTTATAACCTAAAATTTTTAGATTAAAAGTCATAAGATGTTGGAGTACCATACAAAACTCAATTTAAGTTAATTAACAAAAGACGAATACGGGAATTCCGACTTCCTTCAAATTAAATTAAAGATATTCGAAAAAAATTTTCGTTTCAAATTAAACAAAGACACAGTGCAGCTAGGAAGTTGCATTAACCAATAGGCTTTGTGTAGGTTGCATTCATGGTTAAAAACTTCATCATAGTCTTTTTTGAGACTAATATATTATCTTTTTGTACCCTTCACCACAGGTGGAAATGGTATATAAAAGTTTGTCATTCCGTGTGTAATTTCTACAATATTTATTCCCGACCCCATAAAGTATATATGTATGTGTATTCTGAATCCTTATAAATACATAGAGAAGTTGATTAAGCGACGTCCGTCTATCCGTTATCGGGTAGTAATGTCATTTGTTAACGCGCCAAACTAGATACAGAAGATTTAAGCCCACCAATCTGCCAGGCATAGTTTCGAAAATTTCGAGATTGCAATTCAGCAACACCAGATCATTATTTTGGAGGCTACGGGCAAAAAACCACGCCCACCTATATTTTTCACGTTTTCGTTAATTTTTTTTCGGTTTTAATGATTCTCTATTGCTTTTTTTTTGTTAAATAAATATTAGACTGCGACAGGTAGATCGCAAGGGGAGCATATAGATCTCAGGGTATCAATAACCCCCTGAGAGAGCCGATTTTATGTTTATTTTTAGATTGGTAAGATATTTCTGCTTGTATTGCATTGAGTTGTATTAAAGGCCTTTATAGAAAGTAATAAATATAGAGGTAGCCAATAGACCCATAGGGTATCCACTGGTAGCCAGGAATAGTTAATAGGCCCATTAGGAGGGGCCAAGACGAGGAATTTTTAAAAAATTTTTTTAAAAAAGTTTAAAAAGGAATTTTACAAAAAAAATCTCTAATAATTTTCAAAAAAATTTACAAAAAGTAATCAAAGATATATAAGACGGTAACACAATATCTAGCATTACTATGGTGAAGGGTATATAAGATTCGACATGGCCGAATATCGAACTCTTACTTGTTTTCAATAATGTCAAATATTATGAGTTTTCATTTAACAACTATTTTTAAACCGTGATGAAAACAGTCGTCATTTTGTTTGCTAGCTAACAACGTTGTTGCTTTATGATATTTATAATTATATTCATATTTTTTTTTCGTTCTTCTATTTTAAGCTCTTCTCTATTGTTGTTTTTGGTTGCATATCATCAGAAGGTTATCGCGAGGAAGATGGCAAAGAGGTTTGCATATTAAATGATGACAACATGGCGTGCAAATATGGCAATACAGTGGGCGTATTTGGTTTTCTAGCATCGATGGTCTTTATAGGGGGTGAATTTCTATTTGAACGCATGTCATCGGTGAAAAGTCGAAAACGTTTTGTTATGGCCGATATGGGTTTTTCAGGTATAAAATTTATTACAAAAAATTTAAATAAAATTAATTAAAATAAAACATAATATTTTTCATTTATCATTCTGATTTTATTTTGTTATAGCATTTTGGGCCTTCATGTATTTTGTGGCCTTCATTTATGTTTGGTCACAATGGAGTTCGGCTGAAATGCCACCTGGTGGCGTTGGTGCCAGCAATATGCAAGCTGCTATTCTATTTTCATTATTCTCTATATTCACTTGGGTAAGTAGAAGTAAATATGCGAGGTGTATTCAAAAAGTAACAGAAATTAAAGGGTTTAATGTGATTAAGTATGGGATATGTTGCTTCACCTTAAAGTGTTTACCAAACAATGAAACATTAAAAAATATCCATGCTAAAGGTAAAATTCCATATTCTGGAACAGTCCGGACTCGGTCTTTACGAAAAGCTTAGAAGCCAACACTGGTATAGGACCGTGGTGTTATCACGGTGATGCAGCATTATCAGGCGAACCAATACCATTGTTGTGTAGAGAGAGTTAAATTATTTTTTACGGTGGTGGTGAACGTTGACATTTATGTAGAAAGTCTTAAAGAATGATTTTAAGATAATAAAAATGAAGGTCGATCTTGCATGTATTTAGTCTCTGTCACTACTTAAACTATATTGATAGGCGGTTTAAGCGTAAAAAACGGCTCGGACTTAGATAAAGCAAGTTTACAGTGTGTTTTATACAAGATATTTAGGAGGAACCCTATAAAACTTAATTTTTATGCACCAAAAACCAAAGAACCGGGTGCCGGGATTGCTTAGATGCTAGTAACAGTATGACTATTTCAAATGAAACTATGAAGAGCATATTCCAAGCGAGTTTTTGCGCCATTTTGTAACACCAGAGACTAAACAACAAATTTAACAGTGGTTTTCTTAAGGTGAAAGTACACCAAAGATGGCAAAAAGATGGGGGGGGAATGCTGTCAAACTACATATGTATGTACATAAGAAATTTGTATGAAAAAGTCAAAATGTTGCAGAAGTATTACTCTGTTTTTACTGTGGATAAGCATTGCAATGTTTCTAGCAACATTTTTAGCTGTGAAATAAAGCAAATGGGCATACTTTCATGTGGAATTTTTTATACAACAGCTTTTGCTGACATTTGTAAAACAATGTGGCATACTTAATAATAATAATAAAATTGTAAAATTCTTCCAAATCGCGAGATAGACACCACATTTTAAATGTTAAATTTTCCTTGTGAAATAATAAATGTTGCTCAACATTTTTCACAAATTTGAACCTTTCAACAAAACCCAAAAATACAAAAAAAGATTTTTCTACCATGGTGTAGGCAAAGCCGACTGTAGGTATCAATTTTTTTGACAAAACTGTTTTTGGTAGCTCAGCTGTTTTCGTGTAACATTTTACTGTTCCGTTTGGTCTATAATTAACACCATGAATCGACTTACAAACGAATAACGCTTGCAGATTATAGAATTTTATTATCAAAATTCATAATCGATTAAGAAAGTGCAGAAAGTGGAAAATTGTGTTTGGTGTGGATTATGGGTCGGTGGCATCATTGGATCATGCTTTTTCAAAGACGACAAAAGCAGGAACGGTACTGTGAATGACAAGCGCCACCGTGCGGTGATTACAAATTTTTTCCAAAATGGAAGAGCTGGACTTGGCTGAGAGAGGCGAGTTCGGTGATCAGTTTATTTCAATTGGTCACCTAGTTCGTGCGATTTAACGCCTTAAGATTATTTTTTGTGGGGCTATGTTAAGGTTCTTGTCTATAGGGATAAGCGCGTAACGGCTGACACACTGAAACCCAATATTAAAGAAATTATTCGTGAGATGTGTACCATTTGAGGCGTAGCCACGGTCAACATTTACATGAAAACATTGAATTATATAGATCGTTGTATCGACTCAAAAATTTCACATATTTCTCTAAATTTTATGTGTTTTTTTAATCAAATCCGAAAGCTTTTAAGTTTATTTCAAGTTGTTTTAAGTCCGGTTTCGTACCTGACAAGAGTGTGTGCGGTTTTCATTAGAGTAACGTGTTCTGATGTATAATTTTTTGTTAATCAACAATTTGCTAGTGAAATTTTAATAAATTTCATTTTCAGGCTTTGTGTGCTTTCTTGGCCTATAAACGTTTCTTAATTGGCGCCGGCGACGAATTTACATCAGCCTTTGAAAATGACCCCGCCAATGTGGTGCACCAACAGGCCTACAATAGCTATTCGGTGGACAATGATAATGACCAATATAGTGCTTCACCATTCACAGCTCAACAAACAGGTATTTTAATTTGAAATTTTATTGTTTTTAATAAAATTAATTCTAAATATATTAAAACATTTTCAGGCATGGAACAACAACCAAATATGGATTATCAACAGCCCACCTATTAGATAAATTTTTTTAATAAATACTCCCGAGTTTTTAGTAGCTGAGAAAACAAAATATCACTTGACACCATATTTACTGTTGATGTTATCAAGAAAAACATTTATTTTTGCATCTAAATTTATATGTGGCGCTCAAGGTAACAGGAAAATAACTTTGTAAATCTTGAACAATACAAAAATACACCGAAATAATACATATTCAAATGAACAGAGGACAAAAGACATTAAGACAAAACCACAAAAATCATCTCACAAGAAAACTGTAATAAAACATACATATTATAGAATTTACTATTATCTACACATACATACATACATACATATATACATACATATACACACTCACATAAAGGTTTACAGTTTGGGTCAAAACATTGCAAATTTTCATTAACCACTACTTTATTTTTACTACTTTTTAACTAGCTCACACACGTTGTGTGCGTCCTGATAATATTTTGCTAAATTTTGCTTTGAAAGTACTCCACACCAAATTTTTTCACTCTTACGTATTTACTTTTTATAAAGGTACCCATGCCTGGATACAATTCTAAAATTTTTGTAAAATTCTAAAATTTAAAAACTTATTGTAAAGCTCTGTAAAAGACAGACAGGAAATGAGTGAAGACAGCGCCATCTGTTGCGCAACATTGCTTTAAATATACTACTTTCAAAAATAAAAGATGCCTGAAAGTATGCAGTACCTTTAAATTTCACTGGTTTTTCTCCACTTTCTCATGGAAATAAGATATGTTTTGCGGAAAAATAGTATCCTATATTGGATAATAAGGGTACCTCCTCACAACATTTGGTTAAAATCCATCCAGTAGTTTTTACGTGATACGAGCACAGACAGAAAGACAGACAGACAGACAGGAAATGAGTGACTACCACTAACTTTATAAGTCCGCTTTCGACCCCCTTATTTCCTCGATAATTTCATTGAGCCTCTACTCTCCACTGTATTTACATCGGACTATTGACTGGTAACTGTCGAGGCTGCTGCCACATCACAGATTCTTTCATAATTGCTTACATTTGTCTACGGCTAAAGTCCCCCATAGCATCTTTATTTAATACGTATGTATATGCCCATGGGTCCTAAGCATTATGCGTATCGTCACCTTCGCTTTGAATCTTGCTAAGATGATACTTGAAATTCGCAACACCTGCCACTTATGCAACTTTTGCTAGAGGGACAATTGCTTCAGAAGTTTCTTTAGAGTTTAACCGGACCACTTTGGCGACCTACATATAAGAACCCTGAGTTTCTTCAGACTCTCTAACCCTTGCGAGACTTTCTAATTTAAACATGTTTCATTCTCACGGTTCTGTTTGATTTTATCACATAGAGAAAGGGAACTAAGGGCAAAAAAGTAAATTATACAGGAGAGCCGTTTAAAGATTATCCTTTCCTACGATTTTTATGAGTGTACACACTGAAAAATTAATTTATTAAACTCAAAAACACTTCGGTGGAGTCTGTGTCTATTACCTATCGATTTTACTCTTTCTAAATTTTACTCCAACTAAAAAAAAAATTAACCCTTTAAAAAGGTTAACTGAACAGCTTCAAAGTTTTCAAAAATTTTGGGAATTTTTTTCTGTACTCGACATGCAGAAAAAAAAATCGGCTTCGGCGAGGTCTGAGACAAATCCCATTCGATAATATATACAGCTTCTTAGCAGAGACAATACCAAACTAGAAGGCTGTTACCGGACGCCACAGCTAAGATATGAAAGTTGAACTATTGACGTTATACATCGTCTTTTTCAACGTACCAGAAAGTTGAAATATAGACAAGGCGAATTCATACCAGGTGGAGGTGACAGCCCAGCTGATAGTTTTTTGCTCTCGTTTTTTGCTAACGTTTCGTCAAAAATACATTGTTTCATATCTGCTAATCTAATGTCAAAGTTGTTGTTTTGTTGTTGCTCTACTGCTTACACCAGGTATTTATTCGCCTTGAATACAGCTTTTCTAATGAGTGTTGCCACAATCAGTACGTCTGCGTCAACGCAAAGAACGAAAATTGGGCAACTGGAGTTGGATAGCTATCAACTGGTTTCTCTTTGGTTTTATTAAATTTTTATAAATAACTAAAATAAAGTAAAAAGCTTTTATGTGCCCCGTTCTTCAGTAACGGCGAGCCATACCCAGACGATGGCCAGTGTACTCAATTTGTTCTTGAGTTATTACTGCAATACTTTTAGTAGAAAACACTAGCGGAATTCAGTGTTTGATGCAAATGGTCTTGCAAAAGTAGAAGGGCAAAATATCATAGTTTTTTTTTTTTTTGTTAAAACCAACAACAAAATACCTACATGTTTGTTTAATTACAAATAAAAAGCAATAATATATCCCCTTTGCACTTACGCAAGATCATTTGCATCAAACACTGAATACCGCTACTTATTTTTTCTATCAGTGTAATTACCAATTACCAACATGTCTGTAGATATTGGAATTTTCGTTTAATGTTTATTCTAAAAATTGCATTGATAAGAATAATAGAAAATGTTTTGAATACTGTTTTTAATTTTAGCAACTGTTTTGACCGCGACATACCTAAACTTATAAGTAAAAAAACACCTAGAACTAAGGAAAAAAGCTTTGTTTGGATTAAAAAAATTATACAAAAACTTGCTTCAGCTTTAGATGAGAATTTAAAAAAAGATAATAAATACAACACTGTAACAAAAAAAAAAAATCTTTTGTATTTTAATAAGTATTTAAAAAACAAGCAAAACAAAAAATAATTAAATAAGAAAAATTTTTAAAATAAACAGTAAACAAACAACAAGGTTTTTATAAAACTTTGTTAATTACACAACAATAAAATACCTAATTGGTATAATAAAACAAATAAATATTTATGGATATTTATTAAGAAAATTTAATTTAAAAACAGTGTATTTATGAAAGAAATAATAAATGTTGAAAAGTAAAAACCAAAGCATTATTATATTGATAACTCAGGTTATAATTAGAAATATTATTAAATTATCTTTTATTGTCTACTATATTTTAGCTAAAATTTATAATATTTTTATTTGAATAAAAATAGTTTTAGTTAAGTCTTGCTTAATATTATTTGTTTGTATAATTTTGTTAATATAGCAAAAAATGGAAGAAACTTTTCATATTCACAATAATTACTTTGTTGTAAGCTTTTCTTAGCTTAAAAAATTATATTGATAAAGCCCAGTATTCTGTTTATTTTTTCATGGCAAAATTCTTCCAAATCGGGAGATAAGCCTGGTACTCTGTTCAGTTTTTCATGCGGAATACTGTCAAACTACATACAAGAAAAATTTGTATGAAAAATTGTCATGAAAAAATGTTGCTGAAGTAGTACTCTGTTTTTGATGTGGAAAAACATTGAAATGTTTCTGGCAACATTTTATCAAAGCTGTGAAATAAAGCAAATGGGCATTATTTCATGCGGAATTTTTCAAACAACAACTGATCACCTGGCTTTTGTTAACATTTGTAAAACAATGTGGTATACTTAATAATAATAATAAAATTGTAAAATTCTTCCAAATCGCCGAGATAGACACACACATTTTAAATGTCAAATTTTCCTTGTGAAATAATAAATGTTGCTCAACATTTTTCACAAATTCTAACAGAGTACTAGGCTTAATTGGAAACATTTTTTTGTGTTCTATTGACAGCAGTGTTACCAACGCAACTTATTTTTGGTCAAGGATGATAGAAGACCGCTATAACAAAAAGTATAAAATTTGAATTTGGAAATAAATTCGTGTCCCAATAGTTAATGTAATTCCATGTATGTGGTAAAAATTTTGAACTGTTATAGACAAACAGCTGAAATTTAAAAGGAAACTGTTTTGCAAAGTCCGCTATAACAAGTATACAATTTGAATTTAGAAATTAAAGGGTGTCCCCTTAAATAATGTAATCTGGCCTATATGGCCCTATATTTTGAACCAACAGGTCTTCCAGTTAAAATTGCAAATTAAAGGGTGTCCCAATAGGTGATGTTATTTGACATATGTGGCCCTATCTTTGAAACCGTTATAGACAGAGGCTTGAATGGTGTCCCCATAAAAGACGGATGCTGGTGAAAATAGCTTAACTTCTGAACAGTAATAGGGAGATGCTTGACATTCACATAGTCTTTATTTTTTTCCGATAATTTTTTATTTGCTTTAAATCTATTTCTTACTGATTACTTCCTACATTTTTAGTTTAGAATTGATGCTCATCTACATATCTGTTTTGAAGTCGGTTTTTTTTGCAAGAATTATTAAAAGTAAAATATGCAGGAAACTATTGACTTGTTAATCTATATATTTTTAGGGTTGGTAACACTGATTGGCGCTTTAAATTATGAACACCATCGTGTGGCGTCACGAATAGCAGTTAATTATTCTCCGTTATAATCAGTACACTGAACTGAATAAAATTATAAAACTTTTTTGTAGAGCCAAGAGTTTAAACTTTATACATTAGGGTATAAATTAATAAAAAAATATATTTAAATTATAAAGAGAAATTTAAATACAAAATGTGTTTAATAAAGCGTTTAGAAATCGAAAATACTTTTTATAAATATGGCCATAAATAAATATTTCATTTTCTGCTTTTTTGTTATTATTATTGTTTTTCACTTCTATGTTAATAGATAAAATTATAGAAAATATTTTTTAAATACTTAAAATAATAATTAAAGTATTATTTAACGATAAAAAACAATACACTCATTAATTAAACACTTGTAAGAATATGTAGTCGATCAAAGAAATTAAGAAGAAAAACATCCAAAATTAAAGATAAATAACAAAAAAAAAAAAAAAAAACACTTAAATGCCAAAAACAAATAAGTACGGAATATGACAGAATAATAATATACATAAAAAATAATTTGCTGTTTATCAATATTTATACTTAATAAATCAATTATTTCCTGAAATATAGAAAAAAAAACATTGTTACATAAAATAATAATATTCAAAAATTATATATAAATAAAAGAAAAATTTACATACACATAGAAAAAATACTTTATATTTATATATTTGTCTATTTAAGTAGTAAATGTGCGCGTTTTTTTTAGAAAATATAAAAAAATTAATTATAATTTATAAAAAAAAAAAATATTACAACAAATAAAAACAAATACACAATAAAACCTATAAATATGATTATACATACAATTAAATGTAACTAATAATGATTATGTTATATAATTAATAAATAAAACATAAATAAAAAAACTTAAATTTAATATACACATAGACAAAATATAAATTATATTTGGTTGAAAAATTAAGAAAAGAGAAATACATTTAACAAGTAATATTAAACATAACAGTGTTATACTTATTTTTCTTTCAGTGTAATTTAAATAGCAAGGGCCAGGATTTACTATCTTACACAATCGTAATTCCAGAAAAATCTGTCAGAATTCTATTCTACTTAAAAATCATTTCAAAATATCGTTCTAGGTGCCACACTATTATACAAAAACAAAAAGATTTTACAACTCTGATATGCGAGCAGAAGAAAAACTTTTTACCCCGTCTTTATTAGCTATCAATCAATATGTCTTACCAAAAGTCAAACTTCATACATATAAAAAAGCATTATAATCTTTTGAAAAAATTCACAACCCCCCGTTTACATTAGCCATCAACATGTCGTGACAAAAGTCAAACTTCATATAACCCATGTTAATGACTAATGAAGACGGAGGGTTAGCCATCAACATGTCTTAAGGCCATGATTCACTATCATACTCAGTCGTACGATCTGTCAAAAAATGCTTGTGTGCTCAAAAAGTATAATAGTGTGGAGTAGAAATGTGTGTGTGTGTGTGTGTGACACACTTTTTGACAAGTCGTACGATTTGATAATCTTTAGAAAAAATTCATAAAATATTGTTTTTCCATGCGATCTGAGTTGCAAAAACTTGTTTTGTATGATAGTGTGGCATGTACAACGGCATTTTTAAACGATTTTTAAAGTAGGACAAAATTCTGTCAGATTTTTGATTGATTAAATCGTACGATTGTGTAGGATAGTTAAGGTTGGCCTTTAAAAATAGTGAAATTTCATATAAAAACAGTATTAAAAATAATGTTTTTTATATGAAGTTTGACTTTTCTTAAGACATGTTGATGGCTAATGTAGGCGGGGGCTTATGCATTTTTTTAAAAGATTATCTATCAAATCGAATAGAACTGTCAAACGTCTGTCACACACATACACATCTCATCAGCACTATCACACTTCTTGAGCACACAGGCCATTTTTGACAAATCAGACGACTGAGTATGATAGTGAATCAAAGCCCCATCTACATTAGCCATATATCAGGATGTGTTGTCAAGGCATCAGTTTCGGCGAAGAGCAATCTTTAAAGCTTTGGTTAACTTATACTTTTTCAATTATACACTGGCCGCAAGAATGGACCATATGAAAAATCCATTAGGTTTAAGTCCGCTGAATATGGGCACTGTGGTTAGGGCTTCAAACATTTCCTTGTAAAACAACATTGATGATCTTTATTGGATGGACGAGTTTTACTTAAATGTTCTATGATTTGTAATTTTGCAGAGCAACTCGTTGGTCCAAATCGCTTTTTAATTTGTATGCTATGCATAACGACTCAATGGTTCGAGCTTAAATGAGACTATATTGATAAATAAAACTAATGGCAAGGCACATTCAACAGGTAACCAAACTACGAAGGGGATGTGTTAAGTCAAAATTTTTTAAGTTTTTTTATATCGAGTTTAATAGTTCAACTTCAATTTAAGGGGAAAAATTGTAAGTTTAACTCAAGGCATATTCATCAGTTAACCTCACTACGAAGGGGAAATATTAAGGCGAAATTTTAAAAATTTTGTTTGTATGTAGTTTGATAGTTCAACTTCCATTTAAGGGGAAAAACTGAAAGTTTAATTGTCAAAATCCATAAAAAAAATTTTAATTATTTTCGCCTTAATATATCCCCTCAGTAGTGAGGCTACCTGATTAATATGCCTTGGTTTAACTATTAAAATCCATATAAAAAATTTTTGAATTTTTGCCTTAATATTTCCCCTCCGTAGTGAGGCTACCTGATCAATGTGCCTTGAGTAATGGAGTAAAATTATTTAAAAATAATGAAAATTCAACACTCTTCTATAGATCAAGGCAGACATTATAATCAAGTAGCCCAAGGCATTGTAATCAGGTAGCCTCTACGGAGGGGAAATATTAAATTTTTTAATTTTTTATGTGAAGTTTGAAAAAAGGGGAAAAATTGTAAGATTAACTGTAAAAAAATTAAAACTTTCGCCTTAATATTTCCCCTCCTTAGTGAGCCTCCCAGAGGCAAATTAATATCAGGTGGCCTATTACGAAGGGGAAATATTAAGGCAAACATTTAAACTTTTTTATGTGGATTTTGATAGTTAAACTTACAATTTTTCTCCTTAAAAGGAAGTTGAACTATCAAAAACCATACAAAAAAAAAAAAAAAAAAAATTAAAAAATATTCTCTTAATACTTCCCCTTCCTAGTGAGGCTACCTGATGAATGTGCCTTTCTAAAGATAAAAGAAACAAGAAAATCGCAAAAAAGAAATGAAAGACAGTTGAGTTTAAATAATATTTTTTATTTCTTTTAAAATTAACAAACACTTCTTAATAAAAAAAAAATACAGCAACAGCAAAACAAGTACTTAATAATATAATAATAAACCCAATAATATCCTACAATATCGGATAACTGCACTCACTAGCGATACCACAAAAACTATTCTCATTACGTGGCAACCTCATAAAACCATTTTCTCCCCAATTGGCCGAATATGAATTTTTAATAATCCAATAATCGCGGCCATTTTCCGAACCGTAACCAACCACCACTATAGCGTGATTAACTTCACCCCGATTGCAGGCATCATCATCAAAAATACCACCACTATACTGTTCAAATGTCTTAAGATCGGCATTAATGGAACAAGCCAAAGGACCCAAAGTGGCTATAACTTCTTGCATATTCTCCTCATCGCCAGGTTTAATGCGGGCATAATCTCGTATAAAAACTCCTTTATCATAGGTTTCATTGCGGCCACATACCGCATTTGCCATTGCTCTATAGGGGTATTTGACATCTAAAGAAACACCATGATCGCGTATATACTCAAAACCATATTCCTGAAAGCCACCATCACAACCCATGCTGCCATAATCGTCAGCACAATCTACTAAATTCTGTTGCGATAAAGGTACTAGGAGACCAGTACGTCTAAACAAATGACCTTCTAAGGCACCAATAGTAGCAAAAGACCAGCAAGAGCCACATTCAAAGCCCTGAAAACCAGCAGGAGTTACTCCACCCAATTCACGCCAATCAAAGTTATCAGGAATATTCTTGTTATTGGTTTTGGCTGTAACAAAATTAACATGTCTGGAGGTAATTTCTCTGTAATAAAAAGAAAAATTAAAAAAATAAGACGTAACTATTATTACGTTTGCCATAACTAACTTACTCTCCTGTAAAGGAGATTTTAGAACCCAAAAACTTGGTCACTTCTTGGTGGGTTAAATCTGCCATAGAATTTATAGTCATGTGATATGAACTCAAACCCAAGGCAGCATATTTATTTCCCATATCAACCAAAGCTTTTGTACCCAAAAATATGGATTCTCGATTTTGTTTCTCTTGTTCATTTTTATAAACTTTACCCGTCTGCTCTAGATAATCATCAAAGTTATTCACATGAAATAATTTGATAAAGCTGCGTTGCTCCTGAGTTTGCACTATGGAACTGATGAGCAATATTACTGTTGTTATAATCAGTACTAAAGAGATCGTAAACATTTTAGCGTTTTTGGCGGTTTTTTTTTTTTTTTTGATTGGAAGCTACAAAGAAGATGCAAAAAGAGTTATTTTTTAAGGTGATGATTATTTAAATAAATCATATCAAAATAGGGAAACGTTTACTTAAAATGTCAGGGGAACTGAAACATATTTCTAATATTTTGGGAACTCAGTGATGAGTCATTCATTATTGAGTCTCGCGCAAACATAACTTTTACTTCGGACTTTAATGATTACTGGCTGTAGAAAGCCAGGTGTCGACATCCCTTCTCTGTACTATCTCCGCATAAGGCTAAGGTTTAGAATGGTTTTAGTCTACAGTTATGAGTCTAATGCCTGCAAGTAGTTTATACTCTGTATACACAATTTGACTCGATTGTATCTAAGCAAGTTTTTGAGATCCCTCCGAAGAACCTTTATACATAAATCTATTCACCTCTTGCTATTCTTGTTCATCTATACCGGATTCCTATATTCGCCAATAAAATCGGAGTCCATTCCTTAGCCGCCAAAGCAAAATCGAACAAAATATTGTTAGGATGCACACAACGTGTGTGGGCACAGCTAGTTTTTAATAAATTTGCTTTTTTCATTATAATATTCATGCTTTCGTTCATCGTTTACATTTTTGATTATTACTTTTTTTCTTGTTTTAAGTTATTAACAAAAAACTTTTGTGTAAAAAAAAATATTCGTTCATATAAAACAAGTTTTTGTGGTTCGTTAGTAAATTAATCAATGGATTATTGGCTGAAAATAAATTTGTTAAAAAGTAAAGAGGTCAGTAATTATATAAGATGAATATGATGATCTTAACGACTTCAAATGCGACTTGATTATTATTTTTTTTTTGCCATGATACTTACTCATATTTTAAAAAGTAGCGATACTAACAATAAATTATGCCCTAGACTTGAAGCAACGAGCTGGAGGTTGTAAACCCGCTTTAGTAAATCACTAGCTGTGCCCACACACGTTGTGTGTGTTCTAACAATATTTTGTTCGATTTTGCTTTGAAAGTAATCCACACCAAATTTTAAGACTCTTATGTATTTAGTTTATCTAAAGGTACCCATCCCTGGATAAAACTTTAAAATTTATAAAAATTATTGTAAAGCTCCAAGGCACATTCATCAGGTAACCTCACTAGGAAGGGGAAATATTAAGGCGAAAATTTTTAAATTTTTTTTTATATGTAGTTTGATAGTTCAACTTCCATTTAAGGGGAAAAATTGTAAGTTTAATTGTCAAAATCCATATAAAAAACTTGATTATTTTCGCCTCAATATTTTCCCTCAGTAGTGAGGCTACCTGATTAATATGCCTTGTAAAGCTCTGTAAAAGACAGACAGGAAATGAATTACTCATTATTTTAAAACAGCGCCATCTGTTGCGCAACATCTATCTATATATGTATGTAACGTATGGACTCCAAAACGGCTAGGCTGATTTTGATGAAATTTTCAGGGAATCTTCAGAATATTCAGGCGGTTGACACTGTGAAGTCTGATTTTTGATTTTCGGTCTACGGGCGGAGGGGCGTGGCAAAATCCAATTTTCATATTGCACCACCAATGATATATACATATATTTATTTTTTATTTCACTTTATTTTTTTTTTGAAAGCCGTTCTCATGTTTTTTTCAAAACGAGATATCAAACTCTTAAATCGAATATGTAGTTCCGACGATATTTACAAAAACTTATGTTAATAATGATCCAATATCAAAATTTTAAAACTTTCGAAATGTTGCATTCAAAAAGCCGAGTTTAATTACAAAATATTTACATCATTCGATATTCATAAGATATGCCGCGCTTACTAAGGTGCAACATTGTATAATAAGTTAGAAATAATATTATACAAGTCTAACAACCTCCTACAAAAATCCGGATTGGCTGTGCGAGAGTGCAATTTTGGCACCAAAAAATGATGATGTCAACAAGCTCAATGAGCAAATTCAATTGAAACTGCCCGGCAAATTAATCAAATATACAGTATCGGATCGACACAGTAACGGATGAAGAACAAGCCGTCAATTATCCCACTGAATTTTTGAATTCATTGGAACCACCCGGAATGCCACCGCATGTACTAACATTAAAGGTTGGATCACCGCTAATTCTTATTCGCAACTTAAACGCACAAAGTTATGCAACGGAACCAGATTGACCATCAAAATTTGTTCACCAAATTTAATCGAGGCAACAATCATCGGTGGCAGTTTCAAAGGCGAAGACGTACTTATTCCACGAATTCCGATGATTTCCAACGATTTACCATTCCAATTCAAGCGGCTACAATTCCCTTTGCGTCTATCCTTTGCTATTACCATCAGCAAAGCACAAGGCCAATTATTGCTGGCTTAATTTTGGAAAATTCATGTTTTTCACACGGCCAGTTGTATGTGGCTTGCTACCGAGCCAAAACTTTATACGTTTTTGCACCAAATAAAAAAACAAAAAACATTGTCTATCCGCTGGCCTTAAGATGAAGTAATAAATAAATATAATTGAGCCCATATCTACACCATATGTAAGTTATTCCGTAAAAAACTTTATGATAACTATTCCATGGAATTTTATTTAAAGGACGTCAATTTCATTAAAAGCTCAATTTAAATCGTGTGGTAATACAACACTAATGTTTGCTTAGGGCCAACAACGCGGACCGGGTCAGCTAGTTACTTATAATAAAAGATGCCTTAAAATAAGCAGTACCTTTAAATCGGTAAAAAAGCAACGTACTTTCACTACTTATTCTCCACTTTCTCTTGGAAATAAGATATTTTTGCGGATACCAAGGTAGCTCCTCACAAAATTTTGTTAAAATCCATCCAGTAGTTTTTAAGTGATGTGAACACAAAGAAAAAGAAAGACAGACAGACAGGAAATGAGTTACTGTTTTATTACATGTATAGATTGTATTTTTATGTAGAATAAAAAACAAACATGCATACACACACACCTTAAGGTAATTATAATACAATTAATGTTGTTTTAATTTTTTACGTTACGATTACGTATATTACCTACGTATGTTTATCTGTTCTTTATCTTATGCTTGTCTTTTATTCAAACTTTTTTTTATTGCTTGCCTTGTGTTGCTTTTGCTTTAACAGTTTCAAATCAACTGACACTTTCTTTCAATTATGTTATTGATTTTATATACATGAGTTGGCTTAGTCAGCAAATGTGCTAAGTCCATTATTAATATTTTTTGTGAGAGACGAAAAATGTATAACTTTTTAAACGACTTCAAAAAAGAAGGAGATTATCAATTCGACCTTTTTTAGATATGTAACCGCAGAACTCAGCCATTTCTGAATCGATTTTAAAATACTTTTCTTATTTGAAAGGTTATGCTTTAAGGTTGATCTCGTTTTAAAAACAGTTCATTATATTAAAAATTAAAGGGTGTCCCCATACAATATACATGTTTTTTACGTGTCTTAAGAACCGTAAAGGGCACCAAATTAAAATTTTAAAAAATTGCGTGTCGCTATAGATGCCAACAGAAGAAATTAATAAAAAAAGTAATTTAAAGGGTGTCCCCATAGTTGACGTAATTTGACTTATTTGGGCCTAGCTTTTGAACCGTTATAGACAAACCCTTGAAAATTTGACAAAATGTCGATTACTATGACCGTTATAATAAAGTGTATAAATATTCAAAATTTTAAATTAAATTGTGTTCCAATAGTTCATTTAATTTGATGTATATGGCCATACAGTTGTACACAGACCTTTGAAATTTACATAGAAGCTGTATTGTTAAGTCAGCTATAACAAAAAGTATAAAATTTGAATTTGGAAATAAAAGGGTGTCACAATAGTTAATGTAATTCAATGTATGTGACCAAACTTTCGAACTGTTATAGACAGACAGCTGAAATTTACAAGGAACCTGTATTGCAAAGTCCACTATAGCAAGTATACAATTTGAATTTAGAAATTAAAGGGTATGCCCATAAATTATGTAATTTGATCTATATCTTGAAAATTAAGCAGAATGTCCACTACTTTCTCTGGTATAATAACAAGTATAAATATTTGCAATTCTAAATTAAAGGGTGTCCCAATAGTTCATGTAATTTAATATATATGGTTAAACTTTTGAACCGTTATAGAAAGATAGTTGAAATTTACAAAGAATCTTTGTGGCCAAGTCCTCTATAACAACGGGTCTTTAATTTAAAATTGTAATTTAAAGGGTATCCCAATAGGTGATGTTATTAGATCCATGTGACCCTATCTTTGATACCGTTATAGGCAGAGGCTTAATGTCCCCATAAAAGAAGGATGCTGGTGCAAATAGCTTAACTTTTACACAGTAATAGGGAGAGGCTTGACATTCACACAGACTTTTCCCCCCCCCCTAATTTTGGCGCATCTTTTATTTGGTTTAAATCTAATTCTTAGAGATTACTTCATACATTTTTAGTTTAGAATTGGTGCCCTTCTGTCTCTTTTGAAGTCGGTTTTTTTTGCAAAAATTATTAAAATTTAAAAGTTCACAACGCTGCCATTTATTCCAAAACTAACTGAGCACAGAATAATAAACCCCCGTCTTCATTTGCTATCAACATATGTATCTTAACAAAAGTCAAACTTCACATGAAAAAAAAAAACAGTTTTAAAAATAATGTTTTTTTATATGAAGTTTGACTTTTGTTAAGACATGTTAATGTCGAATAGAAAAAGGGGTAAGAGACAAAGAATTTATACTTAAGAGGCCTAGACACGATCAAAATTGTGAATGTGTGCTGGATGTTTTGATGTACAGATGCTGGATGACTCATCAAGCATTCAATACTAATTTGATTTTGTATTGCAAGTATCACCAACTTCCGTCTAAAATTTATGCGCAGTACATTTTTTCTTTTTTTTTTTATCTTGGAGATTTCCATCCTGATGTTGTTTTTAGCTTTACAATAAAATTACACATTAAATTATGGTCACTTAAATAAATTATGCGATTTCTTTCTTTTTCTTCCGACATTTTTGGCAACCGTACAACTTGAAAT
Source organism: Phasia obesa (assembly GCA_949628195.1). NCBI lineage: Eukaryota > Metazoa > Arthropoda > Insecta > Diptera > Tachinidae > Phasia > Phasia obesa. The sequence goes on along the minus strand of OX451219.1, from coordinate 18,560,999 downwards.
CTGATTTAAAATGAAAAATTTGTACGTGCTTGAAGAACAAACACATTACACACTTCAAAATGTGACATCCAGCATGCCAGAAATCACAAATTTTTAATTTTTCATCCAGCATCGTCTGTGTAAAACGCGAAAATATGTTTTTACAAATACATATGTACTCCTACAATGCTAGATGATTATTTTGACCGTGTCTAGGCCGCCTTATATAGTCCCGTTCCACACTTACAATTTTTGTTTCTGCAGCACATGTGTTTGCTGTTGGGAGAGGATATAAAAATGGCAGCGGTACAATGTTTCATGCACTTGAAACTCTGCTGCGACTCTCTAATGTTGTTGTTGTTTGCTTTTTTCGATATGAGAATGACTGTATAAAAGTATACCTAATGTCGGCCTAATGTCGCCACGAAATTGACTTTCTATTAGCTAATAATTCTGATTGAGAGACTATAAATTATGAGAGTTTTTATTATAAATACACAATCGAGCAACACTCAATTGTGTATCTCTTGCGCGACAAGTTCAATGGCAGTGTTATCTCACGTGGCGGAGATGTCAATTGGCCGCCAAGATCATGTGATTTGACACCGTTGGACTTCTTTTTTTGGGGTTATTTGAAAGAAAGGGTGTACGTCGATAAACCAGCAACAATTCAAGAGTTGAAGGATGAGATAATTTGGCCAATTAACGGCATAGAACCTCAATTATGCCTCAGCGTCATCGAAAATTTGGAGCATCGGGTGGAGGTGTGCAGCCGAGATCGCGGCGGACATTTGGCCGATATTTTGTTCCATACATAATTGAACCATACTAATATTATCAAAATAAAAAGAAGTGACAATAATTTCCTAAATAATTTGTGTGATAATCAACATCGGCCCTTGAAATTTAACCACCTTTTACAATAGGTAGAGTCTTGAAACTTTGCTCAAATAACCATCAGAGTAATATGCATTGTGTAGCGAAAAAACAGATTTTTTTTTTGGATTCTGCCCAAAAAATTGGTAAATGACAAAGGTACGAAACCAAAGCGCCAGGGTGTAATAGCCTTAGCTTCTTCCAAAATCTGCAGTGCGACCTATACCTTCGTATAGGAAGTAAGACTCCAAATTCAGCTAGGTAAAAATTAATAAGAGTTTAATGGTGCTCCTCCAGTGAAAATCTTGAATTTATTGGTTCTCCTCCACTTAAAAATTGAGTTTAATGGTGCTCCTCCAGTTAACAGTCCAATGTCCGACTTATTGAAATTTAAATTTATAGGTTATAAACGATATCCAAAAGATTACACGTGGCTGATTAAACAACCACCAATAACAGTACCGTAGTAGAGCTATTCGAGAACGCCAATCAGCCAGTGTGAGTACGAGACGCAAACCACTCGAAGGCCGAGCAACAAGGACGGCCTGATTGACTTTAAGCGATAATGACAATGACGCACGTACGTGTTCCCCGACCCAGAGCTACTTTACGACTCCCAAAAAACAGATTGGATGAAAACAGTTGTCGTCGTACCTTGCATATAAACTAAAACATTTTCGATGTGAGAATATCGTGTGTTTTCAAGTTTAAGGTTGGCCATACTTTTATTTCAAGTGTTTATTGTATATTTTGTGAATGGGTGTAGCGAAGCGCACCGGGGATAGCTAGTAATAATGGAAAATTAAAAAAAAATCTAATGAATAAATTTGTCACAAAAAAAACGAAAATAATTAATTATAAAATTCTGTTTTAAGAAAAAAGAAAAAAACGAGAGAATAAGACCCATAAGACACAAGATTTGTCCCAAAATAAAATATTCTATTTAAAAATTTAACGCTAAAATATTAAAAAAAAGAATTTCATCAGAAAGTTAATCTAATACAGTTCTAGATTTTATTTTAATTAAAATTTAAATATATAAGAGTGCAATCATTATGTCATTAAGATTCTGAAGGAAAAATAGCATTTTTAGTTAGTAAATCATTTCGTGTTCGGTGCAATTTCATCAGACCCCCTTCGCCCCAAGTGGTGCCAAATGAATTCATCAATAGCCAATAATTTTTATTCGTATCTTCGTCTCTGCCATAACCAACGACAACCATATAATGGGACCCTTTGCCTGTAAGCGGCTGTTGGAAAATGCCTTCAGAATAATGCATAAAGTCAAATGAGGCAGGATTAAATTCCACCACTACAGGCATACCAGCCGAAACATATTTTTGCAAAGCGCCAACATCACCTCTTCTTATTTTAGAATAGGCTGTTAAATTTGCAACTTGAAATTGCTCGGCTCCAGTTGGTGGCGTACAGCTACCCGGTTGGTTTCTATTATTTTGATTTTTGTAATCTTTTTCCAAATATAAATTATTTTTGCGCTGCGTTAAATAATCAAAAGCAGCTTGGGGTATTTGTTTGTAACAGGCGTTAAAACCCCCTGCACAATCAATTAAGTTTTGGGCAGATAAGGAGGAATTAGAATTTTTGTTGTCGGGCTCTGACGCCTTAAATAATTCGATTGATTTGGCAACTGCATAAGCCCATCCACTGTTACACTTGGTACCTTGATTTTCGATATTTAACTCATATCCCATATCTCTAGGATCGTAAGTGGGAGCGGCTTGTTGAACTGGTGGTGCAGGCTTGTCATAGGAACGTCTTGAAGGTAGGGTGGGTGGAAATAGATCTTTAAAATGTATGAAACGCATATCGGTAAATTGATTAACTGCCAATCTGTAGGTTTTAAGACCGCGATCATACAAAGCGTTACGGCTGTTTATAAGATTCTTGTTAACTGCGTAATAAAATTTAGCATATCCTTCGTGCACTATGTTTAAGTAGGTTTTTTGGTAAGTTGCCTAAAAAAGTCGAATAAATTTTCTGTAAAATAAGTTTTGTTCAATAGTTAGAATTTATTCACCTTATAGTCGTCCCATTCATCCATGGATACATTTGGAATGGCAAATGTACCCATGGCCAAATCCACCAAACTCAACGCCACAATCGCCGCTATTATTAGTTTAAATCCTGCCATAATGTTGCCTTGGCCATAAAACAAAACTAAATAATTTTAAACAGCGGAAATAACATGGCTTTTATACTTTTGTTTTTTATCTTTGGAGATAATATTTGGAAGATCTTTTATTAATCTTTCATAAACTTAGGTGAAATGATAACAAAGATAGAGAAATGTATATTCTAGCCCATTTTTATAACCTAATAGAATCTTATCTTCTTGTTTTTAACTAGAAAACTTTACCTTGACTAATTAAACATAATACATAATTTTATATTTATATTTATACAGAACATGCGTTAGTTGCACAGGTTGACCTAAAATCTAGGCAAAATTTTAAATATGTAAATGAAAAACAATTTTTGGCAGTGTATTTTATTTATAAAGGGTGGTTAAATTTTAAGGGCCGATGTTGATTTTGAATAAAACACAAATTATTTAGGAAATTATTGTCATTTCTTTTTATTTTGAAAATATTGGTTTGGTTCAATCATGTATGGAACAAAATATCACCAAATGGCCGCAGCGACCTCCATCCGATGCTCCAAATTTAGCTGCTAAATTGTTGCTGGCTTATCAACGTACACCTTTTCTTTCAAATAACCCAATAGATAGAAGTCCAACGGTGTCAAATCACATGATCTTGGCGGCTAATTGACATAGCCACCACATGAGATAACTCGGCCATTTTACGGTCGCGCAAAAGAGCCATTATTTCATTAGCTGTGTGGCAAGTCGCACCGTCCTGTTGAAACCACATATCGTCCACATCCATATCTTCCAATTCGGGCCATAAAAAGTTCGTTGTCATCTCACGATAGCTAACACTATTCACAGTAACTGCCTGACCGGCCTCATTTAAAAAAAAAATACGGCCCGATGATGCCGCAAGCCCATAAACTGCACCAAAGAGTCACTCTTTGTGGGTGCATTGGTTTTTCGACAATCACTCTTGGATTATCATTTGCTCAAATGCGGCAATTCTGATTATTGTCGAATCTACTGAGTTGAAGATGTGCCTCATCACTGAAGATGATTTTCTTCGAAAACTGATCATCCACTGTTGCCATTTCTTGCCACCATTCTGACCATTGCTCGATTGTGTATCTTTCCATAGTTCAAACTGAGTTAGTATAAAATGAGAAATTAAATGCAGAAAAACCTTGACTTTTAGGTGTGGTTCACATTCGAAATCGGCTCTTAAAATTTAACCAATCAATATATAAAGCACAAAGTGTATTTGTTTACTTGTGTGCTCGTTTGTCGGAAAGCTATAACAGCCTACACCAGTGGATCGATCTTCCGTGGGAACTGTAATAGTTAGAATCTAGTAATGTAATGGATTAGTGGGCGTGGTACCTCCTATATAAAGAAAATAAATTATGTTCGTGTGGCTGAGAAACTGTAACAGTTAGAGTAATAATATTTTGTTCAAGTAACACCTCTTTTAACATGCATAGTCCAAAGAAAAAGGGACTAGATTGGAATAGTAGGCATGGTGCACCCCATATAATGTTAAAGTTATCACCGTGTGCTTTGGTATCCGTAATACGTAGAGTATTGGAATTTTGCATGACTAACTACCTCATCAATATGCATAGTTAAGCAAACAATTGGCTGGCTTGGAACAGTGAGTGGGGTACCTCTCATATAAAGTGAACAATTATTGTCGTATACCTAGAGAGCTGTAATAGGTAGAATCTTGAAATTATCACTTATTAATGTGCATAGTGTAGAAAAAAAAAATGACTGGTTGGACTGGAAGGATGGGAGGGTGGTAGGAGCAACTGCCACACAAAGTGCCAGGTACTAAATGCTTCCTCTCCTGATCTGAAAACCAAGACTTAGTTCTGGTTTTAATCGATAAATGCTTTGATTAAATGAAAAATAATTTTATTATAAGCAAAATTATGTTTCTAACCATTTTTGCCTTGGCATCGATATTATTGTCTAGAAAACAAATGAAATGCCTATAAAATTGGTTGAGTTCGGTCCAACGAGCCTCTTCGTATATATATATATATATATATATTTAAGACGTCTCATGGCTGTTCTTGAGGCGTTACGAGGTTCAGAAGCTTTGCTGGCGCAATCCCAAGGTTAGGTTAGGTAAAGCTTCCTATAGAACTTCAGTATCTCCAGTTCGTAAGAACCACCTGGAGCTTTTCGCAAAACCTATCAGTCTACTCCGTGTTGCGTCTCTGACAGTCTAGATCCTAAAAGAATCCTTGGGCTAAAGATATGAGCCTGTGTTTCTAAGATATTCCAGGTATTAAAATAATCCTTCACCCAAATACTTCAGCCTGCGTTCTTGCAGAACCGAGTAGTCGCTCCGACATACGTCGAATCATACAGCGCCCAGTTATGATGCCTACTAGAAGCGATATGAAATTTTTTCCGCGATCCAGTAATGTCTTCGTCCTATACCTGTCGATTGACGGGCAAATAATTTTGGACAATCTGCAAGTGGTTATCGTAGACCACCTTCGAGTCGTTTCCTTTAGTGACCATTCCCGTAGCCTGTTGGAAAGTTAGGCCAAGGGGATTAATGTCCACTGTGCATTTACCACGTGCAGGCTTTAACCGTGTTCCTCGGGCGTTGATCGGCCATCTTGTTTCCTCAAATACACTTATGCCCTTAAAACCCAAACTATCCTAACACGGTGTCGACCAAGTAGGGCCAGAGACAGACAGACGCAATCTTTTGAATAGTTGTTAGCTTGGACTTCAATAAACCCTATAACAAATGTAATTATTGTAAATCACATAATTTATTATAATAAAACCGTTTATAAATGTTCAAAAGCCGGGCAAAAATTACCGGCCTATTGAAATACTGCCGCAATGTAAAAAGTTCTTGACAAATTAATCCAAACTTAAAACTTGGCTCATATTCATAAAATATATCCCATATATATATATATATATATATATATATATATATATATATATATATATATATATATATATAATGATTAAAAAAATTGTGTATGAAAATTTGTTTATAAACATTTTATATATCAAAAATATTTTTTGAGTTTGGCCCGGCCCATATGCAAATGATAAATCTATACTATCTGACACGCAATCTGGTTTCAGATCCGTACATAGGGAACTACGCGTGAAGATATCGTTTCTAATTTTACTCGATAATTTCAAGAAATTTGATACTATCAAACACATTACTCTCTGCCTAAAAATAAGACACGTGCCGTTTCACAAACACAAGAGGTAACCCACAATTTACTTGTGTTTATTGTCTATCAGTCTGGGGGTTGTGCGTTCGATTCCCAGCAAAGACCCTGAGTGTTTCCCTACAACGAGCAAAGATCTTCTTTACTATGCTCGATCATTAAAATTGAATATAATTTGTTATTGTATTGTGTTATTTAATAAATAAAATACATATAAATAAAATTAATAATTAAAGAGTGTCCCCGTAAAACACAGGCGATTTTTACGTATCGTGTTCCCATAGAAGAAGTGATTTTGATGTATATAGCCTTATCTTTTGTTAAAAACAACAATTCTAGATAGAACAAGTAAGAGTGCTATATTCGGCCATGCCAAATCTTATATACCCTACGCCATAGTAATGTTAAATATTTCCTTATCCTATTAAGTTTCCAAATTTCACAATAATATAAATTCGGTTTTTACAAATCTATACATATAACAAAATAGTAACTCATTTCCTGTCTGTCTATTTTTCTCTGTGTGTTCGCATCACGTAAAAACTACTGAATGGATTTTAATAAAATTTTGTGAGGAGGTACCTTAGTATCCTAGTTCCAATATAGGATACTTTTTTCCGCCAAAATATCTTACTTCCAAGTGTTTAAAGTGGAGAAAAAGCTGCAAAATTACCAATTTAAAGCTTTTTCCAGTGCACAGCAGATGGCGCAGTTTTAAAATAATGCCAAAATATGAATTAATTACTGCCAAATAAAAGTTGTATTTGATTTGTATTTTTACTTTGTGGAATTACATTGTTATTAAAAAAAAACACCTTTTACAGAGCTTTACAATCATTTTTAGAAATTTATATAAATTTTGGAATTTTATCCAGGGATATATAAAGTAAATGTGCAAGAGTCTTTAAATTTGGTGTGGATTAATTCCAAAGCAATATCGAAAAAAAAAATGTCAGGATGCACACAACGTGTGTGGGCACAGCTATTATAATATAAAGATATAGAAAATATTTTTTTGTAAAAATTTTAACAAAAAAAAATTTTTCGATAAAATTTACAAAAAAAATTTCGATAAAATTTGTATGAAAAAATTTTCGATAAAATAAAAAAAAATCATTAGTTGAAAATCATAAAAGTAAAAACCAAATATGTATACCTATATTATTGTGCAATTGGGAAACAAAACAAAGTAAGGGAATATATAACATTACTCTAGTGAAGGCAAAACATTCGGCGTGACCGACTATAGCACTCTTACTTGTTTAAATTGTTATTATGCTCACATAATTTAATAACATAAAATTAATTATGTACAAAATCATAAATATACAAACTCTCATATGGTGTTTCCTAATTTAATGATTTTTCCTCAGAAACCATGCCAAGCCGTTTTATTTGTTTATTTAAACATTTAATACCCCCCTATAAACAATAAAAAACTACTGTAAATAAAAATAAAAAAATCTTTATTACTAAGCTTCCACACAGTGCACTGAACCTGTTAGCGAAGACACAAAACTGTAAACTGAAAGTGCAAACCATTAAGCCGAGACATAAAAAAAATCTGAAATTATAAACACTAGATGAGAGCATTGCCATTTTAATATTTTCATTCCCTGCCGTAATATAATTTGGTTTAAAAAAATATTTTTCATTTCATATTTTTTCCATAAATATTTTGCTGCATTTTCTGCAACTATGTGCTTGTTGCATATTTTTACAAATGATAAAGCATGATCAATGTTACCCCCGTCTCCATTAGACATTAACACGTCTTAACAAAGTCAAACTTCATATAAAAAAACATTATTGTTAATACTGGTTTTTTTTTATATGAAATTTGACTTTTGTTAAGACATGTTGACGACTAATGGAAACGGGGGTGAGATCCAAAGCGCCCATTGTGATTCCCTTTACTTAACTGCACTAAGACCTCATTATTTGCTTCCTGCTATCTATCACTTAGCCATCTGATTCACGTGATGATGCCGACAACATCTTTAATTTTATTCCTACTAGCTAATTAAATCTGAAAACTTTTACTTAGCCGTCTACAAAGTCACTGACCGGACAGTGACACATAATGTTCTCAAAGATGGCTTCCAATTCCTTTTCGTCCTCGCACATTCTGCAAAAATCATCTTCTGCTTAGTCTCAACTTTCTCTAATATGAACCAAACACCCGTTTTTACATTTGACTTAGAAGGAGTGATATTGCCATTTTTGGACGAACACCATTGGTAACGTGAATGCACATTGGTAACAACAATCATGCACTGATATAATTAAGTATAATTTTGCATATTTAAGATGTGAACGTTTCCGCGGAGCCCAGTATTCATGCTTAGCTCTCTCTCATTCGTGCTTCCCACTCCAATCATGTTTGAATCAACGTGGTTCGCCATATAAAATTTTGAGAGCGAAGCATTTTGTTTTGAGAAGATTCAGTTTGAATTTACTTGCGAAACATGAATAATTTCTATCTTCTCTAATTTTTATCGCAAGTTTATCTGAACTAGCTTCCTTTTTTACATAAAAATGTAAACAACAAACAAAATTAAATTAAAAGTGTTGTATACATACATATACATATATAAATAAATAAGCAAATAAATAAAACACAACTTAAAATTGATAAATACAACAAAAAGAAAAGTATATCAAGTGGTAAAAAACAAAATCATGCAATAAATTTTAAAACCCAAATAAAACGAAGCACTTGTGCGTCGTGTAAACGGTATGATTCGCAATCATGTTTCAAAGAGCGCAGCAAGTGCTTCGTTATGTCGTGGAAACATGGGTTAATATAATTGGTATGGCATGCTATAATTTGTCCCAATATTAAATATGGTATGTAAAAGAATTTCTGACAACAAAAATTACAATGCATAAATTTGTCACAAAAAATAAAAATACGTTTTTTATAAAATTCTCTTTTTAAGAAAATGAAAAAATGAGAGAATATGCCCCATAATAAGTAAAATTTGTCCCAAAATTAAATATCCTATGAAAAAAAAATTGAAGCTGAAAAATTCTAAAGAAGAATTTCGTCAAGAAAGTAAATTATCAGAAAATTAATCTAATCCAGTTCTAAATTTTATTTTAATTAAAATTTAAATAAATAAGAGTGCAATCATTAAGTCATTATAATTCTGAAGGAAATATAGCATTTCCAGTTAGTGAATAATTTCGGTGCAATTTCATAAAACCCCCTTCGCCCCAAGTGGTGCCAAATGAATTCATCAATAGCCAATAATTTTTATTAGTATCTTCGTCTGTGCCATAACCAACGACAACCATATAATGGGACGCTGCGCCTCTAGGAAAATGGAAGTGGAAAATGCCTTCAGAATAATGCATAAACTCAAATGAGGCAGGATTAAATTCCACCACTACAGGCATACCAGCCGAAACATATTTTTGCAAAGCGCCAACATCACCACTTCTAATTTTAGAATAGGCTGTTAAATTTGCAACCTGAAATTGCTGGGCTCCACTTGGTGGCGTACACCTACCCGGTTGGTTTCTATTATTTTGATTTTTGTAATCTTTTTCCAAATATAAATTCTTTTTGCGCTGCGTTAAATAATCAAAAGCCGCTTGGGGTATTTGTTTGTTACAGGCGTTCCGACGCCCTGCACAATCAATTAAATTTTGGGCAGATAAGGAATTTTTGTTGCCGGGCTCTGACGCCTTAAATAATTCGATTGATTTGGCAGCTGCATAAGCCCATCCACTGTTACACTTGGTACCTTGATTTTCGATATTTAACTCATATCCCATATCTCTAGGATCGTAAGTGGGAGCGGCTTGTTGAACTGGTGGTGCAGGCTTGTCATAGGAATGTCTTGAAGGTAGGGTGGGTGGAAATAGAGCTTTAAAATCTATTAAACGCATATCGGTAAATTGATTAACTGCCAATCTGCAGGTTCTAAGACCGTAATCATACAAATCGTTATGCATTTTTATTCCATTCTTGTTAACTGCATAATAAGATTTAGCACCTCGTTCCAGATCTCTGTTTAAGTAGGTTTTTTGGTAAGTTGCCTAAAAAAGTCGAATAAATTTTCTGTAAAATAAGTTTTGTTCAATAGTTAGAATTTATTCACTTTATAGTCGTCCCATTCATCCATGGATACATTTGGAATGGCAAATGTACACATGGCCAAATCCACCAATCCACTCATCGCCACAATAGCTGCTATTATAAGTGTAAACCTTGCCATAATGTTGCCTTGGCCATAAAACAAAACTAACTAATTTTAAACAGCGGAAATAACATGGCTTTTATACTTTTGTTTTTGTTTTTTATAACCTAATAGAATCTTATCTTTTTGTTTTTAACTAATTTACATAATTTTATATTTATACAGAACATGCGTTAGTTACACAGGTTGACCTAAAATCTAGGCAAAATTTGAAATATGTAAATGAAAACCAAATGGCCGCCAGATTTAGCTCCTAAATTGTTGCTGGCTTATCGACGTTAACCTTTTCTTTCAAATAACCCAATAGATAGAAGTCCAACGGTGTCAAATCACATGATCTTGGCGGCCAATTGACATAGCCACCACATTAGATAACTCGGCCATTTTACGGTCGCGCAAAAGAGCCATTATTTCATTAGCTGTGTGGCAAGTCGCTCCGTCCTGTTGAAACCACATATCGTCCACATCCATATCTTCCGATTCGGGCCATAAAAAGTTCGTTGTCATCTCACGATAGCTAACACTATTCACAGTAACTGCCTGACCGGCCTCATTTAAAAAAAAAAATACGGCCCGATGATGCCGCCAGCCCATAAACTGCACCAAAGAGTCACTCTTTGTGGGTGCATTGGTTTTTCGACAATCACTCTTGGATTATCATTTGCTCAAAAGCGGCAATTCTGCTTATTGACTAATCCACTGAGTTGAAGATGTGCCTCATCACTGAAGATGATTTTCTTTGAAAACCATTTCTTGCCACCATTCTGACTATTGCTCGATTGTGTATCTTTCCATAGTTCAAATTGAGTTAGTATAAAATTGAGAAATGTCAAATTAAATGCAGAAAAACCTTGACGTTTAGGTGTGGTCCACAATCGAAATCGGCCCTTAAAATTTAACCACCCAATATATAAAGCACAAAGTGTATTTGTTTACTTGTGTGCTCGTTTGTCGGAAAGCTATAACAGCCTACACCAGTGGATCGATCTTCCGTGGGAACTGTAATAGTTAGAATCTAGTAATGTAATGGATTAGTGGGCGTGGTACCTCCTATATAAAGAAAACAAATTATGTTCGCCTGGCTGAGAAACTGTAACAGTTAGAGTAATAACATTTTGTTCAAGTAACACCTCTTTTAACATGCATAGTCCAAAGAAAAAGGGACTAGATTGGAACAGTAGGCATGGTACACCCCATATAATGTTAAAATTACATTACCGTGTGCTTTGGGATCCGTAACACGTAGAGTATTGGACTTTTGCATGACCTCATCAATATGCATAGTTAAGCATACAATTGGCTGGATTGGAACAGTGAGTGGGTAACCCCCATATAAAATGCAAAATTATTAGTACCTAGAGAGCTGTAATAGGTAGAATCTTGCAATTATCACTTATTAATGTGCATAGTGTAGAAAAGGACTGGTTGGACTGGAAGGGTCGGCGGAGCAACTGCCATACAAAGTGCCAGGTACTAAATGTTTCCTTTCCTGATCTGAAAACCAAAACTTAGTTCTGGTTTCAATCGATAAATGCTTTGATTAAATAAAAAATAATTTTATTATAAGCAAAATTATGTTTCTAACCATTTTTGCCTTGGCATCGATATTATTGTCTAGAAAACAAAGTTTCAAATTGAAATGCCTATAAAATTGGTTGAGTTCGGTCCAACGAGCCTCTTCGTATATATATATTTAAGATGTCTCATGGCTGTTCTTGAAGCGTTACGAGGTTCAGAAGCTTTGCTGGCGCAATCTCAAGGTTAGGTTAGGTAAAGCTTCCAATAGAACTCCAGTATCTCCAGTTCGTAAGAACGACCTGGAGCTTTTCGCAAAACCTATCAGTCTACTCCGTGTTGCGTCTCTGACAGTCTAGATCCTAAAAGAATCCTTGGGCTAAAGATATGAGCCTGTGTTACTAAGATATTCCAGGTATTTTAAAAAAATTTTTTTTTAAATTACATACACATACATACCTACATGTATGTATTCATATATGTATATAAATTAAATAAAACACACCGGATCAAATTATCTTTTTCATTTATTTATAATTTTGCCTACGTTTTAGGTCAAGTTTTACAACTCACGTATGTTCTGTATAAATGTAAAATTATGAGTTTTATTAGTGAAGATAATATTTTATTAGATTATAAAAATAGACTCATTAGATTTAAGTTTTTGTAAGAACAATAAAAAAACTTTCAACTATTATCTTCAAATGTAAAAAACAAAAATATAAATGCCACGCTATTTCCACTGTTTGAAATCAGTTAGCTTTGTTTATTGGTAAAGGCAACATTATGACAAGGTTTACACTAATAATAGCGGCTATTGTGGCGATGAGTTTGGCTGATTTGGTCATGGTGACCAAATCAATGAATGGGACGACTATAAGGTAAATAATTTATAATTTTTAGAACAAAACTTATTTTATACCAAAATTATTCGACTTTCTTAAGGCAACTTATCAAAAAACCTACTTAAACTCAACGCAGGAAGGACTTGCTAAATTGTATTACGGCGTTAACAGGGAGCTTATAAGAAGACATAACGCTTTGTACGATCGCGGTCTTAAAACCTACGGATTGGCGGTAAATCAATTTTCCGATATACCTTTTATACAATTTAGATCTCTATTTCCACCGACCCGACCTTCAAATGCTTCCAAAGATAAGCCAGCACCAGCAGTTCCACCAGCTGCTCCCTCCTACGATCCTAGAGATATGGGATTTGAGTTAAATATCGAAAATCAAGGTACCAAGTGTAAAAGTGGATGGGCTTATGCAGCTGCTAAATCAATCGAATTATTTATGGCGGCAGAGCTCGGCAACATAGATTCTTCTTCTTTATCTGCCCAAAACTTAATTGATTGTGCAGGGGGTTGGAACGCCTGTTACAAACAAATACCCCAAGCGGCTTTTGATTATTTAACGCAGCGCAAAAAGAATTTATATTTAGAAAAAGATTACAAAAATCAAAATAAAAAGCGTTATGTCTTCTTATAAGCTCCCTGTTAACGCCGTAATACAATTTAGCAAGTCCTTCCTGCGTTGAGTTTAAGTAGGTTTTTTGAAAAGTTGCCTTAAGAAAGTCGAATAATTTTGGTGTAAAATAAGTTTTGTTCTAAAAATTATAAATTATTTACCTTATAGTCGTCCCATTCATCTTCCCATACAAATGTCCCCATGACCAAATCATCCAAACTCATCGCCACAATAGCCGCTATTATTAGTGTAAACCTTGTCATAATGTTGCCTTTACCAATAAACAAAGCTAACTGATTTCAAACAGTGGAAATAGCTTGGCTTTTATATTTTTGTTTTTTAATTTGAAGATAATAGTTGAAAGTTTTTTTATTGTTCTTACAAAAACTTAACTGTAATGAGCCTATTTTTATAATCTAATAAAATATTATCTTCACTAATAAAACTCATAATTTTATATTTATACAGAACATACGTGAGTTGCAAAAGTTGACCTAAAACGTAGGCAAAATTTTAAATAAATGAAAAAGATAATTTTGTCCGGTGTATTTTATTTAATTTATATACATATATGTGTACATATATGTATATACACATACATACATACATGTATGTATGTATGTATATGTAATTTTTAAAAAAATTTGTTTTTTAATTTTGTTTAAAAAATTTTAATTTTGGGATGTCTGCAATCTATATTGAGTTAGAATGGTCAGACTAAATAAAAAAAATCCTTGAAAATTTCCTCCAATTGATTCCCCCATGTGCCTTTTAACTGCTACTGGTTACCAGTGGGCACCCTGTATGTCTATTGGCTATCTCTATATGTATTGCTTTCTATAAAGGCCTTTAATAAAAATCAAAGCAGAATATCCTTGCCAGCCTAAAAATACAAAACACAAAATCGTCCGTCGCAAAAGAGAATCATTAATGCCGAAAAAAATTAAAAAAAAACGTTAAAAAATATAGGTGGACGTGGCTTTTGCCCGCAGCCTCCAAAGGAATGGTCCGATGTTGCTGAATTGCAATCCCAAAATTTTCGAAACTATACCTGACAGATTGGTATGCTTAAATTGTTTGTATCTCTTGTGGTGTCTTGGCAAATAAAACTTCAACGTCAACACGGACAGATGAACAGACGGATAGACGGTCAGACGGACATCGATCAATCAACTTCTCTATGTATAAGGATCCATAATAACGAAAATGAATAGTGTAGAAATTACACACGGAATGACATGTCACATGTGGTCACCTGTGGTGAAGGGTATACAAACAATAAAGATAATAAATAATTGTATTATGCAAAACAGTTATGGAGTTTTTGATTTGAATTAAATAAAATCTTATAGCCCGTTCAGGCTGCCACGAAATTAAGTCATTTCGTGATTTCGGCCGAAATCAACTTGAAATTACGTAATTTCGCATACATTTTGCCCAAATTAACTCATTCTACTTAATTTCGTCGAAATTAACTTGAAATTACGATAGACAACGCTGGTTTTGTATAAAAAGCTACTTTTTTGGCAACCATGACCAGATTTACAACCTTGAAAGTCCGTTTTGTTTGAAAAAAATTTAAAAGCCAAATGAAATAATGGAAATATATACATAATTGTACATTAATTTTGTTGTAGTGTTGTTTTTAATATTCGTGTATATTTTAAATCAATGCGAAAGTGTTGTGCGAAAGCTTTTTGCAAAATAATTAAATTATACAAATGCAACTAAGCGTGATCAGCTGTTTGCGAAATTAACTCAAATGTCAAAAAGCCCAGTATGAACACTTTAGATTTCGTTCGTAATTTCAGCTCGAAATTACTTAATTTCGTGGCAGCCTGAATGGGCTATTAATCGAATTAATAATATATTCACCCTTATTCCATTTAGCGTCATCAATACGAAACGATGTCGTTTTGAGTCGATTGTTGTAAATCGCTATGCCCATCATCAATATCAAATTTTATCGATAAGCGTCTAAAATTGTTTCGACACATACCAGACCGACGATAAAATCAGAGCCAATTTAAATCGCTGCCGTCGTTAACGTTGCGTACGGCATACGAAAAAAATTACAAACAGTAAACAATTTAATAAATTAGTGGAGGAGATGGAAAAAAATCCACCACTTGCCAAGGGTTTCCAAAAGGCAGTCTTCCCAGTGACTTCAAAGAATTGCAACGATATTAAACGCCCCTTGGTCCACCGAAAAGAGCAGGTGATGGTTGGCAAAAGGTAAGATAAATAGTTATAAAAGATTATTGCATAATAATATTGTTTTTAAAGGTTTGGCGGGATTTAAAATTCAAAGTAAAGAAAAAATTAGTGGCAAATAAGGCAGAGTGTACGTCTACAGGGGGCGGAATTTATAAACAAATGATACTTAGCCCGCTGGAAGAAGCCGTGGCTAACCTGCTTCAATTTTAGAAGCAGCTAAACCCAAAAGGATCTGTTCAGGGATTATTAATTATTACCTACTTATCATCGGGTAATTGAAAAATATTTGATTTCTGCCTTATTAATCTTCTTTGTAACACCATTTTTTTTCTTTTCCACATCACTCGGGTCAGAATTACAATCAGGAACAAAAACATTTTAGTTATTTAAAGTTATAAGAATAATAGTTTATATTAAAACTGTAGGACCCTTTTATATTTTTGTGAATATTTCGCTCTCCTTCAAAAAAAAAAAATAACTTTATAAAAACTGAAAACAACAAAAAAAAAACAGCTGTCTAAATTGTTAGAGATGTGCTTTAAAAAACGATAAACCATCGACATCGTTACACTGTTCTTATGGCATACTAGTTTTGTATTAATTTGATGACGATGTCGATAAAATTTGAGATTGATATTGAATTGATGACGAAGACGATAAATGGAATAAGGGTGATTGTAATTAAAACTAGAACTAAAAACAATAAAGAGCATGTTTAAATGAAGCAAAAAAATTATAGAATATTGATTTTTAATCAATTTTTATTTATATGGAAATGATGTGATTATTTTTTTACGAATATAAAATGGCAACAAAAAGTGTATCATAACCATTTCATTTCAATTAAAATTTCTATCACATACCTAATTGTTAAAATCTGCCTAAATTTTACTGGAATCCAAATAAAAAAGATACGAGTAAAAGTAATAATTTATTTTCCTTTTTTGATTTGTTCAGTGTTATAAGTACAATAATAATTATAAGGTATAAAAAATAATATAATATATCATTGTGCACTTTTGCTATTCAAGTTCTGCACAGTCAGAAAGGGAATATTCAATGCCATTACCAATGAATTCTGTGATAGTGGAGATGAAAAAAATGTAGCTTGAAGTTAGAATTTTATGTATGTACATCAGGCGTTATTTTATGATCTGAAAAACGAAGCACTGTGATGAAAAAATATAGTTCTCTTACTATAATATAGTTTTGTATAAGAAGGTTATTATGTTATAAATAACTATTATTATATCTTTTTAATCGGTTACCTTACCTTTAATTGAGAGTAAACGTTCAATTGTTGCAATAAGTATCCCATATCATATGTACAGTAAGGAGCAGAAATGAATACATGTTTGTATTTTCTGCATTTGTAGGCGCATAAAAGTAATAATGAAGCGATTTAATCTTTATTTTTTTATTTTATTTATTATACAGTTGTTAACAATAATGTTTTTAAAACAAATCAAAAAACTACATGTTCAAAAAAAAAAATCAAAAAAAAATGGCTCCTATACAAGGCGAATCTATTTTACTTGGTGGCAGCACGGCGAATTTAATTATTTTTTGCTTTATTTTTTGCGTTTTCCGTGTTAGTGTTGTAATGTCATTTGCCAAGGCACCAGAAGAGATACAAAAATTTAAGCACACCAATCTGTCAGGTATAGTTTCGAAAATTTTGTTATTGCAATTCAGCAACATCGGATCATTCCTTTGGAGGCTGCGGGCCAAAAACCACACCCACCTATATTTTTTTACGTTTTTTTAATTTTTTTCGGCTTTAATGATTCTATTTTGCCTTTTTTTGTTATAATTATTAGACTGCGACAGGTAGATCGCAAGGAGTGCATACAGATCTCGGGGGCTCAATAACCCCCTGCAAGGCGCGAATTTTGTTTGTTTTTAGATTGGAGGGTTTTTCTGCTTTGATTTTTATTAGAAACCTTAATAGAAAGCAATACACATAGAGGTAGCCAATGGACCCACAGGGTACCCACTGATAAATCGGAGCAGTTAAAAGCTGTTAAAAATATGAGGAAATTTTTATTTTTTTTTAAGGATTTCTTTTTGCTTTAGTCTGACCATTCTAACTCGATATAGATTTCAGAAAGATCCTAAATTTAACAAAAAAAAATCTATAAAATTTAAAAAAAAATTTTTTTTAAATTTTTTTAAAAAAATTTTTTTTTTTAATTTTTTTTCAAATTTTACAGAAAAATATTCCAAAAAAATTTTTTTAAAAAAATTTCCAAAAAATTTTCGAATAAAATTTTACAAAAAAATTTTAAAAAAATATTTTCACACAATTTTCGAAAAATTAAAACAAAAATTTCAATATTTCTTTGAAAATTAAAATCATGACTGTAACATAACATATATTTAATATTAAGAATATACATATGTGTGTATGTGTGTATATAGAGTAACATATTGGCTGACTTCCAAAACGTCAATTGCTTTGTCTTCGAACAAAGTGAAGTGTTTCATAATGCCGCAGTACAAAACATTGACAATGTATACCCTTTCAAAACGCCGTTGACAAGTATTATTAACGCAGTAAACAAGCAATCAGGGCATCGGTTTTAAAGTTGATGCATTGTAAAGAAACTTTGCATATGAACATGATTTAAATACGGTAGCACAAATGTGTACAGACTTTGTATTGATACATTTTGGAAGTCAGCCATTTTATTATTTTAAATGCGTTTGATTTTTAAATAGATGATAACTCTGTTTTAAAACCTAGGTGCATTAAACACATAGACATCATCAGGATACCGACTACAAACTGTCAAAAATAAAACGATTATTTTGAAGTCAGCAAAGCTACATGGCTACACGGCCGTGTGGCTGTCGTCAACTTAGACTAATTTCTATTTTATTCAACAGAAGAAAATGCCACAAAATTGTAAATTACAAATTCATATACAAACAAAAAGTATTGGAGAAAATATTTATAATTTTTTGAAAAAGTTATTTTATTTTATAAAAGCAAAATAAGTATTTCTACAACAATGTCAGAGTTTACGATGTAGCTATCGGCTTCAATATCATTAAGTAGCTGACAACACGGCGACAATTGTAGAAAACGGAATTAGTTTTCATTTGTCTTCTATTTGTTTAACTCATGAATAATGATTTTTGCTCATACGACTTTATTTAAGTAAAGAGTCAACAATATGGATAATGCTGTACATGTCTGTATAAATAAAATCACCGTGGTGAAGGATATAGAAGATTCGGCACGGCCGAATATAGCACTTTTACTTGTTTATATGAAGTTTGACATTAATCACGTATTTTAAGAGAGAATAAATTAGATATTACTGTCAAAATCCATATAAAAAAATTTTTTTGGTGATATTTCCTTTCCCTTACGCTATCACCTTATTAAATATGCCTTGATACATATGAACATATACATACCTACATATATGTATGTACATAAATAGAAAAATATATGTGCAGGGTTGTCAGACTCTTTTCGTCTATTTCGCCAAAATCGCTGTGAAAAAGTTTTTATAAGTAAATTGTAAATAAAAAGTATGTTTTTTTTATAAAAAAATATAAAATTTAATAAATAATAAAACTACCAATAAATCTTTATTTATGTACATACATACATATGTATGTATATAAATCTTAAGCTAATTCTGTGGGAAATATTGCACTCTTAGTCAGCTTGTTGCTGGCAGATCTATAAAATTTCATCAAACCCATTTCACCCCAAGTCGTGTCGAAGGAGTTTTGCAGCAACCAATAATCCATGCCCGTAACTTCATCTGTACCATAACCAATAACAACCATAAAATGTGAACCTTGGCGGGTTTTGGGCTGTTGAAAAATACCTTCCGAATAGTGCATAAACTCAAATGAGGTTGGATTAAATTCGATCACAACCGGAAAACCATTCGATATATAGGTCTTTAAGGACTCATCATCGCCATCTCTAAGACGAGAATAGTTACCCAAATTTGTCACCAATAGACCGCTGGGCGTACACATACCCGGTTCATTAAGACTATTATTGTTATTGTAATCACTTTCCAAAAGCAAGTCCATGTTATATTGTGTCAGATAATCAAATGCCGTCTGGGGTACTTGATTTCTACAAGCAGCCGAACGACCGGCACAATCAATAAGATTTTGGGCTGATAACGGAAGAGGACGCATATTTCCTGCTTGTAGGGCTTGCAATAGTTCGATGGATTTAGAGGCGGCATAAGCCCAACCACTATTACATTTGGTGCCTTGATTTTCAATATTTGATGACAAACCCAAATCATTAATTGGATCGTAGGAAGGCGAGGCTGGTTGCACTAAAGGTGCAACTGAATCAAAAGAAGGTCCCGCTGACTTAGCCACCGGGAAAAGAGCGTTAAAGTGTATAAGACGCATATCAGTAAACTGATTTATAGCCAATTTATAGGTTCTAGAACCACGTTCGTATAGAACATTATGACGATTGATTAACTTCTTGTTGTAGCCATAGTAATATTGAGCATAGGCTTCGTTAAAACCGCTGTTGGTGTAACTTTTGTTATATTTAGCCTAAGAAAAGGAATTAATTAATTAAAAATTCCCAATCAGTCTTCATTTCCGTTGCACTTACTTTATATTCAGCCCATTCCTGAGCCGGTACATGGTTTATAGCCAGCGAGATATCTACTAAACTTACAGCTACTAAAGCAAAGATTAACATGTAAATTTTCGACATCGTCTAATCTAAACTAATAATAAGATTGAACTGATTTTTATTGCAGCATCTTACCCGTCTTTTATAGCTTTATACAAATTTTTTTCGATGTTTTACTTTTTTAAATTGTAAAAAAGAAAGTTCTACCACAAATAAAAAAATTCTTATTTTTTTATTTGTAAATAGTTAAGAAAAAGTGCTAAAATGTAATCTATTTTGTGATTGAAATTATGAGTTAACGTTTAAATAAGCATGTGTAAACACAAATCTCGTTATTAAGCCAAACGTCTTATGTAGCTTTTGAGGAAGTAATAAAAACGAGTAAAAACAAAATAAAATAATAAATAAAACATTTAAAACAAATATAAATTAGGCAAACAAGTTTATAAAACATTTATCACAAAGAGAACTTTACAATTATTTGTTTTATAGTTTTGTAATAAAACCCTATTATATATTATAAAATTAGTGTCATAAATATAAATGGAAAAATTCGACGCAAAAAATGACTATGAAAAAATTAGACCCATAAAAATCTTTTATTGAAAATCTATCGCAAGGAAAATTTCGTCCCAAATATAATGTAATATTTTGTCCCAAAATTTAAATGGAAAAAAATCGTTCCAAAAATGACTGCGAAAATTTAGACCCATAAAAATCTTTTATTTAAAAGCTTTCGTAAAGAAAATTTCGTACCAAATAAATTGTAATGTAATATATTGTCCCAAAATATTTTTTGGATAGAGAAGGAAATTTTTTATATAATATAACATAAAACATTAATATAACTTTTTTTCCAAGGAATATTTATCAGGTAGCCTCACTACGGAGGGGAAATATTAAGGAGAACATTTTAAATTTACGGCATTCCGCACATAAAATTAAGCATTAATCAGATGGCTTTACTATGAAGGGGAAATATTAAGACAAACATTTTAATTTTTTATATGGATTCTGACAGGTAAACTTACAATGAAGGGGAAAATTGTAAGTTTAACTCTCAAAATCCATATAAAAATTAAAATTTTTCATAGTGCGGAATGCCGAAATCCTGTTTCTATCATTATTGAATTAAACCTGACATTTCTTCATACACATGAAAAAAATAATTTACTTTAACTTCAGCAGTTCACATGTGCAAATATATTAAAAGTATTAAAATTAATGTTTTTTTATATGAAGTTTGACTTTTGTTAAGACATTTTAATGTCTAATTTACCTATTTATTTTTAGGTCTGCCTACCGATTATATCTCTATTTTGTATTTCTATTTATTGGGTTTTATTAAAAACGACTAGCTGTGCCCGCCTTTTCGTCAGTTTCGTCGTTCTTGCAATATTTTGTACGATTTTGCTTTAAAAGCAATCCACACCAAAAAGAAGTAACACTTACGCAATTAATGCCTGTATTACCTTTTTTACTTCCTTCTTTTCCTTACTTCCTTTAGTAGCATGGCACAATAAATAAAAAAAAAATATGAATTCGCCTTAGGATAAGAGTAGATAATACAGATGGTTAATGTGATAGTAAATCTTCGCTTATGGTAACACTGCAGTTGCACGTTGTGATTATTTTCGCCGGCGATTTATTGCTATCTGTGAATACCGATACCAAAGCTTCTTGAAAAATTCATCTGCAACTTTCTAAGCCACAACATATCGCATTTAATATAGCCGCATCAACATGGGTTTAGAAAAGGATGCTCAACCATTACCAACCTGTTACAGTTAACGACGTTAGTCAATAAAGGATTCGTGAAAAATCAAAAACCACATATCTAAACCTATAAATGTTTGTTCTGGAGTACCGCAAGGCAGCCATCTTGGTCCAATCCTGTTCTCTTTGTTTATAAATGATCTGCCAAATGTTATAAAATATTGCAACATACTTATGTTTGCTGATGAATTAAAAATTTTTCTTACATACAAAAAAAAATTCGGATCATTTTTACCTACAACATGATATTTTATACTTGGTGCAATGTAAACCTAATGGAACTAAACTCTAACAAATGCAAGCACATGAGATTTAACAGGGGCAACTTCGTCAGTGTCAACTTTTTGTTGGGCAAACAACATTTGGAATTAGTTTTTTCCATCCTGGATTTGGGTATAATGCTTGACGTTAAGCTTAGTTTTATTCCACACATTAATCTGATGGTCAATAAGGCGAGAGGCGTTCTTGCTTTTGTTAAAAGATGGGCAAAGGAATTTATCGATCCATATGTAACTAAGCTTTTATACACATCCTTAGTTAGACCTATTCTTGAATATGGCTCAGTTGGTTGGGATCCGTTGTATAATGTTCATAGTGATCATATTGAGTCTATTCAAAAACAGTTTTTGCTATTTAGCCTACGAAGCTTAAGATGGAATCCAACATTAAATTTGCCTCCTTATCATCAAAGATTATCGCTAATTAAGTTGCCTTCTCTTAAAAGCCGAAGGACTATGCTAAACATTACGTTTTTGTTAAGTATTCTTAATGCCGATATACACTCTGAAATCATACTAAGAAGTATATCATTTAATGTTCCACATCGGCCGACACGTTACTTTCAACCTCCGGCAATTATAAATGTTTTCGTATGAACTATGCTTATGCTGATCCACTGAGAAGAATATGTGCCAATTTTAATGAACTGTATCAATTTATTGATTACTCTTTAAGCTTAAACGTTATAAAAGGCAATATTATAATTTTCCTTAATTGTTAAATATTTTTCTTTTGTCTTTGAAAATTATTATTACAAATAATTACTAAATTTGTTACTAAAGTCTGTATGAAATTATTATGTAGACTTTTATATATTTAAATAAATAAGGCGTTTTTAGTTCCGCCTTAAACTATGATGCATATCAGTTTATGTTTATTTATTTACTTTATAAAAAAAAAGTATGCATATCCGGTTAGTTCAACTGCGTACTTTCACCGTTTTTTGTCGACTTTCTTTTGGAAATAAGATATTTTTGCAAACAAAAAAAGTATCATATATTGGGATCAGGAACTTAGGTATCACAAAATTTTGTTAAAATCCATCCAGTAGTTTTTACGTGATGCGAAGGTAAAAGAAAAGCAGAAGACAGGCAGACGTAAATGAGTTACTATAAAATATATTTTATTATATGTATAGATAAGATATTTAAGTATGTCATTGCAGTGTTAAAAATAGGCGTTTGTTTTTAGTTTTTGCTGTACCAATTCATTCCATTTGGAAAATATTAGACGCTTGCTTAAAACAAGTAGAAACTATGGCCCATGCTAAAGAACAAGAACCCATTTAAAATATCATAGAATTAACATACAGATAAAATTATTTGGTATATTCTTTTTAGAGTTTAAGGCAAATTTGACTTAAACACTTTTATCTTTCACCGATCACATTTATATTATCTTTCTAGCGTATGGTAATTCTAATGTAAAGCTTGTTAACATTTAATTTAATCTGTTGAGAAAACAAGAACTTCATATAAACGGTCTAGCCACAAAATTTTAACAAACTATTTACTAGTACGTTATTTATCTTTATGTCTACTTGAGAAATGTGTGAACTTTTATCAAATGTCTTTCTATCAACCGAAAAGCTAATAATTAGAAAACTAAATACAGATTTGAATTATAGAGTCTCAAGAGTTCGATATATGCATGTATGTAATAGTCATTGACCTATTTATAACAGTAAATATAAAATAGTTAGGTATAATATTGAATAAATGACACAAGCATAGATGCGGTTGGACTAGATGAACTGAAAGTTTTATTCTCAGGTTACTTGGGACGCCTCACAGTGTTGTGAGTCTGGCCATATATAGAAAAATCTAATTATGGAAATTAAAAAAATGGCTAATAGCCCGTTCAGGCTGCCACGAAATTAAGTCATTTCGTGATTTCGGCCGAAATCAACTTGAAATTACGTAATTTCGCATACATTTGAAATCAACTCATTCTACTTAATTTCGTCGAAATTAACTTGAAATTACGATATATAACGCTGGTTTTGTATAAAAAGCTGCATTTTTTGCAACCATGACCATATTTACAACCGTGAAAGTGGGCTTTTGTCAGAAAAAATTTAAAAGCCAAATGAAATAATGGAAATATAAACATAATTGTACATTAATTTTGTTGTAGTGCTGTTTTTAATATTCCTGTATGTTTGAAATTAATACGAAAGTGTTGTGCAAAAGCTTTTTTCCAAAGAAAAAAATTATACAAATGTAACTAAACGTGATCAGCTGTTTGCGAAATCATCTCAAATGTCAAAAAGCCCAGTATGAACACCTTAGATTTCATTCGTAATTTCAGCTCGAAATTAATTAATTTCGTGGCAGCCTGAATGGGCTATAATGGTATTTAATAAAAGACTCTTTTACTAAAAAGCGTAAACAAAATTAGATTAAAATAATAATTTTTTTCAGAGATATGGCTCTTCAAAATTGTGGTTTGAAATAACTGCAATTTTGTATAAAAAAGGAATAAAAATGAGAATGTACTTCGTAGGGTTAAATAATTGAATTTAGTTGGCAAATAAACCAAATTTGTACTAGATTAGTTGTTGTATTATGTTTTAAGAATATAAACGGTATTTTTAACTACATATGTCGATAACAGTGTATGCATCATTATAAGAATGATATTAATAAAACAAAACATAACTTGTTGTGATAAGCAAACATATAATATAGTGAAGAAAAAAAAAAATTCCAAATATTTCCGGGATAGTTTGTCTTTCATTTTATAACAAAAAGTAGGTATGTTAATTTATAAAAATAAAAATTTAGCTGCGCTTAAGTGCACCAATTTAAATAATTGTTATTTTTTTAAAGTCGCACAGTAAACTTTCTAGTGGAAAAAAATAAAAAAACATATGCGAAAGCTAAGACTCCCACGATTCCAGAGGTGGTTTGGTTTTTCATGTGTGTTACACCTATAAAAAGTTACACGGCTTTAAAGTCGAATTATTTTGATAATTTTTTTCACAATTTTTAACCTTTAACTACTGAGGTGGTGGTAAATTGTACGCTCTCTTACTATGTTTTTTAATTTACTCTCTTCATTTGAACGCTATCAATTTTGTTCTCTTGGTATCTTCTCGTAATCGTATTATTATTATTCCGTTGTGTTTTGACTATCGTGGGTAATATACCTATAAGCGGAGATATTGACATGCTGGTGTAAAAATTACTACTCGTCCGGGCATACGTATTTTTGTATTGGAAATTTTTTTACTCCCACATCAGACGCAGCGTAAGTATTTAATGTAAAATAAAATACCACTTCTCAGGTTTAGCGTTAGTTTTTCGTGGAATCATTTTGACCACTCCTACAGTCTATTGCAATTTATTTTTATAGACTATGTCGAATTCAAGCAAACTTAATGACTAGGCAATAGCAAAATTTCTGGAAGACGATCAAGATTTTACTGATGTTGATGACGAAATTGCTGACCCAGATTTTTGCATTCCAGAAAGTGATGCCGATGATGAAATAATCATAGAAGATGATGCAAGCAGTGGAGTTGACAAAATTGACAAAATAGTAGCATATATTCATCTAGTCGACGTACACGACGCTGGCCACTTGCAATTTTTTATAGATTATTGGATATAAGTGCTGCAAATGCTTATGTTATATGTATATCAATCTTGTGACGAGTTTGATCATAAATCGAGGGCAGACTTTTCGAAAAATCTAAGCCGGCAATTGCTTTTACCGCATTTACAAAGGCGACAGCATAGCCAACTACTGCCTAAGTAACTTCGAGACAATGTAACTAGCATCTTAGGACCAGACTCCGTAGATCCCCCTCAAGTAAAGCCGACTACAGTTACTAAGAAGTTATGCTACATTTGCCCTAGTAGATTGAATCGGAAGAATACACATGTTTGCTTGTTTTGTTCTAAGCCTATGTGTATGGGATGCAGTAAACGCGTATGCAGGAATTGTGCAGATAAGGAGTTTGACGAGTAAAATAGATTGATCTCAATTTTTTTTTCGAATGTAATTTTTGTTTCTTTTTTTTCTATTATTAATGTATACATCTGGCTGTGAAAAAGTGCTTTTTATGTCTAGTTTTTTTTTTTTTTTGTTTGTACAAATTTTTTCAAGTTATGTTTGTACTGTTTTTTTAGTTTTAAGAAAAGTAAATATGAAATAATATCCTTGTTTTGTTTAACTAAAGTTTCAATTTTTTTATTTTATTATTTTATTAATTTAGAAATGTACATTTTTTGTTATACCAGTTAAAAAGAAATAATTAAAAAATAAATATTTTTTGGCAAAAATTTTCAAAAATTAAAATGGGGTAAAATTTACCACCACCACAGGAACTATGCCAAAATATTTCACCTCAGTAGTTAAAGGTTAAGTAACAAAAAATGGATTTGGAAAAATAAATATCAAGAAAATGTGGAGGATGATAATATAGAAGATATATCTTTTGAAACTGTATTGCTGCATAGTGAAGATATGTATAGTTTAAACGAATCGTAGCATTTTTTCTAACTTTTATGACACGTATAAATTTCAGGATATACGGGAAGGACGCGAATTCTTGCTCCGAATTTTTTTAAATTTTAAATTTTGTTACGTTTTGCCAATCTAAATATGTGTGCCAAATTTCAGTTCTTTACAATAACTTTTTCTATTTATGGCCACTCCATATATGAAGTCACGACACTGTGCGCCTCCTAAATTCATTTCAAGTAAACTTTATCCACACAAAAACATAAACGAGAAAATAAGGCCAAGTATTTACATACATACGTATCCAACGAGGACCAAGCTAGAATGATAGAACACAAGATTACGCCATGCGCATGTTTTTCCGTTAGATGACGTTGTTCGACCAAGTCTATAATCAAAAAATTGCTTCAAATAAGTACATACTACGTACTAATAAATCGAAGTAATAGGCAACCCTGCAAATAAACTCTCATATTTAATATTAAAAACTCTTATAATTTCTAGTTATACTCTCAATCAGAATAAATAGTCAATAGGAAGACAAATTCGTGACATCATTAGGCCAACGTGCGCAGAAAATTTTAATTTTATTTTCCCAATGGCGTACCCTTATCTTCTATCATCCTTGCTGGGTACAATACAAAGTTGCTTCTCATTTTCATCTCAGTAGATTTAACCGCCGATATTTTTGAAAAGGATTATTGCGGCTCTTTTTGTGCCGGTCTGACTTATTTTTTCCAAACTAACGAAACAAACCTACATAAGCGCGCTAAGTCCCGTTCTACCCTTGCAATTTTTGTTTGTGAAATATTTTTTAAATTCTCTTTTGAAGTTGCATTCGTGTCCATACTTTAAAATTTGTGTTTCTGACGACTGTATACTTTTATACAGTTATTCTCATGATGAAAAGAGCAAATAACAACAACAACAACAATAGCAAGTCGCAGCAGAGTTTCAAGTAAATGAAACATTGTACCGCTGCCATTTTTATTCCCTCTCCCAACAACAAATACATGTGTTGCAGGAGCAAAAATTGTAAGAGTGGAACGGGACTAAGCGCAACGCTATCTATAGACTAGCTTTGACGCTGCAATGACAAACCAAAATAACTGATTAACCTAAACAAAGCCCTAAGGCATAACGGCGTCTAGCGCCTAGAATGGAACCTAAATAACAGCGCAACGTAAGAAACAGTAATGTTAAAATATTTTGTTTAGTAAAATCTAATAAATTTAATCGCAAGAGATATAAAATCGATAGATAAGCTAAAATAGCTAAAATGGCACCACTCTTACATAAAAAATAATAATAATAATAACTTATTTTCATCCAGCTTTAACCCGCTATTTAGGTTTGCTTCATACATTTTGTATGTACATGAGAATTATTGACAGTTATTTTACTCCCTACGCCTTATTTAGGTTGAACAGTAAGAACGCAACGCTCTGTAATGAACAGTAATGTTAACTTATTTTATTTAATAAAATCGAATAAATTAAAATAGAAAAATAGAGATAAAATCGCTAAATAAAACTTCACTTTTCAAAAAAAAAAAAACGGTGACACTAATTAACGCTCTGTCAAAATCGCATTTTACAATTACAAATCGTTGACGCCGCGCTTTTTAGGTTTGATTCATATTGTATGTCCAACGAGCTTACTTAGATTTGGCTGTAAATAAACCCCCGTCTACAGTAGTCATTAACATGTCAAACGAATGCTTCTAGAGAGAGGGGGGGTCAAAATAAATTTTATTGGAGAATACTATTCTGAAAATAAATATATAGTACAATTTTTAAAATTTGTGTGGTGGAGGCAACAGCAAGTCTGGAGGGGGAATTTCACCCCCCAGAATAGCCTTTATACATCAATTGAAGTAGCTAATGGTAGAAGAAGAGAAATATACAAAATGAAAAGAAAACTTTTGTTTTCTTTCATTCCGAAAAACGCCAAGGTGGATAAAAAAAACAATATAAAATCGCTATATTGGAATGTTAAACTAATGAATTAGCATCACTCTAATATTTTAAGCTTGAAATGCAATTTTTAAGCTAAAATGTTTTAGATTATTTTTGACTTTTACACTTTTTATCGATAACATGTATGTATATAGATTTTTTTTAATATAGCTGAACTCTACGTTCTTGGGAAAATTTTCTTTTACAATATATTTGTAGTGTTCCCCAAAATCTTAAATATAGTACCTTACGGCTTTAAATATAGTTCCTAAATAAAATGAAGAAAGGCAACCCTGTAATTTAAATCACAATTTTAAACCAATCAGAATTATTAGCCAATAGGAGAACAGTTCTTTTGATATTAAAAAGAACGAAGTGTATGGCCGCTTTTACGGAAGGAACCAAAACTTCGTGGGTGTTTAAAACTTGTCAACCACTTCCTTTGTCACATCCACTTTCTCTACTAAAAATAAAACGAAAAAGCAATTTTTTGTTTTTGTGTGTTGTTTTTGTGAAAGTTTAAACTTTAATTTAGTATTTTTCCTTTATTTAATCATTTATTGATTTCTTCTACAAGCAGAGCTTTACAGACTTAAATACTAATTCATAAACAAAACGGAATGAAAGTAAAATACAGTTTTTAATACATAAGTAGATATATAAGTATGTGTGTACATACATATGTATGTATATTATATATCGTTTAATGTTGTTGTTGTCTTTCTTTTACAAACATTTGGTAAATATTTTGGTTTTGCTGTCAAATTACCGAAAAAAAAAAGATTTTTGTTTGGATGTTTGTCGTTTATTTTTTTCTCTTTAGATTTTATTAAATGAACTTAATTTAATAAAAAGATACAAGAAAAGCTTTTTGTGGTTGTTTTTTTTTTGTTGAATTTTGTTGTTTGGTTGGTTGGTGTTTATTTTAAAAACTTAAAGGTTAAAATACATATTTTTGTTGTTGGTTTTTAGCAGTGTTTTTAAGGTGTTGTGTTGTTTTATTGTATTTGTTGTAATTTGTTAAAAATATAAGAACCATGGAAGGTAATTTTATTTATTAAAGATTTTTTAAATGATTTAATGCTGTTAATGATTTTTATTTTGTTCTTTTTTTTTGATTATTGCCTATAATGGTGGTTGAGGGGATTTTTGTCAAGATTTTAAGCAAAGCTCTTATGATATGCTTTTACGCATGTTTATAATTTTTATATTATTATAATTTTTATATGTATTTTATTTAAATCCATTTATGCGTAAATATTTTCTTTGTTTTAAATATTTTTTTTTGTTTTTTTTGTTAAAGATGATAAATGTGTGTGAGTGTTTTTTAAGGAGGGGCGGAGTTAATGTAAAATGTAAGTGTGTCAAATTACATGTAAATAAAGTTTTGTTTTTAAATATGCTTGTAGGTATGTTTATTATTATTTTTTTTTAACTCATTGCCTTGTTTATAATTTTCTTTAGACTAGTTTTTATTACTACAGGTGTGTGATGCTATCAATTTCGTTACCCAAGACAAACATCAGGACAATTCTACAACAATAATTTTGTTTCTTTAAAAAGTTACCATTTTACCATGTGGTGAATTTCTTTAATGTCATACTAAAATCATATTTTAATCGTTACGTGTTACATTAACGAAACTTTAGAAAATAAATAAATGCAAAATGTAAGTAATTTGTTAAAAAAAAAAGAAAAGATAAAAAAACCACAAGACTCACTATTATGGCATAAAAATAATTTCTTCAATTTATGGAAAGCTGTCATCCAGATCCCTTACTAAGTGTTACAAAATATTTTCATACAATTTTTTTCAATTCTATTTTAAACTTTTTTGTTTTTCCTTGCCATCAAAAAAACAGTTTCATGCAACTAGTTTCATGAAAAATTTCATGGTGTAAGTAAGCTTAAGGCGTAACGACGTCTAGAGCCTAGCTTTGAGAAGACGCAAATAAGAGCGCAACGCTCTGTAATAAATATTAATGTTAACATATTTTGTTTAGTAAAAACCAATAAATTTAAACTCAAAATAGAAATAAAATCGATAGATAAGCTAAAATAGCTAAAATGGCACCACTCTTACATAAAACAAAAAAAAATAATAATAACTGTTTATTTTCATCCAGCTTCACTACTTAACAATCTGTCAGAATTGGATTTTCCAATTGCCAAGCTTTGACACCGCTATTTAGGTTTGCTTCATACATTTTGTATGTACATGAAAATTATTGACAGTTATTTTACGCCTTACACGCTTGTTTAGGTTTAGCTGTAAATGAAGTTAAAATCACTGTTACCATTTTGGAGTTTTTCGTATACGTTTTCGTCGCTTTTTAGTTCATAGAACCGAGATATTTTTTATTTAAGGGTATTTCACACTATAATACAAGTATTAATACTTTTGAATAAAATGCAACTCTGATCTAATCGCCGTTTGAAATTTTTCAAAAAAACAATAACAACTCATCATGTCAGGGTTGCATTTTCCTCAAAAGTATTAATACTTGTATTATAGTGTGAAAAGCCCCTTAATACCACTTTCATTAAGAGTGAAATTTACAATTTTGACTTCTATTTATAATTTTTGTCAACTTTTGTACTTTTAAGAGTTGGCAACACTGGTCAGTCATAAAAAGACACGTCAGGAAATGGCTTTGCGCAAATATGCAAACTTTTTCGAAACTACAGATTCGCTGTCGATGAAACCATGTTTCTTTTGTTACAGAAGGTTCACAAGCAAGTTTTTTTTCAACAATTCTGGTCTTATAGAAGAGACGAATATGAAGGTTTACATAATTGCAAGACACGAATTCCTAAAAATAATTTTTCCGTGTGGAAGTAAAAGCAATTTTTACAAAAACTTAGTCAAGAAAACTTTAATAGTGTGACAGTTAGTTCTGTGATTTTTATCGTCGGCCGCTTGATACCAATCAATTTGGGTAGTTGTTTGGACAGTTTAACAACCATTTGTCCTCCATATGGGACGAGAAAACTTTAAAACATAAACCTAATGTATGATACTTGAACAGGACAATAGTATTTAGCTTTCCATTATATTCGAGAAATACAAAAATTACTGTTTTACAATAGATCATGTAGTCAAATGACATTTGTTTGGATTTACTTTTAAAATCGATAAATTTTCATCAAAAACCTGATTTTCTAATTAAAGATTTATTTTTTTATTTTATTAAATTTTACTGTTTTAATTTTTTTAGTGTCTTTTTTTATTTAAGAACTTTGTTTTAGTTTTAAATTTTATATTAACTAAATTTAAACTTTATATTTATTTTAATTTTTATTTTCTTATATTTAAATATATTTTATTAATATGAGAATTATTTTTTCGGCTAGTGTTTAAATTTTTTTTAACATATTTAGTTTTATGTACTAAAAATTAAATAGATTATTATCTACAATTTTAATGAAGTTTTATTATTAATTTAGTTTAGTTTTTTTTTTGTTTTGTTATATTTTCTTTAAATTTTTACTAATTTTTTATATTTATTTTTATATATGTATATATATATATATATATTTTTTTTTGTTTTTATTACAAGACAGACATTTCACAAACAATATATAAAAACAATCTGTGGTTTTATGACAAAAAACTGAATTAATAATAAAAATTAAAAAATTGTTAAAACTACTTATAAGAATGATTTGTAGCTCTTTAATCGTTTGATATACAGTCGGGGGAAAACCTCTTTTGAAGATTATGAAGGCCTAATACAATTTTGTTTTTAATTCTTGAATTCAGATTCGGATTTGCATTTGATAAGGGTATGATGGAGCTAAAGTCTTACCGTAGGCATGGACTTTTTATACCCGAAAAGGGATAAAGATAATCGAAGTATCCGTGTTTCTTAGAAATTTAAAATCTATGGCTGTTTGCATGATTTTATCCCTGACTGTATTTTTTTGCTTAAAATGGCAACTCTTTATAATTAACGTCTATTAATTATCGCATCATCAAACTAGAAGAGAAAAAAATAATAAGAATAGAGTACAGTGTTACCA
This sequence comes from Phasia obesa, assembly GCA_949628195.1. Classification (NCBI taxonomy): domain Eukaryota; kingdom Metazoa; phylum Arthropoda; class Insecta; order Diptera; family Tachinidae; genus Phasia; species Phasia obesa. The sequence goes on along the minus strand of OX451219.1, from coordinate 18,528,264 downwards.
GACCAAATGTCGCCAAATACGACTTTCATTAGAAACCGCCAACTGAAGTAATTAACGCTATGTTTTTTTAATGTGTATTTTGTGTAAAAATCTAACGTTTTTTAGAAAAAAAGCAGCTGTAAATAGCGAAATATATCCAGTTCCTCGTTTCTGTAACTCAAGTGAGAAATTTTCCACATGAAATTATTAGAGCTATATACATATGTATGTGTGGTGAAGTGAGAGTAAACTAAAATTGTTCTCTTAAGATACAACAATTTACAAAAGTACGTGAATACTAAATACCAATTTTCGATGTCAATAACCAGTTCAGTCTAAACATTTGTTTCTCATGTTTTGCCCGAAAAAGAAGAATATAATTTTCATTTACACAACAGTCGAGCACGGGAATGTATTTTGGTAAAAGTCCATGAGATCCCATGGGCTTCGAATGTGGATTACAAAAACACATCTATTATAGTCATCTTGCTTTACACAGGGTGAGTAAATTAATTACTTTATGTAAAAAAGTAAATGATTGCAGTGGTCCAACCAAGGCGAATTCAAACCAGGTGGAGTCGATAGCCCAGCTGATTGTTTTTTTCTCTCGTTTTTTTGTTAATGTCTTGTCAAAAAATACATTGTTGCATATCTGCTAATCTAATGTCAAAGTTGTTGTTTTGTTGTAGTTGTTGTCATACTGCTCACACCTGGTATGAATTCGCCTTGGGTCCAACCTAGAAAAACGGTATGCTATTTTTATTATTGTAAAATGTTCCTCACTGTAGTTACAGAAACGCAGGTAAACCTCAGTTTTAGTAACACTTTTAAAGTGAATGTAATATACCATTACCCCCCCGTCACCATTAGACATTAACATGTCTTAACAAAAGTCAAACTTCATATAAAAAAAAACATTATTTTTAATACTGGTTTTTTTTATATGAAGTTCGACTTAAGACATGTTGATAGCAAATGAAGACTGGGCTTAGTCATTAACATGTCTTAACAAAAGTCAACCTTACTGGGTTTTTAATATGAAGTTTGACTTTTGTTAAGACATGTTAATGACATGACTAATGTAGACGGGGTTTATTATAATAAAGGAAATGTTAGCTTACACCCCGTGACGAAAAAAAGGTTACAAAAACGAATAATAATTTGTTAGCTTCTTTGAATTGTTTTGTTAAAGGAATTTTAAATAAATATTTATTTAATATAATTTAGTACAATTTATTAAAAAATTCAAAATTTTTAAATTCCAAATTTTTTTTTTTAATAATTTAACTTAAAAATTTGTTGCTGTCTTAAAGTACACTTCAATTAGACTTAATTTATTTTGCATCAGGGCATTAGAATTTAAATTAATTAATGATTATTTTTTTGGTTCACGGAATAAATATATAATTTGGAGCAATCTAACTAATTGTCTGATTTTATAAGCGGGATTTAAGAAAATCAATTTGTGGGCAATTTAAGCTAAATACTGTTGTCGTGTTTTGCTTCAACTTAAAAGTTTGAAATTTTTGAAAAAACTTGATTTTAAACAAACAATCCAAAAATAACTAATTATTATTTTTAAATTCTAATTATAATTGCACTTATAAATCTTATTTTTCCAAACAAAAATTTACTTAACTATTACAAGTAATTTTTTCATATACTTTATTTTGTTTTATATGTTTTTCAATAATAAGTATATATTTTTTATTGTATGATAAATCAATTTTAAACACTTTCACATTTTGAAAAAAAAAAACAAAATGTTAATTAAATTTTTTAACATAAAATAATATAATTTTGTTTGTTTTATTACTCTATGACATTTAAATATGCATGTTTACTTTAAGTGTTATGTATCATAGGAAGATTTTCATTCATTTATTTATTTGTTAATAGTTGGTTTAAATTTTATTACTTTTATTAAATATAAACTTTTTTTAATTTTTCTCTATTTTATAGAAATTTAAGTTCGACGAGTTAGATTCTATTTTAAATGATGAAATTAAGTTTTTTTTTTATTTTAAACTGGACTTGCTTGGTTTATTTCAAAATTTATTCATTTTAAAGTTTTGTTTCGTTTTATATATCGTTAAAGTTTTAAAAGATGTGTTTTTATTTGTTTGTAAGTAAATAAGGTTGGAAAATAGAAATAATGTTGTTTTTATTTAAATTTCTCTTTAATTTTTATAACTAATTTACACAAAAATTGTTTTTCCTTAAAAAACTATGATGGCAATAACTTTTCCTTAGTTCTTGGAATTTTTGAAATTATTTAAAGTTTGAAAGAAATGTTATAATATTAAATAAAAAATTAGGTAATGGCCATTTATTTCTACTATATTTAGTGTATACACACTAAGTGACAATATAAAGGCAACATTTTTGGAAAACTCTATTCCGTAATTTTAGTTTTTAATAATAACGATTTTTTATTGGATAATATTAATTATTAATAACAATAATTTTTGGTATTAAATACTAAAATTATGAAAAATAATTTAAGAAAGAAGTTGCGGTAGATTTGTCACTCACTGTAAGTTGTGTTTTTTTTTTACATTTATTTCAACGTAATCTTTTGTTTGACTAAGGTTTGCATTTAAGATTTTTTTGTTTAACAATTAGTTGCAACAAATTTAAAGAAATTTACCAATTCTGAAGGGAGTTCAAAAGATGTTTGGTGGAATATGTTTAGCAGTATTTTTTTTTTTTTTCAATAACATTTCTTTAGCAAATTTGGGAAAAAATAAACAACTTGATGATTTTTCTTAAATTTCCCATTTTCTCATTTTTATTTAATTTCTCCTTAAAGAAAATTTTGTTTTAGAAAAAAGAGAATTCAGGTATTTTTTCTGCAAAATCTGCAAGGCATAGTTATTTACCAGTGACTCTGTTCTGTAACTTATGTACATAGGGTACGCTACACTTTATCTTGTCCCACCCTTTTAATTAGTTTATTTTAAAAAGTTTATGATTAGCTCTAAAATAGTGTTACATACCTATATGGATAATTGTTCACTTAAGTTACTGAACAGAAATAAAGATAATAGCAATAGAACAGCTGATTACTTTTTATATATAAAGTTTATAACTTTCAAGTATCTAACTCCTTATAAATATGTGCTTTTCAAATGTCCAACCCAGCTAATGCGATTGATTGCCTGGTAAATAAAAATGCCTCGAATAATAAGTTGCACAAAACAATATTGGCAGTTTTAAGTTTTAAACTATAATTAGCCCTCGAATAAATACTTAACTTATGGCAGTTTATATAAAATGTCAAGAGTTTTATTTGCAGTAAACTTTTGAGAAGATTCTTAAAAAAAATCTTTGAATCAAAATCTTTTAAATTCAGCGTAAAGCGTAAAAATTTCAATTATAAATGATTAATTAGCTTTTCATTAATTATTGAATCAGTTTTGTAAATTGATTTATTTAATTTTTTAATATTAAGTTTCTTAAAATTGTTTTCAAACCCTGATTTTTTCTTGCTACCGTTTGCATAATATCAACAACAACAATGAGAGGAAATCAAACACAGAGAAATTCACACTCTGTCTCAGTTTAATGCAGTCAAAAGAAAGTTACCATATGTTTGAAAGTACTAAGTGTTGCCGCTTGACTTAAATCACTGTTACTACGTTATGGCAAGAAATTTACATATTAAAACCATGTTTTTTATTAATTCCACTAAATTTGTTGCAGTTTATTAAGTTTTGCTAGTTTTTTTATTTGTTTTAATTGAAAATAATAATAAATTCAGAAACAAAGTTAACTGTCTTATTTTAAATTTAAATTAATAATGAGTTTCCAAAAGCAAAATTACAATAATAAAAAGAAATAAAAATTAAATTAATTAAATTTTACAACCACTTTTATGTTCTTGTAAATTTATTTTCTATAACAATCCGAAAAAACAAAGCCAATCATTTATTTTGTTAAATTTTTAATATTTATTAAATCTTCTTATCATTATAATACTTAAAATGTATAAATAAATCTTTAGGCAGTTTTACTATTGTATGGTTTGGAAAATAATTTGTTAAAAGGAAAACTCCAACTTAAATGAAATTCAAAGTTTTACTCAAAATTTAGACATGATTTTCCTTAGCAGTTCAATTATTTAAGACCCAAATCTAGTTTTTAAAAATTAAAGTGTTATTTAATTTGCCTTTTCTTTTTAAATGTATAAAGACTCTTTCAATTATGTATTCAATTTCTTATTATTTAGGTTTCTGTTCTATCATTTTGTTTATCGTCAAGCGTTTTATTTTTTATGTTTTAGCTTAAGTATCTATACCTCTTAGTTGTTCAACAGCACAATTCTTTAAATTTCTGCCTTTTTATTTAGGTTTCGAATTAAGTTTTTTTTTTTTTTTTTTGGTTTTAAGGTTTTAAGATGATTTTTCTTATTAATTTTTTAATTTGCTATTATCTTGTGTTTTTGTTTTTTATTTTTATATTTATGAATTTTGTTTTAAATGAAAATTGATACGTTGACATGAAAACATTATGAATAGGGTAGCTACTAAGTAGGGCATTAAATGAATCAAATAGTTATTATTATTGTTTAGTGTTGATGCAGCATGATTGCACAAATCAGTGGTGCAGGCACAATACAGAGCCTGGACATCATGGGTACCCGAACGTTTCAGACACTCATTGTCATCGGTACGTTCGTCGGGTATATAACCGCAGCCTCGAACAACACGTTCCTTACCATAAACTAAATATATAAAGATTAATAATCGATTAATAAATTAGAAAAATATGAATAATTAAAACCACAGAATCTATGACAAATATTAATAATTATTTAATCGTCTTACCCTTTTGTACAGTTTTACGGCATAAAATTGGTTTATACTTATCCTTAAGGTGTTCACGTGGTTCCTGTTTACTGCAGTTAACTTCACCTATGGAATAGGGATCGAAGGGATCTCCACAGCGACGATCATATTCACTATTACAGTCGTAGCACATCAAGGCAGTTGTTACTAAAAATAAAATTTGATTAGAGTTTAATAATAAATTATATATAAAAACTGAAAAATTATTTTTTATAACTACTTGACTAAATATAGTGTTTCAAATAAAAATTTATATATTTTCTAGCTTCTAGATTAAAAAGACCAAATAAGCCTTGCCTGTAACTCCTAATTATGTGATATAAAACCGATTCCAAGAAGTTTGTAAACTATTCACTATGCCCACAAAACAATTTCTGAATACGCCTTGACATCTCCGTCGTAACACGCGGAAATTTGCAACAGTCAGAAGGAAACAACCTTCCTTCTGATGTTAGTTCGGGTATGGCCATATTTTAAATATTTAAAAAATAAAAATAAGTTGCCACTTATCTGCTAAATCTAATAGAAAATATGTGACAAGCACGGCAACACCGTTCATACCCAGTTGTCCAAACTATTATAGACGACATAATTTTGATGCTGTATGAATTATTTGTCCCCTGTGGTTTAGATATCGTAAAAAAAATTAAGAAAATTAATTATTCATGACAATATTAGCACCAACGTCGGGTATACTGTTTTTATACAAAACACGTTGAGGACACTTAAAGCGAGATTGTTTCATAAAAGAGATTATTTTGATTAAGATGAATGACATTGTCTTCTATTTGATTGGGTATAAAACTCTGATAGTGACAGCGGAGCGACAATGTGCAGAAGTCGTCGACGACAAAGTAGATGCAATTGTTGCTTTTGTAGTCGTCAACGACATATTGTCCATCATAATGCTATATGTATCAATAACATCTTTCGACATGGTTAACTCCGTCGTTCCTCAGTGATTTCTGGTCCCAATTTACGATTGCATTGGTTTTATAGAGTCGCGCTGACAATAGCCTTTACTCTTGACTGTAGTGGTTTCAAACTGGCGAATGCTACCTATCTATTATACATTTCTCATCTAAAAGACCATCTTAATTGCTAACGTTAACCTAAGGCATCAACATTTTTTAATAAGTATGTCTGGCTAAGTTTTACAGCCAGTGTACTGGACATTCACATATAATGTTCGCTATTTTCTTTGCCTCTTCTAGGTATAGTCTGAAAGTATCGTATTCTTCTATTTCCATCCCTGTCGCTCATACAGTTAACCTGTTTAACCTCGATTATATTCAAACATCTTTTCTCACTTCCCTTCTAACGTTGTAGTGAAACAGAGCATAGTCTTTGGTAGGAAGCGAACCCACAACCCGAGACTTATAGACTAGCACATTGTCTACTAGCCCATTAGTTGTATTTTTACTTAAATGTAAATAATTTAGGGCAAGGAAATTTACTTAAGAAGTTCATATAGCACTTTGTCCATTTTACGGCCAAAATAATGGGCCTAATGAGCAAGCAATTCGTGCAGTTATTATTATTGCTGATGTAGTGTGAAGTATTGAAGAGGACGCCGAAATTCGATTCGTCGTCGTTCTCAACTTTATGGGCTTTGTTCTTCGATTTTGTGGAAAACTTCACGGAAGGATCTCTGCTCACGAGGCTCGAGCAAGAATTGAAGCCAAATGACCCATTGCTGGTTAAGTGGTTACGAGATTACACAAATAGACGTATTTGGAGCCAAGCCAATTCTCAAGCCGCTGGCAAATCACCGTTATATTCATTAAAATCGATTATTTGGTGCGGTTTAAATGCTGGAGACATCATCGGTCCTTATTTCTTTCGAAATTAGCAAGGAACTGCTGTTACGGTGAATGACGAGCGCTATTGAGCAAAGCTGACTGAAGTTTTGTTTTCTAAAATTAAGCTAAGCATCAACGATATTTGATTCCAACAAGACAGCGCAACTAACGGTTAATTTAATTCAAAATCCAACAACTGCAACTTTATTCCGGAAGTGATCATGTTCACTGGTAGCGCCGTTCGTGCGATTTAAGTCATTCGTCAATATTCAATCCAACTATCTACCTAATATCACCTAAATTATAATAAAAAATATCATTCCAAAAATATTTCTGTCTTATATTATGAGAATATATCTCATGCTGCTAAAAAAAATACCCGATACATAAATTGTTTTAATAAAACAATTAATTGGCTTCTCTAGAATTCAAATTAGTGTAAAAGTTATAATTGAATTAATTAAACAAATTTATTTTTATTGCATTTTAATACTCACCTTGCAGGCAGGCCAATACGGCAACCAAAAGTAATGTTCTTTCCATAAATGGTGACATGGTCAACTGTTTAGTTTTAACTGTTTCTACTGCTTCCTTGTTGTTATTTTATTTTTATTTTTCTTTTAAGTTTAATTAGGGTCTCTTTTATAGATTATTTACCGTTGTAAATAGAGTGTACAGCAGAGCAGAAATTGTACGTGAAACACACCAACCTGCTTGAAATATACTGGATAAACAAAATTTCGCCTTTACTTCGCTTGTATTATTCGTTCGTTTATTTTCTCTACCACCGTTCAATTCAATTTGATTTGTTTTAATCAATAACCGAAACACGCAATCTTATCTTTTTTCTTTTTATTTATTTTTCTATTATTATTATTATTTTTTTTTCGACTTAACAGCACAAAAACTTAAAGAGATTATTTAGGTTTTTTAACGTTCAAAATGCTAAATCAACATCAACATCGTTCATCAATTGTATCTAGAGAAAAAAAAAGAAAAAGAAAATGTTAAAGAATTCTTAGTATTATTATTTACTTAATCTGGTATATGTGACCGTGTGAAAGGGACCTAAGGGTAAACAAGTAAATTTACCCTCTTTTTTAACGTTTTTTAAGAGTTTTAATATACAGTTAACAAACCTAATATGACTTTGAAATTACTGATCATGACCAAAAAAGTTAACGTGAGTTCATTCATGTGAGGTTTAGGTCCCTTTCTTTGTGCGCGGTAACATATATTGATTAATAATTGACTATAACATAATTGGAATTTTATAATTAGTTTACATTATTCGGTAAATAATAATTCATTCATAATATTTCCTATCTAATGTTTGGAAGACGAATCTAGTGGTAACTCTTTACTATGGACATGGTGCAAAGCCAGGCAAACCGTTGGAGGTCCAAAGGAAAATCGCCATCTCTTACTCTAGACACTAACGAGTCACACAATAACTGGCACCGTGAATTTACCTCTGCAGACAAGTTTCGTACAAATATTGAAATTTAATTCTCCTGATGTCTATATCAATTTCTTGTGTACCAGGTCGGACACAAGACTCTAAGACCTTTGCTTAGAGTTAGAGACGGGTGGCCATAGAGGAGCGTGATTTAAAATTACACAATATTTCAGGTTTCGGAGTTAAAACTGGGGTGCTAAACGTCTTCATATCTCACCTCTCCATTCCTATTCTGACTATAAAAGGGGGCTGCGGATTGATTTTAGGAGAATGTCATTTCGACAATATCCGTAAATACATCATTTGAAAGTCAAACCAGCATTAAAGCTTGGGATTCCCCTCTATCCTAAGAACCAAAACATCCCTAGACTTCTTCAAATCTCTAAATGAGACGGCTGAACAGTCCAACATCGGGATCTCTGGAAACGCGTGACAGAATTATTCAGTAATCGAAAAACCCAGCTATGATCCATGGTTTAAGTGGGTATGACTTTGGTACAAGACTCAAATGTATACAAGTAGAAAATTGGTCACCAGAAATTTTTGCTTTAACGGCCAGAAGATACCTCTCATTAATGTATTTGTTTTGATCTGATAAGGCACTGTGTTTAGAAGCCTTATAAGAACTCTATAAGATAAGTTGCGGATGAAGAATAAAGATAAGAACAACTCCTATGTCACTGTTATGGACTAAGAAGAAAACGAAGGGACATTTCTTTTGAGGATCCATTTGAAGTCGTCGGCATTAAAACAGTCCGCATTTGAAGCTTTGTAATCAGCTTCGCTTAGCTTTGCGGTGAGGACCTTATTTGGATCATTATCTTGTGTTATCGCAATGAACATATAGATCTAACTTTGTCAAATAGATAGAACCACGAGGGTAGTCTATGATTACGAATTTCAGAATATACATAATTCGTTGGGCCAAACATAGAAATGACAAGGGCACTCCTAGCCTTCGAAGATTGCCCCTTTCTGTGGGCACCATTATAGGGCACTGTACGTTTGGGCAGCCTTTGTGGCGAACACTGTTAAAGTTGCTTAGACAATGAAGAGAGGATTTATTATCAAGTGCACGGCACTACAGAAACACAACGTAAAATATAAATAGACAAAAGGCCCTTTCAGGATCTGAGCTATTTCAGGGATATGTGGCTGACTGCTATAATAAGATTTGTGAGTTTTGGATGGTTCTTCAGATAGAAATTCCCAGGGCCCGATAAGGAATAATTGTACCTTATGCAGATGATTCTGATAATAAACGGCTCAACATTGGAGAGTGTAGGCCTAGTAAATAACCAATCAGTGAGTGAATGATCAATAAAAGATGGGATAGACTCCGCCAGAGACTGTCCATAATTATTATTATTTTTGTAGTTGGTTATCGAAACAGACCAGTAACTTTATGGGTCCTTTTTGATACCTTTCGTTACGTAATTTACGGCTACTTCCTCTTATTGAGTGCCGTTACTAACATTTTACTCTCAACTGTAGTGATTTCAGACTGACGTCTGATTCCTCAGTCGACCTGCTTCCTCATAAGAGAATCTCTCGTAATTGCGAGCATTTCTTTAAGGTTAATTTAACTAAGCATCCACATTTACCCCCATATTCATAAAAAAATAAAATTTATTTAAAAGTTTTGTATGAAAAATTTGTTCTAAAATAGATTTCAAATATATTTTATTTTTTATAAATATGGGGGTTATTATGTATATGTCCGTGGTGGTTCAAAGCTATATGTTAGTCAATTAGCTAGAAATTCAGCTTTCTTCTACACAGTCTGCAAGTATCGTCTTATCCCGTTGTTAACCAGTTTAAGGTACCACGATTATATCCAAACACCCCTCTGCTCTTCGTGCTAACTTGTAGTGATAACTACCACAATCTTTGGTGGGAATCAAACCCACAACCCCGTAAAGCACATAACCTATCACACTTAAATACTATGGGGGCACTCGTGAGCAATTACTCATTTAAAAAAATAGTCAACTGGAGGTCTAATGTATACAAAATTTAACGTTCCATCAGATTTAACAAAATGTTAGTTTCCGTGAACCCTACAATTTACATAATTTCATTGAAATTTTTTCATTAATTTTTTTCATAAAATCAATATTGACTAAAAATAGCAAAAGACCATTAAAAAGCTACTGCGTTGATACACAACCCTTGCACACATGCAACATTTTTTTTTAACAAAACCTCAAAAGGAAACGGAAACTTAACATGTACGAGTATATTACGTACTTAAATGAACAAACCCATAGACAGAAAGAATACTTAACACAATTGATTAGCATTTAAAGAGCTGCAGAAATGAAAATTTTATCAACCCAAATTTGGAACAACTGAATCATCCTCTCAATATAATTGAATCTTGGAGGATTAGTTTTTTTATGCTGTTGATGGGTTAAAAATGTGTACATACATGTGTATATCTTTATACTAGATCTTATAATTGTATTATGTAAATATTACATGGCTTAAATTTACAAACCAAAAAGTATGCTTAATTTCTATTATTTATTTTTTTTTTTGTACTGGTTACATTGATGGTCTTAAAAGTGTCTGATATAGTAGACAATATTCTATTATTATTTTTTAAAAGAAAAGTACTAAACTGAGATATTAGATGTTCACAAATGTAGTATAGAATTCGATAAATAAAGGTAAGCAAGAGGCAAATTCTTTTTGACAATTTTATTGCTTCTTAACAATTTTTGTACTAAATTCTCGTTTTCAAATGTCGCCACGTTTACTACCTGACAATTTTTTTTTTGCTTGTTTTTGTCTACTTAAGCTTTTTTTCATAATTTTTATGTTTTTTTAAATCCGTGTTATACATATTTTAACGTATTGATGTTTTTGAGTGGCTTAACCCCTGTCTACTTTAGACATTAATTTGCCTTAACAAAAGTCAAACTACACATTAAAAAACCGTTGTTTTTAATACTGGTTTTTTTACTTTTTAGTTTGACTTTTGTTAAAACATGTTGATGGCTCATGTAGACGGGGTGTAAATAATTAAAATTTATTTATTCAATTAAATCAAAAGATTATTATTAAATACGCAAAAAATATGTTAAAACTTTATTTATTTTTTATCCATTTAACTCTGCTTTTTTAAATAAGACTTTTTTGGCAACTCTGATAATTTTTTGACATTTAACTTGCAAGAATTGTCAAAAATCAATTGTAGGATAAATGTCTTGCTAAAAATGGTTTTACACGGCGTGTGTTTGTCACTGACTTGTCTGTTTGATAATCCATATGTAATTTCATGAGTTTGTCAAAATAGACATTTTACATACGGTTTATAATTTTTGCTTTCAAACGTACATGTGTAATTACATTTGACATAACCTATAATATATAGTTTTTCCGCCACACAGTTTTATATTGCCAATCACAGCGGATGCAAATGTGCAAACGTAGTGCTTTTGCCATGCTTTTAGTGCTTTTGGTACCACAAAAAACCTAAAATAGAAAAATATCAAGATTGCATTACAGGATGTCAGATGCTTTGGCACATCAAAATGAAAAATGTCATATGTATTGTACACATGGAAAATACACATGTTATGTTTGAAAGGGTTTACACGACGTGTATAGAATTTACACATGGAAAAGTGACAAGTCATATGACAAATACACGCCGTGTAAAACCACTTTAATTTAGCAACAATTTGGAAAAATGTGAGTGTTTAGTAAAAAACTGAGAATGTATTGTGTTTTTTGAACTTGCACGTGTTTACCCTATGTAATTTAAATCGTTTTTATAGCAATTTTAGCGATATGGAGGCCTGTCGCGTTTTTATATTAATTTTATCATTTATAATTTAAATCTGTTTAATTTTAGCAAGTATTTTTTGTAGCCCTAAGTCATCATTTCTATACTCGTTTAGTTTTTTACGGTTTAAGCGTTTTTTAGATTCTTGCTCTATTCCGACTTTGTCAGAGTTAATATTTGGTGATTTCGGTGTTTTTGTAATTTCAAACGATTTTTTTAGCGATTTCGTTGACTCTTTTTAATAATTTTGTTTTTTAAGAAATTTTCATATATTTTTTTTTCTCTTTGAATTTGACAACTTTTACCAATTTCATAGTTTTTTTAATTTCAGCGATTTTTATAGACTTAGACGCTTTTCTTGTCTGACGATTTTAAATGTTACAGTTTAAAAAAACGTTTTTTTTGAGAACTCTTTCAAATAAGTTCCTGTTTTTGTAATAAGCATCAAATCGTAGACGTTTTGATTGCTTGTAATGCATACACAGAACCTCAAGATTGTTCAATGCAAGACTAATTGATGCAATGTTTGGTGTATATTTGAAATTCAAGCGATTTTCGTCGTTTGGAGTTTTTTTTTAATTCTATAATTTTTATTTATAGGTAATTCCAATTCCAATTGTTTTTTTTTTTCGTTTCATTTATGCTATGAATTTAATGTTGTATTGTGATATTAACTATTTGTATTGCCATTGCATTATAATCTGTTGTAAAATCCAGCAATGGCAGAGATGTAAAAGAATTTATTTAAATTCAAAATCATTGTCTTCTAAAGTGGCCAGGAACTTCCCTCTTATATAAACACAATTGTTTACGAATCCCTTATGCAAGCAATTAACGACTTCTGGACTATTTGATTTATCTGTATGATTCAATAAAAAAAGTATATTTGAAAATATTTTGAACAAGGGAGCTGGCACCCACTATCAAAATGTCTAACACATTATCAATTAATTTTATTATGTGAGGGAGAGAGAGTATTTGCGGGGGGTTCTACAAAAATACCTGCCATAACATTTTCTACAAAGTTGCTAAACATACTCTATACCTCAAATTTAAAGAAAACATAGTTTTATATACCGATATGTTGCAAGAACAGACCAGAGCAGAGAAACTTTAACCGTCTCCAAAACAAAATTCCGATGTGATCTTATAAAATGCCAATACACGTCTATTTTTTTCTCCTCTAGCAGAATCAATCTTTGGAAGCCCGTAATTTGGGAAAAAGTTTGAAATTGTTGTACAGTGTTATTAAATTATAAAATAATGCATTTTATTTCAAATTATTTAAATGATTATAATCAAGGTATATTAGTCAGGTAGCTTCACTGCGGAGGGGAATTATTAAGGCGAAAATTATCAAATTTTTTATATGGACTTTAACAGTTAAACTTATAATGTTTCGCCTTAAATGGAAGTCGAACTAATAAACTCCATATAAAAAATTTTCAAATTTTCGCCTTAATATTTCCCCTTCATAGTGAGGTAACCTAATAAAGGTGCCTTGATTTAATCATATGAATAAAAAAAATAATATATTTTTATAGTTATTCTGGAAAATTATTTTAAAATACTCAATTTGTAATTGCTATTCTTTCCACTTAGAAAGAATAAAACGACCTTAGGCCTGACTTCAAAAATTCATTTGTATGTTGAAAGAAACTTATTTTTTTTTTTTTTTTGGTGATAGTTCTGTATTCTTCTTTTTCCAATAGTAGTAAAATTTTAATTGTCGACAAATAAATAAATAAATAAAAATATAAATAAAAAGAAATGGCCTACTAAAAACAGAAAAAATAGAATGTACCTACATGTATGTAGGCAATTTTTTTTATTTTTATATAAATATAATGTACTACTTACAATCAGGGACTAAAAAAATGTAGTTAATAAAAAAATTTTCTTTAAAAAAATAAAAAAAAAATCCATTCATAACTTGTCATAAATGGATTTCTTAGTAAACTGTGCCAAACTTTTCTTATCTCTGTCTCTAAAAGGAAAAAATGCCCATAAATATGTACATATCCTTATGCATACACTTGTAGATACATATGTATGTATGTATGTGTGTACATGTCCACGACCTATTGAGTACAATTCATTTTGGTGTTGTCACTATTATAGGGTTGATGAGTGTTTTATACCACTTTTTTTTATTTTTTTTTCTACTCCACATCTGTGTAAGTGTAACATTTTTATGTTTTATTGTTTGTGGTTAGGTGTGTTGGTTTTATTTTTCGGCTGTTTATTGTAGCTTTCACATTTTGCTATTAAACTCAATACTATGATGACGATATAAACGACCTAATTAAACTTACATACATACATACACACTTTTGCACACACAACAATCCTTAAAACATACGATAATAAAAATAACAAAACACGAATAGAAAATGAATGGTCTTAAGAACTTTTTCAAACTGAACTATTTACAAACATACACCCACACACACACAACCCACACATTCGTTACCAAGTACTCGTATTTGCTTACGAAGAGTTCATTTCAATTGTTTCCTTTGCGAGTGTGTACTTGTTTTTGTTGTTAAGTAGCTGTCTTGTCAGCAAAATTTGTTTTGTTGTTGCTGTTGTGGTTAAAGTTGCCACTGTTCGTAGAAAGAACAGTTTAATTGGATTGAAATGTTAGCTTTTTAACTATACTTCACAGTTACATAGCTGCTCTTAAAAAAGGGAATAAATACTAGCCAGGGATGGAAAATACAATTCTGATATTCAACCAACCGGCTTCTTAAATTGTATTGAATACACATTTTCGTGATAAATTCTATTATAATTTTACAAAATTGGGTCTTAACATAAATTGTTACATATCGCACAAACAATCATAAACAGTCACAACTTAAAATTCACAAAATGTTTAGGAGAAACAAAATTGTATGTTTAAAAACATGGTTTTAATACTGAGTATTAAGACTTGTCAAATACTTAAATCCAATGAGATAGTGCGATAGTTTGAAAGCAGTCAAAATGTAAAATAATACGGAAAGAAATTTGACATCCCGTAATACCAAACCATTTTTAGAAAATTTTCTAAACGATAACATTTTTCATTTTATCAGGCTTGTGTTTTTTTTTTTTTTAAGCAAAGAACCAAGCTGAGTGAGTCTGCCGTCCACATAAAATTGCTCAACCGACACCTTTCAATGTCTTGTCTCGGCTTGTTCCCTTGCTGATATTTTTCTTTTTATTTGAAGTGTTTTATAGGGTGAAAACGAAATGTTACGTTACGTTAGATTTTTTGACAATCACACAATTCCTATTTGATTTCTATCTTACAAAATCCAAGGAAAATCTTAATACTCAGTGTAAAACAGGCTTAGAGCCCAAACAAAAAATAATAATACGTACATTCAGCAATTTCTAGGCATGGCAGAAACAAAGTACATACGTAGGCGATAAGCCAGGTGCAGGACATAGACAAAATATCACTGGCGACGGCGAACTATCGGCTGTAACTCACTTAGCTTGGTTCTTTGCTTAAAAAAACACAACCCTGATAAAAATGAAAAATGTTATCGATTAGGAAATTTTCTAAAAATGGTTTGGTATTATGGGATGTCAAATTTCTTTCCGTATTATTTCACATTTTAATAATATACTACTTTCACACTTTCTCAGTAGATTTAAGTATTTGACAAGTCTTAAGCAGGTCCGCCCCGAGGTTAGTAGGCGCCCGGGGGAGATTGTGATCTGGCCCCCTACACATTTAATTGGTCTAAATAAACTTATATTTCTCATATTATTTTTTTTTTTTTTGATTTTATACTTATATTAACAAAAGGGTTACAGATAATGTAGTAAAAATAAAAAATATTGGAGATAGAATTTATTTTTTAAATTATAATTCGAATCAGGAAGTCAAGGAATGTAAATAAAAAAAGTTCCAATGAAATCTGGAATGGTAAACAGTAACGTTTTATTTTTTCCCCATTTTCTGCACAACGAAGCTGATGTTGATTACATAAATATCTTTTTTGGGTAATTTTTGGATAATAGTTATCAGCCTTTAATGGCAAGGGCCTCTTAAAAATTAACTCATTCTTTTCGTTTTTATTTTTGAATTCTGGCCAAGAGGATGGATCCGAATATATCAAGCCAACAGTTTTAGGAGAAGAAATTAATATCGTTTTGTCAGCTTCATTCTCATTAATATCTTCGTCATTAGAATCTGAATCTGGTATTACTAGTATTTCAACTTCATTAAGTGTATTCACTCACGTTCACTGATGACAGCCGAAGAACTAGAAGGAGCAAAATAGGAAGTGAGCTTTAGGACCTTCTTAAGAAGCACTTCAGACGTTACCTCCTCTTCTCTTACTAATTGAATCTTTGTGCTCTAGACAGTTTTTTAAACATGATGGTAAAAAATTATTCAGTTCGTAATAATCCTACTGAATGTTTATGGTATGGTAATTGGTAATTTCATATATAATATTATTGTTTTCGTATTTTACTTTTTTATTACTTTTTTGTGGGCAATGAAAGAACCAATATTAACTTTTCAATAGCTAGCCGTTTTTAATTCGCACACTCGCCGGCGTCATTGGACGGTTCATCGTACTTTTGAAAAACGGTCTTTATACCTGGCAACCATTGAGCCACGAGTGGAGCATACATATGTGCTCTTCTACAACTTATTGTTGTATGTATTAATAGTCATTACATTCGAATTCTTCGTCAAATATTCAATGTTCGTGCTCTTATGCATAAAGCCGACGGCGATATTTCTTTCACCCTTCACCGTGGCGCCCGGGGCGGCTCTGGTCTTAAGACTGTATTTTTTTCACTCAAGAAAAAAAAACAGTGATGAAATCGAAAATTTTGTGGTCGTTTGAGATTTTATCTCCGAGATGGTTTATGAAAAACGATTTTGATAAATTTCAAGTTGTGACTTTTTTTATTTTTAAGTTTTTTGTTTCCCATTTGGTAACAATTTTGCTATTAGCACTCGCCAACAAGTTTTCTTTGTTGGCAAGATTATTTAAGAGGAAAAGAAATGAGTCTTCTATTTCCTCTCTAATTTTTTTGCAGAAAAAACGAAGAACCTCCCACATTCGGACCCACATTATTATAGGCTTCTTGTAAAATCAATCTTAAATGAAGTAAAGATTTAAATTTCTTTTTTTTGAGATAGGGATATTTATGTTATAAAATAATAAGAAGATTTTAAAAATCAAAATAACGACAATTTGCTAGTAAAATTATCTGCAACATAAAATCGGTAGAAACTTTGAAATGTTCTTAATGAGTCATTGGTGTACCAATGTAATCTTTTGGTTCAAAATGTACCACAAAAAGTACAATTGTACCAACTTTACCATCCCTGATACAAAAATGTAAAAGAATAAAAAAATAAAAATAATAAAAATGAAACTAAACTACAAACCTCTCCTTCACTTACTCAAGTCTTAATATGTACATAAGTGGCTTTCTATTGGCACTTTCTTTTAAGGAGGGCAGAACGTGAAATATATGCAAACATGAGCCAGTTACTACATACATATGTATATTATTTACGAAAAAAAAATACCATCAATTGTTGGAAAAATCAAATTGAGGTAAGAGGAAAATCTCTACTATACAGTGGCGACCAAAACATTTACAACTGAGATGATAAACTTGAGAGTTTGTGACTTTTAGAATTAAAGATATATCTTTTTGGCAAACAAGGCCTGTTTTCCTGTTTAGTTCCATACATATCATCTACAGCTTCTATTTTTAATTTTCTTCCAAACAATAAGTTTTTCAAGTTCCTCAAAAAATAGAAGTTTATTTTAGTGAAGCGTACAGCGCTATATCTGAAGGATATACCGGTGGGAAGCAGTTCATATCCGAATTTATGGAGTTAAGCCATTTGTTATAACATTTAGCGTAACTTAACCTGAACTAGCCATACATTTTCATATCTTAAGTCTAATAATTATACTTATTTAACGTTTGTGATTGGTGCTGTCATTTTGGATTCCCCTATCTAGTATTTCAGCAAACAGAGCTATATCCCTCCTTCTATCATATCTTATAATAAGTATCGGGCCCGTGAGTTAGTAT
The DNA here is from genome assembly GCA_949628195.1 of Phasia obesa. NCBI lineage: Eukaryota > Metazoa > Arthropoda > Insecta > Diptera > Tachinidae > Phasia > Phasia obesa. Next base: position 18,510,312 of record OX451219.1, on the reverse strand, counting down.
TTACAGCTTCCTTAAATACAATTCCAATTTAAAGCTGAGGTAGTGTCGCATAACTGAATTATGCGAAATCGTAATGGTTTAAGCTGTGTCATCGGTAAATGTCGATGGTGTCATATTCAAAGTATAAAATACATAGGTCCAAACACACTACCTCTGGAAGCTCTAGCTTAATTAGTGTAAGAAGAGCTTAAAAAAGATTTTTTTTAAGTATAAACTTCCGACCAGAAAATAAAAATCCTTTTCTTTAGGTATATTCTTTTGACAGGTGAAATTACTTCCTAACGGCTTATAGAAATTTCGGGATATTTGAGAAATATCGATGTAAAACGAAGAAGATTCTCTCCCCGAAAGCTTTCTTTTACAACATTTACTTTGGTTTCTTGTTACTTCGAATTGATTTGTAATATATCCTTTTTTGCTCCAAATTAGGATTAGATAAGTTAAGGATTTATCAAATAATTTTGACTTATAGGTTGCCTTTTTCAATATTTACACGAAAGTCACAAGTAAGGCTTGTGTGAAGCGGCGTTTAAGGTTCCTACATGATCGCCATAACGAATAATGCTATTGTGGAATTATGCCGCTGCCTTCTGGAATATAGTAGCTCTCTTATCAGCTTTCTTCTCAGTTGAGGAAATCTATGTGCAACCAGTCTCTTTGAACTCTTTTTTTTCAAATAAGACCCATCTGTTGTGTTAGAGTTGATTTAGTTAAAACTTACTTTAATGGAACGTAACACATGATAGTTTTTGTTGTTTTTTGCACCCATTTTGCTGGATTTATCAATATTTTTTAAAGCTATCTTTACACTATCTGAGTTCTCATCGGAGTTTAATTACTGAAAATCTCCTGGGGAAAATACATACATACATATATTTTCATTAATAGATCTAATAAAGAACTTTAAACAACTTCTGAAAGCGAAACAAATAAATTAAATCTGTTTTATACACCTAAATTGCTTTAAATTGAATTTCAAGTTGTTAACTCAGATAAGATAGTGTAAAGACAACTTATGCGTGACGTAAAAATGTCAGCCAATATGTTTCCAATAAGTTTTATCTAATTCAACACTTTTGTTCAAATCAAAGACAAGGCCCATAGCGGTATATTTTTCGTGAAATTGATGTCGAGACATTTTTCCGATAGAAATAGATGTCAAGACATTTTTTTTTAAATTTCCACCAATTTAGGTAAGTAATTGTCGGGGATTTGAAATGCTGACTGACGGTTAAACAAATTTTTGGATGCTCCATAAGGTAACAATAGCCGTACTTTTCTAGTGTTGCTTCAAGTTTATTAATTGCTCTTGAGATACCCTTTGCCATCATAAAATCAATAACATCAGGTATGTTCTGTTGATCAGTACTCGTAGTATTGGTTGGTTGAAAAGCCTTAACCTGTAGTGTCCCATAAGGATCAACATTTGTTAAACTGACGCTTTTTGTTCTTCAATGGCTCTCAGAATTTATGATTTTTAACATGACGATTAATCACACACGCGCCGCAGGCCGCCAGTGCATTATCGTAAGAAACATCAATTTTTTTCGCCGTATGCAATCGGTTTTACTTTAAATCATCGGCAGATCCGTCCAGAAACTGTAATAATACTCACTGGCAATCGTTTTACCCTTTTCAAGGCAATCGATGTGATTGCATCAAAATTAATTGTAGTTATGATCTTGTTAGCCGACAGACCTATATTGGCCTTCTTTAGTGCACGTCTATATAAAAAAGGGAATGGAGCTATCAAATTGTCCTCCGTTTTTAATACGAAGAGTGTGAATTTAGAATTATCCTCGAAATGGTAAATGTTTTCATCTTCAAATTCCCAGCACGACAACAATACCAAACTAACTGCGAGAATTTTAAAAGCTTTACCAAGGGCGAAATCAAACCACAATCTATCGATCAGAATCCAACTGAGAACGTTTGTATGAGGAATTGTTAATGATTCCTTAATTTTTATTCTTTTAAGTAAGTGAATTTTAAACTGGAACGTATGTATCTGACTGACAAAAGTGATGGGGAGAATGTGTGTACATATGTCTGATTGTAAATGCCACGAGTATTATTAAGTATGTAAAGAACCCCCCCCCAAAAAAAAAACACTTTTCTTCAAGCTGTCAACAAAAATTCAATACCAAGGTTCGTTTTAAAATAAGCCTTCTATAACAATGAAACCTTAAAATAAAGCACATGTAAGTATAAATAATAAATCGGCATTAAATTTTCATTTTTCTTTTATTGTCTAAAACCCAACCAAACCCCCTCTACTACGCCGCGTGCGATTATTTGGGTGATGGAGGTGGATGGGTATTTTAAGTAAAAACCTGTAATTAACAAAGAATTACAAGCAAGAAAAAGGTCAATACTTATTATTAAACAAGTCCAAAAATATATATTGTAGGTTCCAAAAATAAAAGAATTCTTAAGAAACATATATTGATTTTATTCAAAGACTCGATACAACGATTGGCGCGATTTAAATGTCAATCGATTGAGTATTTAAGATGCTTTCACCAGCTGGCGCCGTTTTAACGAGTTGGCGCCGTTTTATCCTTCAATGGCATATATTTATGTATATTTCTCTGAATAGTTAAGAGACACATTAAGTTAAAACGGGAAAAGATAAGAAGTATTATTATTAAGTAATAAGCACCGCGCGGCATAGAAAGGCTATTCTGGGTGTGAATAAGTCCTAGAACCTAACATATTCTGACACAATATCGTTATAGCAGTATCAGAGTTCGTACGCATATATACATGACCAAATCAGTGTGACAGATTTTTTGGTAAGTCTGTACGACTTGGTAATCTTTTTAAAAATTATAAAATATTTTTGTCCATGCGATCACGGTGCGGCACCCACAACGCCATTTTAAAACGATTTTTTAAATAGTAAATAATTCTCAGATTTTTGTGCGATTGAATCGTTCGATCGGTCGATTGTATAGGATTGTGAATCCTGGCCTTTATTAAATATCAGTTTAAAAATAGTTTAGAGAGAAATCACAAGCATATTTTAAGAAAAGTTCTGAATTACAAGCAGATTCATATTTTTAATCTATTTAGATTTAGGAACTTAAAATATTGTGCTGAAATTGTAAAGAAAAAAAAAAATACACATTGATGTGATTAACATCTAATTTGTGATTAAGAGCTAAATCTTGTTGATTTCGAAATGATTTACCATACTTTTGCTCGATTTGTTAATTACTTCAAATTAACGTGTTTTAAAATAAAATACTTCGTAAATCAAGTGGATTTCATTGAACATACCTCAAATTTTCTATATATACATTTTTGTGTAGCATCGATCACACTTAAAATTGACAGAACAAACTAGCGTAATTTGCAAAAAAAAATACTAAACTGTTAAACCTAAACAAGAGCGTAAGGCGTAAAATAACTGTCAAAAATTCTCATGTACTTACAAAATGTATTAAGCTAACCTAAATAGCGGCGTCAAAGCAATTGGAAAATCCAATTTTGACAGCATTAGATACTGAAGTTGGCTGCAAACAAAATACTATTGTTTTTTTGTGTAAGAGTGGTGGCATTTTAGCTATTTTCTGCTTTATCTAGCGATTTTATCTCTATTTTGCGCCTTAATTTATTAGATTTTACTAAACAAAATATGTTAACATTACTGTTTATTACAAAATGTTGCGTTCTTATTTAGGTTTGTTCAAAGCTAGGCCCTACACGTCGTTAAGCTTTAGTCAGTAATAATAATATTTCTTACTTTGCCTTTTGTGGTTCTAATTTGTGATTTTTGTGATATTAAAAAAAATTTGAAAGATGTTTACATTTTTATTTATTTAATAATTTCAAAAAATTTTAAATTGAACAATTGAAGTTGAACAATTCCATATTTCTTTACCTATAATACAGCTGAAAAAGAGAAACAATTGGTAAAACGTCAAACTTAAACACCTCAAATGCAATGTAAACCGTCGTGTTAGTTTTTAAAACATCTCACTTAATCACGTTCTAAAACACAAGTGTGAACATGATATAAAAGAAACTGAGGTGATAGCGTTATCAAAGATACTCACTTAATTGTCATGAAACGCAGCGTTGCATTTTTCTCCACACTGTATATTAAATGCAATTTTTTTTATCAATATATATAACAAATCTGTAACAGGACCGTTTCTGAACATGAAATATATTTTGTTGCTGGTGCAGATATGAAATAGAAAACACCAATTTTTAGAACTTTTATCTCTCTGTATGTCCGACTGTCTGTGTTCGTATCACGTAAAAACTACTGAATGAATTGCTATAAAACTTTGTGGGGAGGTACCTTAGTACCTCGATTCAAATATAAGATAGTTTTTTTCTGTAAAAATATCTCATTTCCAAGAGAAAAAAAAGAGATAAAATAGTGAAAGTACACAATTTTACCGTTTTAATGGTATTGAAAACTTGGCAGCACCTTTTATTTCTGTAACTAGTTTATGATCTTTGTAGGCTTCAAAAATTTAATTGAAAAGTTTTCCAATTTTTTCAACTACTTATCATCATGGCACAATAAACAAGGTAGAGTCGCGGCGAAAAAAGAACACAACTCTGTGATAAAAATAAGTACATTTTGTTTTTGTATAAATCATTTTAGGCTGTTAGTACATTTTGACATTGGAAGATGGAGACAAAAAATAATCAGCTGAGCTCTCGAGTTTACCTGTTATGAATTGGCCATGATTAATCCTATTTTCTGCATTCGTGAATAAACTTCTATAAAATTATATCAATAACTGGTTTATATTATGTTCTACACGAGTTAATACAAGTAAAAAGTTTATATACATACTACATCAATATGGTTGGTTTAACTAATTTGACAAAGTTGAAGTAATGGCCTTTTATGACCCCATTAATGAAAATGTGATGCAATGACCTCTTTTTTCCCCAACAATTTTCTTTGTGCTGTTATAAAACAACAACAACAAAAAAGATGAAATTTCAATGTAAAAGTTAATTCAATTTATTTTTGAAATTGTGTTATACAAGAAGATGATGATACTCTTTTATACAACTGGCAAAAAGAGAGAGAAAGAGATTTTTTGTTATTTTTTTTTTCGTAACACATTTGTATAACATGGCAACGTGAACTACACTCGTAATAATCAAAAAAGAAGAAGAAGACTTATATAGGAGGCGATATTTAAGGAGGAATAAATGAAAAGTGGAAAAATGTTAAAAGGCACAAAGGCAAAAAAAAAACAACAAATAAGAAACTGACATGAAAATTGATTTTTCATTTTTATATTTATACTTGCAGTTACAGTTACTACTGATATAACGGTATGCATTGTAACATTATTTTTGTCGTAGTTTATGCATATACATACATATGTGTATATTATGTAGGTATTTTAGATACCGTTAAATTTATACATACATATGTATGTATATAATAGAAAATATAGTTGTAATTGCTGTTAATATCCTGTTTTAAATTAAATATTTATATAATTTCCTGTATAACTTTGAGTAAATGTGTGTGTATAACTGTGTGTTTTTTTAAGATTTTTAAAATGAAAAGAAAGCTTATGAAAAAATATTTCATAACACTTAATGCTTTTGATTCTCTTAAACTCTTTAAGCTAATTTTTTTAAAACTCTCCTTGTATGTAAAGTTTTTAGGTCTGTGTTCAAACTCTTTTTACTGACAAAGCTCCATTTTTGTTTTGTTTTTGTTAACTTCTAACGCTTGGAATATACATATACCATCTACAGAGTTGTTGTGATTATTGGAAATTCAATAACTGACCTAGTTAAGCCTGTTAAAAGAAAAAAACTCTTTTTTCTATTCCTCTGTTTTATGAAACTAAAATAAAAATTTATTTAAAACCAATAAGAAAAAGAAACTGGATAAAATTTCTTTGAATTAAAGAAAAAAAATTTTGTTTGCCTTAAAAATGGTTTTAATGTCACTACATTACACAAACAGAAACTTATGTAATCATTAGTCATGCTCAATTATATGTCAAATGAACACTATATAAAATTTTTTCCATTTTCTAAAAAAAAACGTTTCATAACGCTTTTGTGCAATACTTTTTTCTGAGCAATTTCATTTCTTCTTCTTTTTTCAAACATTAACAAAAAATATATTTTAACTAAATTTATTTAAAAATTTAATTTACTGCACTTTTTTGTTAAAATTTAAAAAGTGTTTTTAAAGTCCTTTTTTCAGCTTTATTATAGCTTTTATTTTATTTAGTTTTTAATATTATTAATTTTTTAATCGTTAGTTGTTTTACAAATATTTAAACATTTTTTATTTTAATATTAATTTATGTGTATATTTACGTAAGAGCTTGCCTTTATATATTTGCTAGTACCCCGACAACGTTAAAGTAAAAAAGTTTTTATTCTTTTCAAAAATTTTTTTCTTATTTTATATATGATGCGATGACAACAGCCAAACGTTTTAACACCGTTATATCTTGTTTTATGTTTGTTTAATACGCAAAAACACGAGTCAGAAAATCCAGCAAGGACGTCTGTAGCTTACTGTTAACTCGCCACACAGAAAAACCGTAACAAACACTCGATGTGCAGTGGCAAAAAATGGTGGCTTTAGGAAATACTGTATGCTCCTCTCATTCTGTTAATCAATAAAAGCCGTTATTTAACAGAGTTGCTATAAAAAGGCCTAGAATTATAATTAAAACCAATGATATGTAAAATTTTATAACATATTTATACTTCACTTTTCTTTAGTTTATTTAAAATTTTTATATTTAAATCCTAGGCGAATTCATAACAGGTAAACTCGAGAGCTCAGGTGACTATTTTTTGTCTCCATCTTAAAATGTCAAAATGTACTAACATTTTTTGTTTTCACAGCCAAAAATTTATTATTATTTATACAAAAACAAAATGTACGTATTTTTATTACAGAATTGTACTTATTTTTCGTCGCGAGTCTACCTTGTTTATTGTGCCATGTTTCAATCCATGAAAAAAGGATGCAACTCTGTAATAAAAATACGTGCATTTTGTTTTTGTATAAATCATTTTAGGCTGTCAAAACAAAAAATGTTAGTACATTTTGGCACTGGAAGATGTAGACTAAAAATAGTCAGCTGAGCTCACGAGTTTACCTATTATGAATTCGCCTTGGTTTTAATCCATCAAATTATTTTATTACCAAGGCGAATTGATACCAGGTGGGAGCACTACGGCAACAACAACTTTAACATTCTTCTAGCATATATAAAACTAGGGCATATTCATAACAGGGGGGTAACCGCATAATTCGATTCGAAAAATAAATCATTCGAATTTGTATGACTTTAACATTGCGTTTCGAAAACGATTTCTTTTGAATAAAAATACACAGTAGTCTCTCTGGTAGACTCGCGGCGAAAAAAAGTACAACTATGCAATAAAAATATGTAGATTTTGTTTTTGTATAAATAATTATCGACTGTCAAAAACATTTAAAATAACAATTGGTAGTACATTTTGACATTAAGAAACAAACGAAAGTAAAAAATAGTCACCTGACCTGTCAAGTTTACCTATTATTAATTCGCCTTGATATAAAACAATACATTTTTGACAATACAAATGCAAAAAAAGGAGAGCAAAAAATAAATAGCTGGCTGGGCGCCTTGGTTATTACCAAGGCGAATTCATACCAGGTGTAAGCAGTAGAGCAACAACTACAACAAAACAACAACTTTGACATTAGATTAGCAGATATGAAACAATGTATTTTTGACAAGACATTAGCAAAAAAACGAGAGCAAAAAACAATCAGCTGGGCTATCAACTCCACCTGGTATGAATTCGCCTTGGTTATTACTTTAAAAAGAAATGCTACTTTTTTCATACAACCTTGTTATTAATTATGAATTTATTTTTCAAACTCTTGTTTGAAAATTTTAAACAACTCTGTTGTTGTGTTATTTCTATGTTCTCTTTGCACTTTCACATTCTGAGCTGTTGAAGAGTGCTTGATTATACCGTTATTTACTGAGCCAGCAAAGTAAAAAACGGTATTACAGGTCAGTGTGGCACCTACTTATAATGCCATTTTGAAACGATTTTTTGAGTAGGACAGCATTCTGTGAAATTTTTTTGTGATTGAATCGTACAATTGTCTAGAATAGCTAATCTTCGCCTTAAAGAGTAACTAACGTATTTTATATTGATTCTTAAAAACTAAAGATGGCAACGGAACGTAACCAAAGAGCTAGATTATCCCACATATAGGTCGTGTTGGAGATCCTGAAGGAAGCTTTATTTTATAAGTCAATCAGGCTGTCCTTGTTTTTCGGCCTTGGAATGGGTTGCGTCTCACTCTCGCATTGGCTGATTGAATTCCTCTAATAGCTGTACTGCGGTACAGTAATTGGTCGATTCATGAATCAATCGGGTATAACCTGAAAAACCTGCAAAACGACCTATACCTTCGTATTTCTAAATTTAGCTTGTTTAAAATAACTTAAGTTTAATTTGGTACTCTACCAATGTAATATTTTTTTTTAAAAAATTTTCAGATTATACCCGATTGATTCATGTGAAAATTTCAAATGAAAACTTAGCCGAAATCGAAACAGCAGTGTTCTACTGAAATTAGAGAACTTCCTTCCGATAACAATTTTTTTTGCCTTTAACCCATTTGTGGTTAATTTGCCGGTAATAACACTACGTATTACGAGAAGAAATAGTTTTTTAGCCGAGCAGTTCGTGTGTGAAACACATTCCCTGTAAAGATCTTTCCAGTCAATTTCAATGTGCGAAAATTAAAATCGAATGTTCACAAACAATCATATTTTCTTATTCCGGCACAGTGCATCCTCTGTGTATTGGTTCAGTACTCAGAAATATGTGAAACCTACCCCTCGTAGAGGTCTTTCCTCTTACTTTCAAGTTGGGAAAATTCAAATCGAATGCCCCCAAACACTAGTCTCTCTATCCTGCTTGCCATTACCAAATTTTCTTGTTCCGGAAAAAGGTGGTTCAACTAAAAAAAATTAGAAATTTCGAACTCAATTTCGAATTAAATTCCAATTTTAAAACTGTTTTTTTTTTTTAAATACAAATGTAAAGCTTTTAGGTCTTAATATGTTTAAAAATCGAACTTAATTTTTTATATACTGGCACGATTTAATGGAAATTGCGAAATACTAAATGATAAAATTTAAATTAAAAAATTCAACTTGATTTCGATATTTCACAAGAAGTCAATATTACGGCCCAAGGTATCACAAAATTTTTATGGAAATTACATATCCATTAACTTTTGAGTATGTTCGAAAGTTCAAATTAAATTTCGAACTTTGGAAAAATATATCAGAAACTACAATGTATTGTTGAACCGTTTTACATTTCATTTTCGATAAAAACTGTTCGAAACAGAGTTTTTGAGATTTTACTGCACTAAAGCAAGTATAGCAAAGAATTGACTTTTAACAAGAGTTTTTCGCCGCAATCATTTCCTGAATGTTTCACAAAAAAAAAAAAAAAACTTTCGATATATCTTTCATAAAATTATAGGCAAGAATAAACTGCCGATCATTAACCCCAAAATACTTATTGAAACAGTCATATCGGCACTATGGGTGCGTAATTGATTTCTTTTTTTTTTATTACTTAACAATGTTTAATTCTTATCAAAAAAAAAAAAAATCACAATTATGGTGTAACAATTATTATCATTTATCATTTTTCGACATGGTAAAAGTATAAAACCTCAAGAAAACTTTGAAATGTTATACAGTTTCTTACGAAGAAAAAAATGCAGTTGATAATATTATTGGCATTGAGTTCTTATTGTCTGGTTGCAGCCTTGCAGGATATAGAGGTTTTGCAAGAATGGTTTAATTTTAATCAAAAGTATGCCAAAAGATATCGCAGTATAGAGGAAAATAACAAAAGTTTTCTCAACTTTAAGGATAATCTTGAAAAAATTATTCAACACAACAAACGTTTCGATCAAAATTTGGTTACCTACAAAATGGCGATCAATCCTTTTACCGATATGAATTTAAAGCAATTGGAAAGTTCATATATGGGACTTAAAATAAGCGAAGAGTATGTTTTTTTTTAATTTTTAACCAATTTTGATACTAATAAACATTATTTTTTCAGGGAGAAACAAAGATTTCTTAAGCCTCCACAATCTCGAGCCTCACCCAAAAAGACTTGTAGCTTTCCCACTATGGTGGACTGGCGTGTTAGGGGAGCCATAACGGCAGTAAAAAATCAAATGGCTTGTGGTTCATGTTGGGCATTTGCTAGTACAGGGGCCTTGGAAGCTCATCGATTTTTGAAAGACAACAAAACTGTCCTATTGAGTGAACAAAATTTAGTTGATTGCGTTGACAAAAATTATGGCTGTCAAGGTGGTTGGATGATTCCGTGCTTTGATTATGTACATACAAATGGTGGCATTAATCCTGAAACTAATTATCCATATGAAGCTGTTAACGGCCAATGCAGATATCAATCGAATTATGTTGCTACTACCTGTAATGGTTATCAGTTAATACGCCAGGACGATGAACAGCATATGCTAGAGATTGTGGCCACCAAAGGTCCCGTAGCCGTGGCCATAGAAGTAAATTCAAACTTTATGAATTATGTTGAAGGAATTTATGATGATCCTAAATGTACTCAATCCGTGAATCATGCAGTTTTAGTGGTGGGTTATGGTACAGAAAATGGCCGAGACTATTGGTTGGTTAAAAATTCTTGGGGTACTGATTGGGGCGATGAGGGATACATAAAAATGGCACGTAATAAACAGAACCAATGCTCAATTGCTACATATGCTGTATATCCGCTAGTATAAGGATAATAACAGCTTTACATCTAATAAACTTTATAATATAAAATTTTAATTATACAACAAATAAAGATATTTTAAAAATAATTATTACTCTAACGTATTATTACTCTAATTTTCAGTTATTAGATAGATCTGTAACCTGCTTTTTATGAAAAATATTAACTGAAACTGAAAAAATGTCCTAATTCAGAAATCTCCATTCGAGACTTTTTCAGACTATTTTTAAAAAAATATTTTTCCGAAACTAGAAATTTAATTTGAATTTTCAATCCTACTTCGTATAGATGCAAAGAATGCTGAAGAAGGATGTAGCAATGCATTACATTCCGCTAGTTTCTAAATTATATTTTTCCCATAGGGATATTCTTTCAACCCTATTAGTAGTAAGTGTGAATAAACTAACTAAAAACTTCAGAAATTCTTAAAAATTTTTAATTTTTTATTTTGATTTGGTTTGCAAGTATTCCGCACGTCCCGGAACGTCAAAGCATTATAAAAAAAAAACTATTGCATAATGTAAGTGAGAAATGAAGATCGAAGGCAATTAATATTAAACATTCTGAACCGCCCAAACCAACACTTCATTCGTTATAAAACTGTTGGGATCAATTTTTTATTCCGTTACAAAATCAATACACCAGTGGATTGACACACGATGTGGAGACTTAAATTAAAAATAAGTATTTTTTCAGTGTTTGCATGCATTTGTATTTCATACCTGATTAATATGCCTTGCTCACTACGGAGGGGAAATATCAAGGCGAAAATGAAAATTTATTTTCTCAAAAATCGCATTATCAACGAAGTTATAGAGGTTTAATTTTTTTTGGAATTTTCATATAAAAAGTGGATTTTTAGTCCAAAATATAACTGATCAGATTTTCCCTATTTTATCAAAAGACGAATTATTAACAAAGTTATAGAAGTCAAAAGTTTCTTTTAGAAATTTCATAAAAAATGGATTTTTGGTGCAAAATGTAAGTGATCACAAATTTAACTTATTTTCTCAAAAAACACATTAACGAAGTTATAGAGTTTAAAGTTTTTGGAATTTTCATAAAAAATGAATTTTTGAGCCATAAGTGATCACAGATTTTCCTTATTTTCTCAAAAAACACATTATTAACGAAGTTATAGAGGTTTAAAGTCAAACTTCATATAAAAAACATTAAATGATAAATGTGCCTTGCCATGGTCCTTGCAAGACAGTTCCAAGAAATATTCAACAGGTAGCCTCACTACAAAGAGGAAATATTAAGAAAATATTAATATTTCAATTTTTTTTATATGAAGTTTGATAGTTCAACTTCCATTTAAGAGGAAAAATTGTAAGTTTAACTGTCAAAATCCATATATAAAAATTTTCGCCTTAATATTACCTCTCCGTAGTGAGGCTACCTGATAAATGTTCCTTGGAACATTCATTAATCTGTGAACACTTATATTTTCGGCCAAAAATCCATTTTTTATCTGAAATTTCCAAAATAACTTTAACCTACAAAACTTCGTTAATAATGAGTAATTCGTGCCATATACAACAGATCTGTAAATGAATCATTCATTTTTTAATTAATTCGCGAATCATTCATGCATTGAAGTACCAAATTTTGAATTAATTCTTTTCATACAAAAAAAAAAGAATTGAATGAAATTTCAATCAATTCAAATGAATTAGATAGAAATGAATTGCAATTCGTTTCCAAATCAAATGAATTTGTAAAATCAGTTGCAAATTATTTTTCAATCCAAATGAATCTGAAAAATGAATTGCAATTCATTTCCTATTCAAATGAATTTTTTAAATGAATTGCAATTCCTTTTACAATTCATTTGAATTGAATTGATTTTGAATTCATTCAAATGAATTAGAACAATGAATTGCAATTAATTTCCAATTCAAATGAATTTGTTAAGTAAATTGCAATTCCTTTTACAATTAGTTTGAATTAAATTGATTTTGAATTCATTCAAATGAATTAGAACAATGTGCAATCACCTAGTATTAATTCGCCTTGTGCTCAACCTAAACAAGGGCGTAAGGCGTAAAATAACTATCAAAAATTCTCATGTACATACAAAATGTATGAAGCAAATCTAAATAGCTCGGCGTTAACGCTTTGCAATTGGAAAATCCAATTTCGACAGAGCGTTAGTTAGTGAAGTTGGGTGCAAACAAAATGTTATTGTATTTTTTGTATAAGAGTGGTGCCATTTAACTATTTTCTGCTTTATCAAGTGATTTTATCTCTCTTTTGCGATTAAATTTATTAGATTTTACTAAACAAAATATGTTAACATTACTGTTTATTACAAAACGTTGCGCTCTTATTTATGTTTCTTCAAAGACATCGTTACGCCTTACGCCCTTGGTTAGGTTAATCAGTATGGTGGCATCGCCGCGACATCAAATACAACACCAAAAAACACCAACATGCATTTTGTTGTTGGTTAAATGTACGGCAAACGTCAAAAACTGTAATTAAAATATTACAACAACTAAAAACACTCCTTCCTTATCTTTTCTGGTCGTATTTTGTATTTTTTTAATCTTGAAATATTTTTTTAAATAATTTAAGAAAAATTTTATTTCTTTTTTTTTCAAATCTTAAAAAATAAATAAATGTTTGACAGCTGCTGTCCACATAAAAAAGTAAAGCAAAAAATAATTAACTTCGTCGTGATGCCACCAAGGCATATTAATCAGGTAGCCTCACTACCAAGGCGAATTCATACCAGGTGGAGTTGATAGCCCAGCTGATTGTTTTTTGCTCTCGTTTTTTTGCTAATGTCTTGTCAAAAATACATTGTTTCATATCTGCTAATCTAATGTAAAAGCTGTTGTTTTGTTGTAGTTGTTGCTCTACTGCTCACACCTGGTATGAATTCGCCTTGCTCACTACTGAGGGGAAATATTAATATCAATTTTTTTTATATGGATTTTGACAATTAAACTTACAATTTTTCCCCTTAAATGGAAGTTGAACTATCAAACTACATAAAAAAATTTTAATTTTCGCCTTAATATTTCCCCTTCGTAGTGAGGTTACCTGATGAATATAACTTGGATGCCACCTTGTAAAATTAATTCGCCTTGGAATTCATCATAAAAAAATATAATATAAAAAAATTGTGTATAAAAGAAACTTTTAATTGATTATGGAGAATATTTATTTATTTAATTTGTTTTTTTTTAACAATAAATTTTCTGAGAACAATTAGACTTTTCAAAAACTTCTGGTAGCCCTGGTTGTCCCTGCTATTCGCTTTGTAGGTATGTTTAGTTTACAAAACTTGCAACCGCCGACTGTTATTTTCCTCGACTTGGTGCTTTATGGAAACTAAATTAAACTACTGCCAGATTGAATGTTTTTCAAATGTGACGATTTTTTTCAAAATTGCTTTTATTATATTTTATTACTTGTACTTTATTTTACAAGAAAAAAAAACATAAATATCTGTTATAAATTGTTTAAGAGACAGTAAGTACTCTTTTCTTTGTTTCATTTTATGCCATTCAGAAGCAGTTCTTTAGAACATTATGCAATTATATTCTACACTAGCTGTGCCCGCACATAGCACGAACAATATTTTGTTCGATTTTGCTTTGAAAGTATCCACACCAAATTTTAAGACTGTTACATATTTACTTTATATAAAGGTACCCATCCCTGAATAAAATTCTAAAATTTATATGAAATTTTAAAAACTATAGTAAAGCTCTGTAAAAGACAGACAGGAAATCAGTTAATCATTATTTTATAACAGCGCCAGCTGATGCGAATCATTGTTTAAAAGAAAAAGACAGAAAGACAGGAAATTAGTTACTTTTGGATTATATGTATAGATGTATTTCATTATCATTAAATCTTTTTAAATAAATCTTATTTAATCCTTATTATAAACTTATTTATTTTGTACTTTATCCCAAAATTATTTTTATATAATTTTATGCAATTGTTTGCACCAGATTAATTTAACATTTTTTCTTAATAGAAAATTTGACTGAATCAGCGTTTTTGTCATTTCATTTTCTGGCAACGCATTGCTTCTCTTTAAAAACAGAAGTTTCTTGCATTGTGAGTTAAATATTTTATTTAATAACAAATTGTGATTTAAACAAGTTGGTTGGTGATTTTAAGCAGTTAAAGTTGGATTTTTATAAAAGCAACAAAGAGAGAATAATTAGATATCAAATTGGTAAGTGATGTTGCTTCTATTCTATTGCTGTTAGAACAAAGTAATTTTGCGTCATAAAAAATGCAAAACTTGTGAAATTCAGGAATGTTTGGATGACGATGTAGATATGTATTTGGATTTGGATATTTAGTGATTTGTTTAGATTATGTTTCGTAGATTGATAAGTGATGTTTATTTTATAATTTCTCTTTGTTTGCAATTGTTTTCCTCACTTATCAAGTGCTTTCATTTATTTGGTTATTGCGATTCATTTTTTGTTTTGTTTAGCAAGTGTAACGAATAAAAGTACAGTACGGCACACAATTTTACATACATATAACAATGAGTTTACATTAGACAATGCCCTACAAGCAATATGGCAGTCGACTATATAAATAACACACTAAATTAACTTTTATGGCCTAACTATAAGCTAACTAGAATGTAAATGCAATACCTCCCCAAATTCAAAAATAAAATAAAATTGTTTTTGACAAAATACAATTTTTTTTGACAATTTTGTTTTAAATATTTTTCATTAATTTTTTTTTTAATTTTAAAATAAAAATTTGTGTCACATCCCTTGTGTTCTTTTGTGTTATTAACTTCACCCTAGGACATCACAATGCTAGATGAGTCAGTTATTTATAAAACTAATCCAAGCATTAGCTTAGTTGAGTTGCTTATAGTGTGCTGTCATGCCAATAGCAAACATACACACTTTTTCTACTACTGTCTTGAATAATTTTAAGGCAGCAAAAAGGACAATGATTTGACGTATGCTGAAAATAATTCAGTTTTTGTGTACAGAAAAAAAAGGAAAAATCAAAAAATTTAAATAAATTGTCTTAACTATTGTCTGGACGCCTATACCTTTACTACGGAGACAATTGTCAGCATTTTTGACAATTAATACGTATTCTATTATTGTCATGACAATAGTGTCAATTGTAAACGCTAGGTTATTCCTCATAAATGCTAAACTTGTTTATTCGAAAATATAAATTTTTTTAGACTAACACTACTTGCTAGTATGAAAGGTTATCAAAAGCATAAACGTAGAATTTATTTATTATAATAAGAACAAAAACTTAAAAAATATGAAAGTTTTCGATTAGCGCAAAATTGAGAAATTTCGAAAAAAGTGGTGGTGTTCACTCAATTCAATCATATTCCATGTCTCATAGACTAAGTGGCTTTTGAGAAAAACTATTAAATCAGCAGGCTGTATTAGAAGCTATAAATAGCTATAAATGCAATAGGAAATGAACACCCCCTAGCAATTGCGGACAATGTGAAGCTTCTACACAGGCGAAGAAGATCAACCTTAGCACATTTATAAGCTGAATGATGCAGTATTCTTAACTGATGACGAGAGTGTATAGTTCCCTGCACTTAAATTCGCTTCCCATCCTGTTTACAAAGCCCATTACAACTAAAATCAAGCTTATTAGCTGCAAGGTGGTGTCCACCAGTTTTCGGGTGACATATTTTTCTACTCTTCCTTGAGAGCAACATTTAGGACCTTCTTTGTTATTAATTAAAAGTGCTTTTACACGGCGTGTATTTGTCATATCACTGTTCCATTGTTTATATTCTATACACGTCGTGTAAACCCTTTCAAACATAACATGTGTATTTTCCATGTGTACAATACATATGACATTTTTCATTTAGAACGTGTTCTATTTTGATGTGACAAAGCATCTGATATCCTGTAATGCCAACTTGATATTTTGCTATTTTAGGTTTTTTGAAGTACTAAAAGCACTACAAATGTGCAAATTTGCATCAGCTGTGGTTGGCAATACAAAACTGTGTGGCGGAAAAATTATATATTATAGGTTATGTCAGATGTAATTACACATGTACGTTTGAAAGCAAAAATTATAAACCGTATGTAAAACGTCTATTTTGACAAACACATGAAATTACATATGGGTTATCAAACTGACAAGTCATATGACAAACACACGCCGTGTAAAACCATTTTAAATGTCATTCTATTTTTTTTTCTCCAAATTACTGCTTTGCAAGTAAAATATACTTTGGCAAATTATTCGCCAAATAATTTATTTTTTTTATAAAACTCGAACAAACAAAAAATTATGCAGACAAATGTATTCAGGGTAACAACGATTATGTTAGTGTACTTCTTCATCATGTAGCATTTCCCTTTCATTATTTATTTTTTGTTGAAATTTGCAAAATAATCATTATTTGCGGTCGCTAAAAAAACAAACAACTGTGCAAACAACTCTGATTAAACAAAACATTGAATGTTTTCTCCAAGCTTAACGCCTTTATGAGGTAGCTTAATATTAAAAATCAAATTCTTTAAAATATTTTTTTTCATTTTATTTAATAAGGGAAAATCATGAGATGTCGTGAAAAAGAAAAAGTAGCTACAAATGTTTGAAATCATTAGCTAAAAATGTAAAACAGTTTGTGTATAGATCAACTCCCCTTAATAATTTAAACTATACTGAATACTTAATTATATTTAATAATTTATGCTGTGCTCTATCATCAGTGAAATAGGAACTTGTATTAAAAAACCTAATTAAGCGGGCGTAGACGACACAAAAATTAATATAAAAATCACAGTACACAACCACACTTTATTAATTTTTCTCTTTGTTTTCGATAACTTTTCTTCATCGTTTCAATATATTTCAAGAACACGAATTTAGGAATGAAACGACGATAAAAACGACAGCGACATAGAAACGACTATTAAAGCGACAACGGGAATAGGGCTGATTATAAATATATTTAAAGTTTGATTAATGTGTATCAATAACGGCTAAACCAACTTTAATAAAATTTTAAACATTAATAGATAGTTTCTGTTCTGTAGTTCATATCTGTTTTTAAAACTCGTGAGAAAAGGGAGAAAATGTTTTTTTTTTATGGCTGAACTGATTGTAGTGAAACTTAAAACATGAACTTTATCTAGAGTATCTGATTTCCAAACATTTACACATAGCTCACATGTGTAACTGTTTTTATTATTTTTATTATACATATTTTAAAATCATTTTACATAAATAAAAATCAACTTTCTTTTGCAGCGTTTACCTAAAATTACTTCAGTTACTACAATTAATTTTGGTTTATCAAGAAAATGCGTGCAGTATTAGCTTCATTATTAGCCCTCGTAGCCCTGACCCAGGCGGTACTATTAAAAGAACTTGCCGACGAAGAATGGACCA
This sequence comes from Phasia obesa, assembly GCA_949628195.1. Taxonomy (NCBI): domain Eukaryota; kingdom Metazoa; phylum Arthropoda; class Insecta; order Diptera; family Tachinidae; genus Phasia; species Phasia obesa. The sequence continues at coordinate 18,492,102 of OX451219.1, read as the reverse complement.
CATATAAGGTAAGTTAAACTACTTTTTTTTTGCTTTTCTGATTTCCAAGAGTGTTTACACGATGCCTAAAAATAAAAACATTTTCTATGATTCATTAAATCTGCATAGTTGTTGTTGTTAAAACTTTAGTTCGAAGTTTATTGTAACTCTATAATAATTAAGTTTCAAGTATTCTTTGCTTACGGTTATTAGTCATATTTGTATTAACGTTCTTTTTGTTATGATTTATTGTTTTTATTTTTGCATGTGCTTTATGACATTTACAAAGGAGCTCAAGTATCCAACTTGCATATTTTTATAATCAGTAAAATACTTTAAATGAAACGATATAAAAATATATACTACGGCAATTTATTTATACATATATTTATTATACAACAAGGTTATTAATTAAACATATATCTTCTCTAATACAACAGTCACATCTCAAAAATTTAAAACTTTTAAGTTAGTAAAGAAAAAATGTTGCTATAAACCTTCTTTATCTGTAAAATAAATGTCAGAATCGAAGGGTTTGCAGCAATAAAGAGTAAATTCCATTTTTAGGCTAAATATACTTAAAAACCGTTTCTTAGGAGCAAAAAATCATTCTTCATTTTTAAACAGTTTTTTTTTTCTTTCTATATTACCAAAAATTCAAAAAAATTGGAGTTAACTCTTTTTTGTTGCAAGCCCTTCAATTATATCTTAACCAACCCCCATATTTATAAAAAATAAAACTTATTTGAAATGTATTTAAGAACAACTTTTGTTTGAAAAATTTGTTCTAAAATAGATTTCAAATACATATATATTATTTTTATAAATATGGAGGTAAGTTTACACATTAAGGGCCCAATTCATAAAAAAAATTTTTTTATTAAAAAGATTTTTATACAAAATTTCTTTAACGATCATGTTTTTGATGATTATTTTTTCATTCATCCTAAGCACTCTTTTTAAATTATGATTAACAGCCTATATCAATCTGTGATCTCTAATGATACTAAGGCTTAAATCAAGCGTTTTTGAACTAAACGCACCAGCGCTACATCAGTAGAACTCATGCATTTAATACTTTTTTTGCAATGTTCGAATGGCATACTGAAGTGGTTATCCTTGGCAGCAGTCTTCTTAATAATGTGTTTAATTCCTATTAAAACCAGACTTAAAACAGGTAGAAAGGGTATACATACATATATATATGTATACGTATATGTTTAAGATCGCATGGAGTGCCCCTGTGAGGGGCGATTTTTGTTTGTTTTTAGGTTGGTGGGGGTTTTCTGCTTTGATTTGTATTAAAGGCCTTTATAGAAAGCAATACACATAGAAGTAACCAATGGAATTACAGGGTGCCCACTGGTATCCAGGAGCACATGGGGGGTGTCAATATGAGGAATTTTTTTTTGCTTTAGTCTGACCATTCTAACTCAATATATTGTAGATTGCAGGAAGGTCATAAATTAAAAAAAAAAATGTTAAAAAAAATTTTAAAAATTTTAAAAACATGTTCAAAAAAATAATTGTAATTTTCAAAAAAATATTTTTACAAAAAATGTATTTTTACAAACGATTTTCAAAACAAAAGAAAATATATAGAGAATAAAAATAAAGAAAAATGTTTACTTGGTAGTATAATATAAAAAGAAAATAGAGTTTACAAGTGTAAAACAATTTCAAAAAGCTCTAGCTCCTATGAAATATAATGTAAAATTAAGATTTTCAAAATATTTAAAAAAAATTCTATATTTCTATGAAAATGAAAATCATAAGTACAATAACATAATACATAATCGGGTATGTTCTGTAATCCGAAACCGAGTGAAATTGAATCCGAATGAAATTTTAAAATGTCTTAACTTTTAAATCTTACAACGTTTTGATATTATTTTTTATACATTTGATTAAAGACCATTCACATAACTTCCTTGATTACTAATGTTTTAAAATAATAGGCGCAACTAAGTTATATTTGTTTTTAAAAATTTATTCGATTTCAATTTCACTCGGTTTCGGATTACAGAACATACCCGATTAAGAATTTATAAAGAGTATCATGTTTTTTTTTTTTTAATTCTTAAATATATGAGAAATCTGTTTTAAAACCAATTCACCTAGATGTATGAACTTCATTTAAATTGTATAATTTGTAATAAATTGTATGATTACTAATTACAATTGATGAAAAAATCATTGTTTCTATAAAACACAAATTTATGATCGCTGTAGGTTTTAATAACTACAAATGAAGTAAAAAACATTAACCCATTTGTAGTCATAAAAAATTCTTTTAAACAGAATATGTATATTCTTGTATAGTTTATTTTTATAGAAAGTGAGGAGGCACTACTGTACTACGCTTACAATTTGGTTTTATCAGAGGGACAATTTGTCGCAGAAATTTAATTTTCAGAAATTTTTTTTTATATTTTTATTTTATATTTATATGAGTTCTTTAAAAAATAAATGTAAAATTTCCCCCTTTTTTTCACTGCAAAAAGGTTGAATACAAGTATGACCAATAATGATAATGCTTTTTTATAATTTAATTATTGATTAATGGTAATGATTTTTTTTTTAATAATTACTAATGAAACTTTTTCATTAAAAGGCATTACCATTAATGAAAATAATTGTAATTAAACAAGATTTTGTTAGCATTATTTATAATTCAATGCTAATGAAATTGCCAATTAATTACCCAATATGTATATGCTTTTAAACGAACAGTGCGTAAAGTTTAAATTAAACAAAATTAATTTTTTAATTTTAATTCAATTTAGCGTGGAAAAGTAAATTACTAAGATAACTAAAACATAAAATGTTCTTGATGATAATTCATTGAAAATCCAATCATAACTACATTGACTTTTAAGTTTTGCATTTATCAAGAGATTTTTTTGGCGGTCGTGCATCCGGCTGTTTACTTTTAACGATTGTAACTTGTTACTGGTGAACCGCTCAAGGTTTTTGCAACCAATTTTTTGTTAAAAATATTTAATCAATTGGCTTTTTTGGGCAAGTAAAAATAAAAAAAAAAAAAACTTTTTATACTTTTGTTTTAAACTCAAGCAAACGATGCACTAAACAACGTATAGCTTGAGTTACATTCTCCTTCAAGTTTACTTTAGTAGTAGTGCTTCTGTAGATTTCTTATGAAATGCACTTGCAAATCAAAATATTTTACTGATAAGGAAAACGAATTAATTTAAAATTTTTTGTATACATAACTAAAAGTATAATGACCTATGAAATTTAATGCAGAACAAAAATAAATGCTGTGTGACTGCATTCTTTTTTCTAATTATATTTTATATAGAAATACATTTTTTTCCAATATTTTATGTTTTTTGAACAAAAATAAAACCACATTTACACCCAAGGCATATTTATCAGGTAGCCTCACTACTGAGGGGAAATATTAAGGCGAATATAATAAATTTTTTTTTATACGGATTTTGACAATTAAACTTACAATTTTTTCCCTTAAATGGAAGTTGAATTATCAAATTCCATATAAAAACTAAAAAAAAATAAAAATTTTCGCCTTAATATTTCCTCTACGTAGTGAGGTTACCTGATAAAATAATGTAGGCAGTTAATGCCTACATTAACTGTGGTACTTCCTTTGGAAAGGGATAGTAGTAGATAAGACAGATGGTTAGTGATAGTAATAGTAAAGCTTCATTTTACACAATAACAAAAAATTGTAGGAACAACAAATATACAAAATAAATAATGAAATTTTCCTAAACAAGATGCAGTACAATAAATTTTAATTGCATATCACTAACTTTATTGGCGCCTTCTCTACCTTCATGCTTCAGCGATTTCTGGCACCGATTGGTAATTTACGGCAGTGTCTCTCTCGTACTTGTCGGCAGCTTTTTCTCTCGACTGTGGTGATTTTAAACTATCGACTGGAAAATGTCATCATAATGCCATCATATAATTGCTAACATTTGTCTAACATCCACATTTAATATGTGTCTGCCCGTGGTGGTCCTAAGGTAGTGCTCGCCATTCACACACAATGAGCGATACCGTCTCAGCCTCTTCCAGACACAGAGTCTTCTGGTATTGCCTTCTTCTATTTTTATAGATTCATAGATGGTTCTGACAGTTTCCACGGTCTTTTACTAACAAAGTTATGTACCTTAGGGTACCTCTATTATATACAAGCAACGTTTTGGAATTTTTGCCGTGGGTTTGCGAGTTATTATTTTCCATCATCGCACCTTTTGAAAAGCTTCCTAGTTTATGACTGTCGGATTTTTGAGATCTTGTTTGGATAGTATTTAATTGCAATCATCGTTTTATTTGACCAACCAACCTCAGATATTAGAATACGAAAAATTTAATTCCAATAATTCATTGTCAGAAGACAATCTAGAGCTTCCTTCTTATTTACGTGTTTTATATTCTTTCAACCCTATTGAGCAGCGAGAGTAAACGAACCTGAGGCTACTTAACAAATCGTTACCTTACTTAATTTTTTTTTAGGTTAAGAATTAAAAAAGCATACATGCATTTACATACATACATATATAAGAGGTTTCATATTTTTAAATATTTTTCTTTAGATTTTCTTTTTTTTTGGTGACAGCAACTTCATTTTATATTTATTTCTTTACATATGACGAGGTGATGCCACATGTTGTAGCTGTATTTTTTTAAATCCAGTGGCAGGTGTTTCGTTTCCCAAAATCAAATATAATAATTTTTGCGTTAAAAAATATGTTTAAATACAATAAATAATAACTCTGAAAATTGATACATGCAAATATTATATCACTTCTGGTTGCATTATTTTTTTTTTAAAGATAAGCAAAAAAGCTGTGCATGCTCAAATCGCAAAAAAAAAAACAAAACAAGAAAAGTTAAAAATAGCTACAGAATTTTTTAATTAAATGTTTGTTTTATTATAATTGCTTGAGGCACGAATATGTATGTATAATCGAAACAAAATTTACGGCTATAACTCATAAAAATTCAAATGATTTTTTTTCGCATCGAAATAAGCTGTGTAACCCCCTTATAAGATTTAGTTCGATTTTGCTTTAAAAATAATTCACACCAAATTTCGAGACTATCGTTTATGAATTTACTTTATAAAGAGGTACCCATCCCTGGATAATTACTCAGTAAGTAAAATTCTGTAAATAGCGGCTTACAGAAATAAGAGGTGCTGCCAAGTTTTCCGGCGTCATAATATTCTTAATATTTTATATCTATTTGTTTTTGGAAATGAAATAATTTTACGGGGAAAAAGTAGCCTATATTTAAACCGAGTCAGTAGCTACCGTCTCACACAATTTTACTAAAACTCACTTAGAGGTTTTTTGGTGATGCTAACACAGGCAGACGAACGGACAGATAAAAATTGGTGTTTTATATTCCATATCGATTAATACCTGGACCAGCATTACTTCTTGTGATTACGAACTTGCGATTTCAAATCTAATCGCAAGTTTTATGCAAATTCGAGCACATGGTCGAATATTTAAATTTTTCTTTAAATGCGATTTTATCGTTATGCAGTAAAGTTCAAATATAAATTCATTGGCATTATTTGAAATAAATACAATAAAAAAAAACTTGACTACCATTTAATGCTCTGAGTTATTTTTAATTACAATTCGTTTTACCATTGGTATTGAAAATGTGATCAAATGGTATAATTACTAATTATAATTGATGAAAAAGTAGATTTTAATAACTACGTACAAAGCATTCATGGTTGGGTAGTTAATTAGTTATTTCATTAGCATTATATTAAACTAGCTGCGCCGCCACGTCGTGGGTGTCCTGACAATATTTTGCGCGATTTTACTTTGAAAATATTCCACACCAATTGTAAGACACTTACTTTTATGGTGCTTCAGTTATGGTTTATGTATTTACTTTATATAAACGTACCCATACCTGAATAAATAAAATTGTAAAATTTATAAAAAAAATCTCAAAATTATTGTAAAGCTCTGTAAAAGGTGTTTAAAATATTTTAATAACATTGTAATTCCACAAAGTAAAAATCAAATACAAATTTTATTTAATTGGCGCCTAATGTCACGCAATAGTGTTTAAAATATCACAGTTTTAAACCGAAAATCCACTTTCTTTTGGAAATGAGATATTTGTCGGTAAAAAGTATCCTATATTGGAGTCAGGATGCTAAGGTAAATCCTCACAAAATTTTGTTAAAATCCATCCATTAGTATTTACGTGATGCGTAAATGGCCGCCGCGACCTTGTCGGCATGCCTCCATCCGATGCTCCAAATTTTCGATAACGCTGAGGCATAATTGAGGTTCTATGCCGTTAATGTGCCGAATTATGTCATATTTTAGCTCTTGAATTGTTGCTGTATTATTGGCGTACACATTTTCTTTCAAATAGCCCCAAAGAAAGAAGTCCAACGGTGTCAAATCACATGAACTTGGCGGCCATTTGTCTTTGCCACCACGTGAGATAACACGGCCATTGAATTTGTCGCGCAAAAAAGCCATTGTTTCGTTAGCTGTGTGGCAAGTGGCACCGTCCTGTTGAAACCACATATCGTCCACATCCATATCTTCCAAATCGACCTATAAAAATTTCGTTATCATCTCATGATAGCGAAGACCATTCACAGTAACTGCCTGACCGGCCTCATTTTGGAAAAAATACGGGCCGATGATGCCGCCAGCCCATAAACTGCACCAAACAGTCACTTTTTGTGGGTGCATTGGTTTTTCGACAATCACTCTTCGATTATCATTTGCCCAAATGCGGCAATTCTGCTTATTGACGAATCCACTGAGTTGAAAATGTGCCACCTAACACACTGCAGATGATTTTCTTCATAATAAGCCTGAATAACTTGTAACGCGTTTCTCGATTGTTAATCTTTCCATGGTTCAAATTGAGTTAGTCTGAAATTGAGAAATTTCAAATTAAATGCAGAAAATACTTGACGTTTAGGTGTGGTTCACATTCAACATCGGCCCTTAAAATTTAACCACCCGATAGTAGTGCGTCACTAGATCATATAAAAAGTTACAGATTTGTAAAAACCATAATCTGACACAAATTCGATACACTACACTATACGTCAAATAGTTTTTATGCAAACCAATTTGAAGTGTTAAGGGCATATTCGGTAATGGTGCAGCTATAGGACCTACATCGACATTATTACCACTGTACTTAGGGTTCGGAATTAGAGATTAAGTTAACTTTAATCTTTGCATTTAATTATTCAGTTGGCTGGTATTTGCTTTAATTTGCTAGTTTAAGCTGCCAATGATAGTGGTTTAATCTTACAATTAAACTGTTACGATAAACATGTACAAGATAAACATAAAAGAATTTTAGAATAACCAAATAAAAATGGATTATTCAAGAACTGGCGAAGATTTAAATGATTTCGAACTTTCAATATTTTTATTTTTTCCGCAATAGGTAACGGGTCCGCCAAATAACTTTTTTTTGTTTTAAATGCTATAAAAAAACTACTGAATATTTTCTCAAATTTCTTTTTGTATTTGAAAGTACAATCCTTCCGGTTAATAATAGAAAAAATAATTTCATTCAAATAGCTGCCTCGGCTGGCCATGCAGTAGCCTACACGATCGGTCCAATTTTTAAGCACATTATCTATTGTGTGCAGCTGTATTTCACCAATGGCTTCACGAATATTTTCCTTTAAAGCGTCAATTATCTCTGGCTTGTCGGCGTAACAATTATCTTTGACGGCACCCCACAAATAATAATCCAACGGTGTCAAATCGCAGCTCCGAGCTGGCCAAACGACATCAGCTCTGCGGCTGATAATGCGATCTTCAAAAACAGGGCGCAAAACATCGAGTGTAGCTTCGGCTGTGTGGCACGTAGCGCCGTCCTGTTGAAACCAAATGTTGCCAATTTTTGTGAACAAAAATTCGTTCAACATTGGCCGATAACGATCGCCATTGACTGTATCGGCCACTCCTTGCTCATTTTCAAAGATAAATGTCCCAATTATGCCTCTGGACCAAAATCCGCACCAAACAGTGACTCGTTTTGGGTGCATCGGCTTTTCAATGTATGCGTGCGGGTTTTCTGTGCCCCAAAATGGCATCTTCTTTAAGTCAATATTTCCCAGCGTTGTTCAAGCGTATACACAACCATATTCGTTCAGCGGAAAGATAAAACTAATTATCTGTCAAATCAGACTTGAGCTAAGTGTTACCCTTCACGAAATAAGCCTAGTTAAAAAAAAAAAAAAAACGTTAGATCGCGGACCCTATACAATATCCTCTTCTTTTCTAGAAAACACTATGCAGTTTTGATACATTATGACATTTACGAAAAAGGTTTGCCATTGTTTGTTGTTCAGTATGATTAAACCACAAGGTTTAAGCGCCACTCTAAAATATAAAATTCAATTAAGTTTGGATTAAATTAGGTATTAAATTAGTTAATTATACAATTAAACCTAGTTTAATCTCGTATCTAAAAATCGGCTTTTAATACTTAAATAATTAAGTTTAAACCTTTTTTCCATCTTCTATCAAATTCCAAACAAAAAATGTTATTTGCGGTTTTTTGATAATTTTGTTATTATTGGTATAATTACACAGGGCAACAGCAAAAATATGCTCGAGTAACTACTATATACATTTGATGTATCATGGCTACCTTAGTACAAAAATGGTAAAATTTTTAAATTCTATGGATAGATTTTTTTTAAAAAATTTTTTTTTTAAAATTGCAATTTTTTTGAGACGTTTCTTCAAATAATTAATGATAACTCAAAAACTACTAGTCCAATATTATTAAAATAAATTCAGAAAAATTAAGATTTGCATAGCCTTTAATTCGTCTATATATCGCGTTTCAATCGGATCAATAGTATCGGAGTTATAATAAAAAACTTAAGAAAAAAATATATTTTTTACGTAAAAATGGCAAAAATTTTCGTTTTAAAAAAATCATAAAAAATCGAAAACGGCAAAAAACTTCCAGATTCATTTTTTTATCGCATAGCGACATATAATAGCAACAAAATGAGATATCGACCATAAAAATCGATTGATTTTTTTCGAATTTATTCACAATTTAGTGAATTCGCTCATTTTCACAAAATTTTAGTTTTTTGCTTGATATACGCATTATAGCGGGTTTTCAAATGTGTGAAAAACATAAATTTTCCAATTTCAAGGGGTGCATGTCGGATTAATGTTAGATTTGATGAGAAACTTCCACCCACAAAATTTTAGTCGAATTCGACAACGTTAACACGTAGCGCATAGGCCCCAAATCTGAAAAAAAGCGTTTAAATCGAAAATAATTGACAAATTTTCAGTTTTTGCAAAATTAACGCTATTTATTTCCCCTTTTGCAAAAAAGTGGATCCTGGTCCTTAGGGCAAACACAATGAGATTTACAATAAGCTACATGTCTTTAAGTTTTCGAGTTATTACAATTTTCACTGGCCATTATATGTCCTTGAGAACTTGCCGAAGACAATTTACAAAAACATTTTACTTTTAAAATTTTTTATTTTTTTCTTTTTTAACAATAAAATATAAAATTTCGCTAAAATTGACTGATATCTTCCTATTACACAACGCAACAAAATAAAAAAATTAGATGCTTTTGAAACCACTATACAATATCCAGGTACTGCCAAAGTGTTTTGGATGAATGAGAAATGTATGGCAAAACAAGTACGCGAAATACTGTTTTGGGCAAAACACGTATTTCTGTGGGACACGTGTTACTGTGGAAATACAGTATTGAATGTAGAAAATTGTTTGGAACAGATCTTTATGGCATTTTTATGATTTTCAGAATTAAAAAAAGTAAGCAATAAAGGAAAAGTTTTTTAATTTTTACGATTTCAGTAGAAATCTGATAAACGATGAAATGCTCCTTTTCTGTTGGCTACCTGTCGCCCTTGCTTCATTTTGACAATTGCGGCGGCAAAGTAATAAACGTTCATAAATTTGCGTGCACGCCGAATTGGGTTTTTCCGCTGGCTACCTGTAAAGATTGATTTTTTGCATAGCATTCCTTAATGTTCGGAATTACTTGCATCCCGGATGAAGGAATCAAATCTCATAACGGAGGGAACTAAAGTTTCGTATTACCGTACCCGAGAAAAAGGCTTACTTCACTATTTTGCAGAAGAGGACGATTTTGTCTGCTGCACGGATATTCCTGGTTTGATGACTGCCATGGGCTTACATAGATATGATTCAAGCGAATGGCGTTTATTTATTGACTCATCAAAACGCAGCTTGAAGTGTGTCCTTTTGCACAATGGAAATAAATTTCACTCCTTGCCAATCGCACATTCAACCAAGGTAAAAGAAGAATACTCTGTAATTGCATTGGTCATGAAGAAGATAAAGTATAATGAACATAACTGGGTAATTTGTGTTGATATTAAGATGGTAAATTTCCTATTAGGTCAACAAAGTGGCTATACCAAATACCCTTGTTTTTTATGTTTATAGGACAGCAGAGCTAAGTCAGAACACTGGAAGAGAAAACAATGGCCTTATAGGGAAACACTGGACCCAGGTATGAGGAATGTTATAAATGTACCTCTGGTGCCCCGAGATCGCATCATATTACCCCCTCTTCACATTAAACTTGGTCTGATGAAACAATTTGTTAAAGCACTTAACAAAGATGGTGAATGTTTCCAGTATATTTCAAGGAAGTTTAAAAGTTTGAGTATGGAAAAGCTGAGAGCAGGAATATTTGACGGCCCACAAATTCGCAAATTGGTCAAAGATACCGATTTTCTCAGTTCAATGTCAGAAATTGAGAAAAATGCATGGGATTCGTTTGTATGGGTTATTCAACATTTCTTAGGAAATAACAAGGATGATGATTATGTTGCGCACGTTGAAGAGATGTTAACTCACTTCCAGAATCTTGGATGCAACATGAGCATCAAGTTACATTACCTTCACAGTCACTTAGATCGTTTTCCTGAAAATCTAGGAGACTTAAGTGAGGAACAGGGCGAACGATTTCACCAAGATATTCGGACAATGGAGGAAAGATACCAGGGTCGCTGGGATGCACACATGATGGCAGATTTTTGCTGGAGTATTCAGAGCAACACTTCGTTATTCAATAATAGAAAATGTCATAAAAGAAAATTCCAAAGTTTGTAGTTTATAATATTTATTTATTTATTTCCTTATTTTATATGTTGTAATAAATTTAAATAATAAAATATAAAATAAAAGAAAATACATGAATAAAACAATGAAATGCATTTTCGATCTATTCCATCGATTTGACTTAGTTACATTTTTTTGTCAATTGCCTTCGGCAAGTAACTTGAAAACTGTTTAACCGATTTAAAAGATATGTAGCTTATTGTAAATCTCATTGTGTTTGCCCTAAGGACCAGGATCCACTTTTTTGCAAAAGGGGAAATAAATAGCGTTAATTTTGCAAAAACTGAAAATTTGTCAATTATTTTCGATTTAAACGCTTTTTTTCAGATTTGGGGCCTATGCGCTACGTGTTAACGTTGTCGAATTCGACTAAAATTTTGTGGGTGGAAGTTTCTCATCAAATCTAACATTAATCCGACATACACCCCTTGAAATTGGAAAATTTATGTTTTTCACACATTTGAAAACCCGCTATAATGCGTATATCAAGCAAAAAACTAAAATTTTGTGAAAATGAGCGAATTCACTAAAATGTGAATAAATTCGAAAAAAATCAATCGATTTTTATGGTCGATATCTCATTTTGTTGCTATTATATGTCGCTATGCGATAAAAAAATGAATCTGGAAGTTTTTTGCCGTTTTCGATTTTTTATGATTTTTTTAAAACGAAAATTTTTGCCATTTTTACGTAAAAAATATATTTTTTTCTTAAGTTTTTTATTATAACTCCGATACTATTGATCCGATTGAAACGCGATATATAGACGAATTAAAGGCTATGCAAATCTTAATTTTTCTGAATTTATTTTAATAATATCGGACTAGTAGTTTTTGAGTTATCATTAATTATTTGAAGAAACGTCTCAAAAAAATTGCAATTTTAAAAAAAAAATTTTTAAAAAAAAATCTATCCATAGAATTTAAAAATTTTACCATTTTTGTACAAAGGTAGTCATGATACATCAAAATTATATAGTGGTTTTAAGAGCACATGAAATTTTTTTTATTTTGTTGTGCTGTGTTATTAATTGTTATCAACATTAAAAAATATATACAAACAAACATAAATATTTTGTGATAAGTAATTTAAATTTTTTGTTTGTTTTGAATGCAAATACCAGTTGCCGCCATCAGAGCCCGACTTATCTCTTATGAACCAGTCACAGGTTCTTGGCTTCTATGAATCTAAAATTAGTCATGTTTAAAAACAATAACATTATTATCTGTCTGTGCATTGTGCCAACAATGAAATTCTGTGATTAAAAGTCACGCTCAGATTTATATTCTCATGTGATATTTTTTAACCCAGATTCCACGACGTCATATTTTATTTAAATACGTTGTTTAAATATTTTTCAATCAATAATCTACTATTCTATTTGTTGAAAATTTAAGCCGATAGCCATTGTTGCTAGTGCTTTAGTTTCTAAATTTTATTATAATTTTAATTATAGTAAATAAATAATATTTGTTGAAAACTACGTCTTAGGGCTGATAAGTTTTTTTTAGCTCTTGGGTTTAATAAGTAAGATATTGTTAGTTTGACGATAATTACTTGTAGAATATTATAATTTTTATCATTATCTTAAATAAATAAGCGTTTTCTCACCTTTAACACTTTTTATTTTCGGTTTTTATCATAAAAATGTACAAGAAATATAACTTTTAACCCTAAGGGTTGGTTTTTGGGTTCGAGATTAGAGATTAGGTTTATTTTAATATTTGCATTTGTATCAATTTAATCAGCTAAATAAACAATCACGATTGCTTCGTCCACAGGCCGAAAGAGATAAGTCTCTACAAAGTTGGCGATCCCTCATCTTGTGTCTATCGTTGTGAAAAAAGGTTCAAATTGAAAACATCATATCAGATTACATTCCTGGATTATAGTCTCTACTTTAGGTTTTGGTGTCGCTACTAATTTAAATTATATTCGAATTACTGTAGACACATTTAAGTCTCTTCGAAGCATAATTATTCTGCTGCTCTAAGAATGCTATAAATTGGAGCCGAATAAAGATGATCTTATTTGAAACTCCTCTATGGTGTTGAAAATATCATATGCCAATTCAATCTGGCTAATGTTCTAAATAATGATCGTGTGTAGGGGAAATTCGGTTAAATTTTTCACCGTTTTTGAGAGCTTTGTGATTGGAATGGCAGCGTGTGAAGTGTGCTTAGACTTTTTGAATTAGGGTCGGTAAGGTAGAGTAACATAGTGTAGTGTGTTTGATACTTTATAATTATAAACCTAAATTATGGATGTTTTAAAAATCTAAAAGATTCTATTTGAGTTCGGACTCAACGGACCTCTTCCATTAACCCCTGGGCTAACGGACTTTATGGTCACTGAATTTGATTTCAGCAGGATACCCTTGTTGTATTCCCGAAAAGGGAAGACTCGTTGGGATCTGGCAAACTTAACGACGGGATTGCGGTGTTTACGGATCAAAGATGAAACCGGGCACCGGTGTTGGAGTTAATGGCAGTTCTGAAGGCCACCTAACTGGTGTCTGGACAAGTTCTAAAAGTTGAGGAGGTCACTTTGTACGTCGACAGCCAAGCGGAACTTAAGGCCTTGAAAGGGCACATTGTTCAAGTCAAGGCTAGTAGGCGAGTGCAAAAAAGCTATCGATGCGCTGGCGGCGAGTGCAATGTTGAGGGCAACGAAATCACTGACGAACTCGCAAGATTGGGCTCGGAGGATACTAACTTAGAGAGCGAATGGGTGAAGCCACCGATTATCCATTACTATAGGATTCTGTCCGATTGGGTAGTAGAGAGAACTGACCGGTCTTGGGAAGTTAAGGAGGATTGCAGAGTCTCACGGGCAATTTGGCCTAGAATTGAAATTGCAAAAACTAAGCTACCTTAGGTTTGCTCGACAAAATTATTTAAAGTTAACACTAAATATTAACATATCGTTTTTTTTTACCAAAAAACTGAAGTTCCATAGAGAAACCAAAAAAGCATTACCTAAAACCCAAAATTTTTAAAAACATAAAAAGCTCAGTACTTTCTGCAAGAATTTCATTGGTAAAAATATTGTTGAAATTTGGCAAGATTTCTCATCTATCGTTTTATGTTTTTTTTACTTTAAAAATGATTTATTAAAGAAAAAATATACTATTTAAACACTGTGCTAATTTCTCAAAAATTAAAAACAAATATTGCATATCTTAAGACTTAAGAAGAAAATGTATTAAAAGATTCTCTGGACAAAATTATTTTTTCTCTTGCAACAAAATACATTCTCTTGAAACAAAATACATTCTCTGGAAACTAAATATATTCTCTTGAAACAAAATACATTCTCTTGAAGGAGAATTAATCTTTTAAGAGAATTAATTTATTCTCTTAAAAGTTATAAATTAGCTCCATGCATGATTTTGAAAGTAACAAAGAAACATTTTGTTATAGTGTTCATTCTTATCGCTTAAATTTTTATTTCGTAACCTATTGAAGTTGTACAGATAGTTTAATTAAAAAATGTTAAACAATATTTATTTTTAATCACGCATAATTCCTTGAAAATTTATTAAATAAATATTTTATAAATGCAATATAAAATATTTATTTCCAAAATATATAAAAATCGAAATTGATTACTATTATTACGAATCCAAATATAATTTTTTGTATAAAAAATGATAATATACCTACATACTATCTGTACTCAAAAGAGACCGGCATATTTTAGAAACATTGCCCTCTTTACACCTATACATACATATTTTTAAAAGAATGTCATCCTGAGTATAGTTTTTTTATTGTATTCTTTTTTAACATGTTTTTAGTTTGGTTCTTTTTTCGGGAATTTTCTTGCTTTGGTTTAGCTGTTGTTTAAGGCAACAAAATTGTGGAAAATAAAAATCAACAAACGAACACACAAACAAAACTGTTAAACGTGTAGGCCAAATGTTGCTCCTTACTTCAAAACAAGTGTTGAGAAGTAGGTACCAAATACTGAGTTTTTGTTAAATATTAAAAAATATGTATTTAACATAAAAAACCATAAAGACGAGGAATAGTCCAACATATTAATTATTTTATAGATATATTTATTATAAATATAAATAAATATATTATATTTATATATTTATATATTTATATATATATATATATTTTTTTTTTTGGTATCAAAAATGTTATAAATTAGTTTTTAATTCAGAACTCTACACTATTAAAAAAAATAAATTTTGGTACTAAAAAAGATACTTTTTTGGTACTAAAAAAGATACCTTTTTGTAAATGTTTTAGTACATCGATGATAGTATTAGCACAAAATGTTTTAGAAAAATGTGCTAATAATAGTTTTGCACTTATTTTAAATTGTACTGAAGGTTACTTTCAGTAAAGTGCTATTAAAATTTATAACACCAAATGGGGGCAAATTCAAATATTTAGGCTGGGGATATGCCATGGAAGAGGGTGGCAGTAAAACATTGGCTGCAGGCTAAAGGAATGAAAGGATGCAATGACTGAAAACTGATAGGAACTGATTACATTTTCTTATTTTTTTTTGTGATTGTGAACCTTACGCCTTTTTCCACCGCATCATACAGGCCTCTACATTTCCTTTTGTTTACACTTTAAGCGTTTCCATCATGTCATCCACTGTGTTTTGGGTTAGTCTATCTGCGTTCGCAGGTATAGGAAAAATGAGTTCCGACTTCGTGACCTTCATTTTGATGAGTTCATTTGTTTTTTTTTGTAGTTTGATTACATTTTCTTATATTTGGGTGATGTGATTGTGAACTTTACACCTTTTTCTACCGCATCATCCAGGCCTCTTACCTTCCTTTTTTCTACACTTTAAGCGTCATCCACTGGTTCTATCTGCGTTCGTATCACGTAAAATTACTGGATTTTAATAAAATTTAGTCGGGAGGTACCGTTTTTCGTAAAAATGTCTCATTTTCAAGAGAAAATAAATATAAAAAGTAAAAGTACGCATTTTTAATGATACTGAAAACTTGGCAGCATCTTTTGTTTTTGTACAGAACTTTACAGTAATATAATTTTATAAAGTACTAATTGTGCCCACACACGTTGTGTGCTTCCTGATAATACTTTGTTCGATTTTGCTTTGAAAGTATTTACTTTATATAAGGGTACCCATCCCGGGATAAAATTCCAAAATTCTAAAAATCATTGTAAAGCACTGTAAAAGACAGATTATTATTTTAAAACAGCGCCATATACTGATTTAAAAAATAAAAGATGCCCCAAAGTATGCAGTACCTTTAAATCAGTAAACAAATCAGCGTACTTTCACTGCCTTTTCTCCACTTTTTCCTGGAATTAAGATATTTTTGCGGAAAAAAGTATAATATATTGAAATCAGGATATTAAGGTACCTCCTCACAAAATTTTATTAAAATCCATCTAGTAGTATTTACGTGATGCGAACACAGACAGACAGGAGAAAAGTTAATGTTCTATTATATTTATAGATATTTCAGTTTTTTGTAACATTCTGCATTCCATTATGATGACAGAGTTTTACCGTCTTAATTAACGACCAGGATGCCAATTTAAATAGAACTAACGTAGTCTATTACAGTTAAAATAGGGACTACAACCTGATCCTATGTTATTCGTTCAACCTTATCACATTTAAAAAATAATTTTAATGGCAAATGTTATGCTTAACCGTATGAAATTTAATGTTCTGGATGCTCCATGAAGTAATGACAAGGATTAGATTCCAATGTATTTTAGTTGGATTATATGATTTTGTTCTTTGATATCGTAAGGTAAAATGGACCAAGTTTACATTATACTTTTGAATTATGTTTGAAGTACTTCTAGTCTTTTATGGAGCACATTTTACATACTTGCTTGGTCTGGTCTATACGATATTTTTGCAGAGATTTTACTTAATTCGTGTCAATTTGAAGTAGTATAAATTCAAAATTTAGTACTAAAAATCAAAATTTTAGTACTTAAAATCAAAATGTTAGTACTAAAAAATAAATATTTTTGTAATAAAATTTAAGATTTTCTAATACTAGAAATTAAAATTTTAGTACTAAAAATTAAGATTTTTAAGTTACAAATTAAAATTTAGTACTACTTGGTACAAATTTTTATACAGATGAAATTTGAAGTCAAGCTTAAGTTCGTTTTATTCTCTATAAAAAAGAATAATTTAAATTACAAATTAGGTTGATTAGTATTAACGAAAAATTGGGATATACATTTACTAGACAGCTACGTCCGTCATCATCACTACTTTGGGTAGTGTTTAATTGTAAACATTATCTATTTAACCAACCAAAGATAAGGAAATACAAGAAAGATAAGAGAATATAAGAAAAACTGTATTCAATCATCAATTGTCAGTTGGTGAGAACGAAGTTATCACTACCTAAAGCTTGTTTAATATTTTTACTTCAATATTTACCACCTTATATTTGTTGTTGCTTCAGCCAACATTCAGTAAGCAATGACAAACATTTTTTTACTTCAATCTTTTATTTTTTAAATTGTCGGGTAAAGTTTGACGATTTCTTGAAAATAAGAAGTTTTTAAAACAAAAAAGCGTTTTTTCTTTATCTATAGATTCTAGGAAATTGATATATTTTAATAGGAGTTTAACAATTCAGAACTTGTGTATTGTCATAATGTCACAGGCGAACAAATCTGCTTTTGATAACATGGATAATCTGGGTTAGATAACTTTAAGGAAGCCTTTCTTTTTTGCATTGGTTAAATTTCTTTTGTCAATCTTAATTATTCCTTCTTATGTACATACATATATGTACAGTGTCGGTCAAAATAATAGCACCAGCGACAAAATGTAGTTTCTCATTCCAACTTAAAAATAATTGATAGATGAGTCCAGAATTGTATTATTTAGAAGCAAGGGATCACTAAAACCATAAAACACGGTGAATCTAGCGTAATGGTATGGGGTAGTTTTTTTTACTATGGTGTAGGACCTACAAAGCCACAATAAGAACATTTATGTTGGTATACTCGAGGAAGTAATGCTCCCTTATGTTTCTTAAGAAATGCCATTAGTGTGGGTCTTTCAGCAAGATAATCACCCGAAGTACACTAGTAATCCTGCGACAAAGTGGTTTCGGGACAATAAAGTCAATGTGATGGAATGGCCCGCTCAGAGCCCAGACCAACTAAGAATTTATGGACAGATATAAAAAATAGTGTCTCAAGTGCAACCAACTAACAATAAAGCGCTTTAGACAGCTGTCCAGGAAATCTGTAATAAAATTCCAAAGGAATGATGCCAAAATCTTGTTAATTCGATGCGTAAACATTGTGCAGACGTTATTACAAATAAAGGACATGAAAGAAGGAATTAATTAGAATAAACAAACCATGCTCAACGTAATAAATGAATCATTTATAATTCTTTTTAATTTGTTCTTAATTTAGTATTTAATATTAGTACAAATTGAAGTGAAGTGGTATTATTTTGAATGATTGTTTTTCAAGTTTTTTTTTTTTAATAAAGTAAAAATTTTATAATAAAATAATTAGCAAAAAAAGAATTTATTTTTTTATGTAGTTATGTATTTTTTTATGTAGTTCCTAAGCGTCTTATGACAAATTATGAAATATATCAACTTAACCTATAGGAAAATATGTATCGGAGACATATTTTCTTAGGCTTGGTGCTACTTTTTTGACCGCAGCTGTATGTATATGCAGTGGGTAACAACTTAATGGACATTTTTTCGAAACTTTTTACAAAAGTACCTCTATACTATAAAGTACTTATTATAAATTCTTTAAATTACAAAAATACTTTTGTACTTTAGTTTTCCATCTCTATTTTCGTTTATATTTTGCCTGCTTCTTATGCTGCTGCTTCTGCTGTTCGCGTATTGTTTATGTTGTATTTGTTTGTGATAATTTTACAGCCAGTATTCCAACCCTCAGTAGTATTAGAGCCTTGCTGTAGTTTGGCAGCTTTTTTTCTTCTGTTTCGTTACGCCACAACTTTTCGAACAAGATACATTTTCGTTGTTTTTTTTACAAATAAAATTTCTTTAGTTCTTTTTTTAGAGAAAACAACAAAAAAAAAATGATAAGTTAAACAAACACAAAATTAAAATCAAACGAAATACTAAACAACAATTTTATCTTAACAAAAACAAATTGAAAAAAAAAATTGTTAAACTTTCTTTATATAAAATTAAAACAAAAACAAAATTGACGGGAAACATATTGTTGTTAAGTATAATGGAGGAACTTGATGTGATGACCGATGTAGTGATACCATCCATTATTATTGTTTGTATGTTCGTAATAAATGGCATTGTTTTATACATAATATTCCAAAAACGCAAAAATATTGTTTACGAGGAATATGATGCTGAAACCCCGCCAGTCCAAGAGGAGCCCTCAACCAGTCAACCTTTATTTGCAGCACCAACTAAAACAACTAAAGCAGAAAGCGTTGAAGATGGCATAGAAATGGAAAGGCTTTGATTGATGATGACTTCAAAAAACCCCATTCAAAAAGCGAATATCCCAACGTGTTGTATGCTGTTGTAAGGCATGTGTCAGCGATACTTTCGAAATTTTCTATACGTTTAAGCTGAGCAGTGCTTTGGTGATTTATCATTTAAAGTAGGTTTAATTGAAAAGTGTTTTTGTTGAAAATTTTGAAGACACAAGTGTGCATTTATATCTTTCTAAATAGAGACCTGAAAACCAATCCTCTTCTTGACATGTTAACTAGAAAATCTTTAACTTTAAGAGTTTAACAAATCTTAAGTTGTAAAGATTTTCATTAAATAATTTTTAATTAATAACAAGTTAAATGACAATTTAATAAGAACTTATTTTGTTTTAAAGCAATTATAATGCATTAAACACATAGACAGCATCAGGCTACCGACTACAAACCGTCAAAAAAAAAAAAAAAATACACACGTTTATAGGAAGACAATTATTTTAAAGCCATCTATCAAAGCTACATGGCTACACGACAATCGTTGTGGCTGTAATCTATTTATTTTTTTATGCGACAATTTTATTTTATTAAACAAAAGAAAATGTCGCAAAATTTATAATTACTAATTCATTTACAATCAAAAGGTTTTAAGGAAATATTTATTATTTATTTGGGGTATTCAAACGGTGTCTTATCGAGTCATATTGTCATAATGTCATAACATTTTAAAACAGTTTTAAAAAATTGTTGTTGGTTTGTGTGTAAAAATTTGTTTTGTCATAAATTGGCAAAAGAATTCGGAGTTAAGTGGTTAAAGCTATTAAGTTAAGCCGGCGATGGTAAAAACAAGCTGCCGCCAAAAAAATCGAAAAGCAGAAATTATTATTAAAAATAAATTAATTAATTAAAAATAACACACTAAATTACAACTTTCGTTCACAGCAGTCATATTTTTTCGTTTTATTATTTTATGACATATGACTTTAGAACGACTGTTTGAATACCCCAATTATTTTGAAAAAACTTATTTTATTTTATAAAAGTAAAATATGTATTTCTACAACAATGTCAGAGTTAACGATGTAGCTGTCGTCTTTAATATAATTAAGTAGCTGACTAAACGGCAATAGTTGTAGCCAAAGGAATTTGTAGTCATGTAGCTGAGTAGCCGCTGTCGTCTATGTGTTTAAAGCATAAATTATACTTTATTTTTTTTATGACAAGAACTTTTTCTTGATATTAGTCATTTTAAGATAATTTTAGAAACAACTTAAACTTTGCACCTCACTACTGTTGTTTTTTTTTTTTAATAAAAGTGCTTTTTTATTTTTATATTTTTGTATTTCAAAAAAAAAAATGTGTTAATTATTTTTACAACACTAAAAAAAGTAACCAAGCAAAACAAATTATTCTTAAGAGGAAATAAAAGCAAACCATGTACTAAATAAACCTAATTCAAATGAATATAAATTTTCGTAGTCAATCCATTTAAAATGTGTTTGTGGCATGTATTTCTTAAGGGAGTTTAGCAGTTAATTAACATAATTATCTTAATTTAACACAGTTTCTCAAAAGAAAAGCAAATACTACCTACCTAGTTACATAATTTCTGTCTTTAAATTATAATAATATTTTTGTTTGCAGAGAGAAAGGGAGTGGAGTTCTGATTCAATTTTGATTACCATCTTACAACTGTAGTAGTGTATAAATCAGGGTTCAGAATTTTTAATTTATGAACATTCAAAAATCAACATTCATGATATTTGTCATAAAGGAGAAATGTAAAATTTTATATTTATTTTTCACGCTCATAAACAAAAAAAAAAAAAAAAAAATGTTCTGCCTATGTTCATATATGATTTGTAATATACAACTGCGATCAAAAAAATAGCACCAAGCCTAAGAAAATATGTCTCCGATACATATTTTCCTATGGGTTAAGTTGATATATTTCAAAATTTATCACAAGACGCTTAGGAAACTGTATAACTACATAAAATAATAAATTTTTTTTTGCTAATTATTTTATTATGAAATTTTTACTTTATTTTTCTGTATTACAATGAAATTTATAATCAAGCTTAAGTTCGTTTTTATTCTCTCTAAGAAAGTAAAACAAATAAACAAAAAGTAACTTTCATTGCTAACCGAAGGTTGGCTGAAGGAACAACAAAATATAAGATGGTAAATATTAAAAGTAAAAATATTCAACAAGAGCGGGAAGCTTAAGGTAGTGGTAGACTTCGTTCTCACCAACCGACGATTGAATACATGTTTTCTCGTATTCCTTTATCTGGGTTTAAATGGTTAAATAGATGATGCTTACAACTAAAACACTACCCTAAGTAAGATACAAGAGTGCTGATGACGGATATGGCTGTCTAGAAAATGTGCATTCCGCTCCTGCTGGTGGCTAAAAATTAAATTTTTCCAATTTTTCTTTAATATTATCACCTAATTTGTAATTTAATTAATTCTTTCTTAGAGAGAATAAAAACGAACTTAAGCTTGATTATAAATTTCATTGTATTTTTACTTTATTTAAAAAAAGAAAAAAAAAACTTGAAAAACAATCAGTCAAAATAATAGCACTTCACTTCAATTTGTACTAATATTAAATACTAAATTAAGAACAAATTAAAAAGAATTATAAATGATGCATTTATTACGTTGAGCATGATTTGTTTATTCTAATTAATACCTTCTTTCTTGTCCTTTATTTGTAATAACGTCTGCACAATGTTTACGCATCGAATTAACAAGATTTTGGCATCATTCCTTTGGATTGCTGGACAGCTGTCCAAAGCGCTTCATTGTTAGTTGGTTGCATTTGCGACACTGTTTTTTATATCTGCCCATAAATTCTTATTTGGTCTGGGCTCTGAGCGGGCCATTCCATCACATTGACTTTATTGTCCCGAAACCACTTTGTCGCAGGCTTGCTTGTGTGTTTCGGGTGATTATCTTGCTGGAAGACCCACACTAATGGCATTTCTTAAGAAGTATAAGGGAGCATTACTTCCCCTAGTATACCAACATAAATGTTCTTATTGTTGTTTTGTAGGTCCTATACCATTGGAAGAAAAACTACCCCACACGATTACGCTAGATCCACCATGTTTTATGGTTTTAGTTGTAATTTTTGGGTTGAATTCTGCGTTTGGGGTCTTCTTAAGTAGGAACGTAATCCCTTGCTTTAAAATAATACAATTCTGGACTCATCTACCACTTATTTTTCTGTTGGAATGAGAAACTACATTTTGTCGTTGGTGCTATTATTTTGACCGGCACTGTACATACATGAATAGTGATAAATTAGCTTCTTCTCATTAATGTTCTTTTTCCTAAAAAACATTTAAAAAATTTATTTACAAAATTATCCATTTCGATTCGAAAGAAAAATCATTCAAATTTTTATATCTTTTACATTGTGTTTCGAACAATTTATCTTTCGAATCGAAATACGCAGTAAACCCTCTGGGTTCGAAACAAAAAATTCAACAGAATTCTGTCCTACTCAAAAAATCCACACTATCATACAAAACAAGATTTTGCAACTCTGATAGCATGGAAAAATACTGCTTTAAGAATTTTTTCAAAAGATTATCAAATCGTACAGACCTGTCAAAAAGTCTGTCACACACATGCATTTCTAATCCACACTATCATACTTTTTTTTGGCACATACTCGTATGCTGTTTTTGACAGATTATGCGACTTTGTATGATTTTTTTTTTCAAAAACATTTTCAAATTTTTTAACTCTTCTGTGAAAAAGAAATAGTGGTGGTTTACACCAACAAAAAACTTGCTTTTACTGTAGGGTTCTCCATATCGTATCTGACTGACGACTGACCACATTGTAGCAGGAAAAATCGATAAAAAGTTTGATTTATTTGCTCTCTTTGCAGAACAAACGTAAATTGTGTTAAGCACATGGCATTTACTGGCCGTCTGTCTGGTTGTGCTGACTGAATTATTGTTTTGTATTTCAACGTTTTGCGTGTGTGTGTGTCTGTGGCTTTGTAAGAGTTTTTTATTAAATTTTTTATTATTTGATAATTATGAATGAATAATAAAACTGTGTAATTTTTAAAGGAAAAATTGGAGGTTATATTTTTGAACATACAGGGAGATTCAAAAACAAGTATCTTTTTTCAAATTAAACTGAATTTCTTTTCGTATGCATATATTGTTTTTATATTTATGGAACATGAATTACTTAATGGGCACGATCATAGGACGTAACTGTTGCGCAACGGTTGAGTGTTTGTCTTAGAAACGGATTGTTGAGTAATTACGCTCAACTCAGCTGTTGGTTAAATTTTCTATCATCAAATTTTTTACTTACCTAATAAAGTCAACATGTTGTGCTCCGCGTAAAAAGCTAATAGAAGAGACTTAAGTCGTTTATTCTCCATATATTTTAGTTCAAGTAATTAATTTAGTTAAATTTTTCTTTAAATTATTTCTTTGGTTCGTCTTATAGTTCTATTGCTTGTTAGTTCTTTATTTTGCAGTATATTTAACAAGCCGTTTCTAAGACTTAACTGTTGAGCTCAACAGTTGCAAACAGTTTCGTAGCAGTTAAGCTTAACAGTTACGTCTTATGAAAGTGCCCATTGTGCTGGCTTTGAAGTAGCTTGTCCTGTCAGGCTCGGACGATATTAGCCTTAGAGGCACCCAACAAGACGAAAGTCGAAAGGATTGAAATCGCAATTCCGAGGAGCCCCCTTGACATCGCCAAGTTGGCTGACAACACCGAACTTAATACCGATATGAAAAAGCGCCTCATCGGATTATATCAGTTTTCGGCCAAATTTCTATGACCAATTGGAGTTTCTTTAAGTCTCAAACTGAGAAGCCATTTAGCGAATCATTTTGGTGCGCGGAGGTATGCTATTGACTGATAGTCAATATTTTGGACAGAAAAAATCTATTTGCCCCCCATTTTTGCTTCGATTTTGCAAATAACCTCATAAGACTAATGGAGTTTTGCCATAATGACTACAAACGTGTGTTACATGGTCTTAATTGCGGCTCCTATCGCGTGAATAGCTCTTTTATATAAAAAATTGAATTCAAAATTGTGAGTAGTGATTCAATAAACTGATTGCTAGTGCAGTCTGGGGGTTATGGGTTCGATTCCCGCCAAATACTCTACAGTGTTTTCTGCAGTTAAGCTAGGAACTTCGTAGGTAGTGTAGTCTTTTAAAATTAAACATGCATGGCTATATAGCCTACAGCCTCAGCCTCAACCACTCCACACACTTCCCATTGGTTTAAGCGAGAATTTTTGGCATGACGATCTCTTTTAGGCTTAATCTTTACTGCTATGATCACAAGAGAACTCAGTAAACTACTCTTTGAATTGATGGTGCAAAGTCATCTGTTTGGATTTCTTTATGTAAGAAATACCACGAAAGTATTTTTTCGTTTTCGTTAAAATTAACGAGATTGTTGTCTGCTCTCAATGGCTGTCAAGCTTATATACACACTTTGCTCATAATTCCACAGCAGTCTAGTAATCGATAACAGTTAACAGGGGCAGTGTTGCACTAAAATTTTATGAGCCTGCTATACAAAATGCTACAGAGTTATCAAACTGCCCTCGTAATATAAAGAATCTTAATTTGTTGCACAAAAAAGAAATATTATTAAATTTAAAGCATAAACAAATCTATCAACACATCATTGCTTAATGCAAATAAATGATTGTAAACGAATTAGGAAAATTTGTGACAACAACCACAACAACAAACATCATCGCCCCCTATAAAACGTATTTTTAAACTTTTTATCTAAACATTCCGCCAACCGATGATCATTTTACAAAAAGGCGATCTACTAAATTAAGAGAACTTAATTTCAAAGAATATAATACGACTGTTTTTTGTTTTTTGTTTCTTTTTCTAAACGTACAATGTGTTCGTGTGTGTGTGTGTGGACATTTCAGTTTGTTTGAAGTAGATTTTCAATTAGATTAATTAAGATAAATTGACAGTTTGAATGCCAAAATAACATTACGCATCAATTGTGATGGATTTACTGGCAAAAAAAGTATTTATGAGAAATAAAACATTGGACCAGTAAAAGCAAACTTAATGAAATATAGGGAACAGAACATTTTTTGTAAAATATTTAGTCATAGAGGTGAGAAGATGGAAAGTAGTGCTGGCAAAGTATTGAGTAGTGGGTACCGAGTACTCGATACTCGATCATTTTTTTGGGTACTCAATACACAAAAGTAGTTAATCGATACTTTTGCCGTAGTATTTTTTCGAAATAAATTTATAAAAATATTTGATAACTACGACAATAAATTTCCTCCGCTTGTATGTACATCGAAGTATTGAATACTATTGAGTGAGTACCCAATTGAAAAGTATTGAGTTGTATCGAGTTATTAAAAGTAGTAGAAATTGCCAGCACTACTGGAAATAGATTTCAATTATGAATGTATCCGATACCGGTAAGTCAGCAATACTTCGGCTTTGCTGATATATAATGATTTCAGAAATTTGTTGTTTTGTCGATACAACGACAAGCATTAAAACGTTTGCTACAATACAACAACAAGTTGCCGTACAAGATTGTCTTCAATATACATACATATGTATGTACAAGAGATGGTGAAAGTTTTCCATTACTACGTAGAGGGCACATTAGTCAATTAGCAAATTCGCTGTTAAATTATCTGATTCTATACCGTTTGCTTCTTTGAAAATTATTACAAAATATATGAAAGTCTATATCATGATTTCTAATATATCGTGATCGCTATAATCAGCTGCCAAGTACTGACTCTTAATGAAAGATTTGATGGTTAAAAAAGATGAAACATATTCTTAAAAACGTGACGACTAAGTAAGTAATAATTTACACGCAAAACAAACTGCATCGAAAATTATTAAAAATTTATTTTTGTTTTTTCCAAACATTTAGACAAAGTAAATCAAAGCATTTTCCTGATTTTCTTCATTAGTGGTAGATTTTGTATGAAAAACAAAAACAAATTTTTAATGCCTTCGACATGTTTTTTTTTTTTAATAATCAATGCTTAATCTACCAGTCGACTACTTCGATAGCGAAAAAAGTGTGTCGAATTAGTTGGCTTAAATCTCGCTGTTAATTTTGAAATCATTCCAGACACGGTACACACAACCTAAAAACGCTGACAAGCCTACGAATAGTGAGTGGGGTTTGGGAATTAGGTTGAGTTAAAACTGACTCTTTGGGGTCCTTGTGGTCCCTTTGTGACGCCTAAAAGAAGGCAAAAAAAATCGTTAGATCTCCTATTAATATCGCAGCTCAATAGGTCTGCAAAAACGCCGTCTCTTCCTTCAACTCGTCTTGACAACTTCTACAGTAGTCATTATATGTGAGACTTAATCTTCTAGCGTGGACACCAATGACGCCGTGCCTGTTTGCCTAACTGTCCTACGAGACAGTATGATTGCAAGCCTGGTGGTGACCTTGTTATACTTTCTCGTCGGCGCGGCCCTGCTGACAGTTGACTTTACAGCAGCTTAGCGGGACGCCAAATAGTTGATCTATCTCCTGATCCTTAAGGTAGGTTGCAAAACTAGCACGTTCGTCCGCGGGTGGCTCGGTGGGCTAGTAGGTAGTGTGCTAGTAGGTAGTGTGCTAGTCCATGAGTCTGGGATTGTGGGTTCGATTCCTACCAAAGACTCTGGAATTTTTCACTACAAGTTGGCAGGAAGGCCAAGAAGGAGCTTGGATGCCACTTTTGGTTAACTGTTTTAGTGCAGGTCGCGGACTCTCATGCATTATCTGACCAAGTTAAAAATCGCGGTAAGACGATACTTGCAGACTGTGCTTGGAAAAAGGCTAACATAAAAAAGGCTTTGGACCAGAGGCGGCAGACACATATTAAATGGAGATGCTGTAGCGATCTAGCCTTAAGCAAATGTTAGCCTTAAGCAATAGACTCTATGTTCCTCTGTCGCCAGTCTGAAACCACTACAGTCGAGAGTAAAAGACTAGTGACAGCACAAGTCTCAATATAAATAAGGTATTCGTAAATTTCCAGTCGGATACCAGAAATCATTGAGGAACGAAGGGGGTCGAAAAGGGACCCATGAAGTTAGTGGTCTGCTTCGGTATCCCCCCTACAAAAAAAAAAAAGTTCGACCGCAATAGTATTCCCGAGCACCCCTCAATGCTCCGTTTTGGGAATTGGAAAATTTTGTAACATACATTTACCGGTCTATTAATCTATTAACCGGTATGCTGTCCATTTCATTTTGTACCTTTTTTAGTTTCGGGATTTTCATATTTTATTACACAGTACACTTAACAGTAGACTTGACAGTATATGTAGGTTCGATTCTACTACCAAAGGGTAGTAAAAACCTATACTCGGTTTGGCGAAATTGGTGACCAATTTTTATTTAAAAAAGGTGTCATCAGTTTTTATCTAAGATCTCATTCATATTAGGTGATACCGCTTGACTTTGTTTGACAATAATGTAGCTGAGGATTAGATGATTTTAAATTACTTAGATTAAAATGATTTTTCAGCAATATTTTTCAACAATATTTTCGTATCGAACAAGGCGAATCTATATAAGGTGGCATCGCCTCGAGAACAAATACAACGGCAAAAAACATCCAGATGAAATTTGTTGTTGGTGGAATGTACAGGAAGGACCAAAAACACTAATTAAAATATCACATTCAACAGCTAAAAACACTTCTTCCTTACCTTTTGTATTTTATTATCTTGAAAATTTTCAAAATTTTTAAAAAAACAAACGAATTATTGACATAGGGGTATTTTTAAGCTTTCCAATGCTTAACCAATCCCCGCCTCCCAAGAATATTATTAAAAGATATTTTTATAATTTGTTACTTTATAGTATTTTATTTATCTGAAAATAATTAATTTACATAGAATGAAATTTATAATCAAGCTTAAGTTCGTTTTTATTCTCTCTAAGAAAATTAATTAAATTACAAATTAGGTGATAATATTAAAGAAAAATTGGGAAAATTTAATTTTTAGACACCAGCACGAGTGGAATGCACATTTTCTAGACAGCCACGTCCGTCATCAGCACTACTTGTATCTAATCTACTTAGGGTAGCGTTTAGTTGTAAGCATCATCTATTTAACCAACCAAACCCAGATAAAGGAATACGAGAAAACTTGTATTCAATTATCAATCGTCAGTTGGTGAGAACGAAGTCTACCACTACTACTAAATTTTCCCAATTTTTCTTTAATATTATCACCTAATTTGTAATTTAATTAATTCTTTCTTAGAGAGAATAAAAACGAATATGTAATAAAAACGAAAATGTAATACATAAACAGTTCGACTAATAATAATTAAAATAATTCATTTATTCATAGTAAAAACTTATTTATGATTGTAACGATAAATTTTATTTAAAATTATAACAATTAATTTATTTAAAACAACTTCTCCTGATGATGAGTGCCATGGTTCTTCTTCGTTTGATTCTTCAAAGACCTCTTTCGAATCTGAATCCTCTTCAGGGTTAAGTACAGGTGGAAGCATGGAAGAAATTGCTTCTTTCGTAAAAGGTAATGACCTTTTTTTGGAGTGGGTCTTCTACTAGTAAAGAGTGGGTCAGAACTTAGCAAAATACTATGAATAATATCTATGTTGTACTGAACCCTTGAAAAATTCTGCCTGCAAAGCCGGAAATGATTTTTTTCGTGCCTCAGCCGCTTCTTCTAATAACAGCCCAATAGGCAACAATGCCTGATTCATAACAGTTGCACCATGTATTAAAATATTGTGCATTGTAGGTGTCATAGGATGCCACTCATATAGAGAAACGTAAAGTTTTGCAGTATCTAAGCAATAATCGTCAAACTCGTGACTGAACACTTGATATTACTTCAATAATAACCTTGATTCGGTGTATCAAATCAAACTCAATTCCAGTTATTTCTGCAGCTAATTCAGGATTGGAAAAAAAATCTTCTGCTAGTGTTACCATCGTTGGTGTTTCCAAATCCAGCTTTAGGTACACCCACTATTAGCCCTATTTCACTTCTAAATTTTTCTTGGATATTTTTTTCCTCGCGACAATGGCTTTGTCCGCATCAGATTTTATTTGCAATTTTTTCACTGTCAGTTTATATGACAGGTGTAATATGCTCTCAAATAGGCGAATTTTGGCGTGCAAAGTAGATAGTTCCAAAGAAAGGGCAACTACGTCTATATCTCTTTTGATATTTAAATTGTTTTTTGTACAGGTAATAACAGTGTCAGATGTAATGATTTAAATAAAAAAACATCTACCTTCAGTTATTAAAAACCATTTTATGAATATAAAAAGGTTTCTTACTCGTACTTACCTATGCAAGATAAGAAAAAACATAAAATGGTAAAATTTTCAAAAAATCGCCAAAAAAAAATGGCGAAAAAAAGCGCAACGTTTTTTTTTACAGTATAAAAGTAGAGATCGTAAATTTTATAGTGATATATAACATTTTTACGATCGCGATGGAGATCATTCTTAAAAAGCTTGTCACTTTTTTTTGACAAAAAATTTTACTAAAAAAATTCTTTTTTTAATTTTGAACGAAATTTTTTATCATTAAAAATTAAAAAAAATAAAATTCTAAAAATTAACATAAGTAGTTACTAATAAAGCCTTTCACAGAAAAAAAAAATCAATATAAAAAATCTTTATTTTGTTGTCTGTCAAGCTGCGTACTTATATTTTTACATTTCTCAAAATTATTTTTTGGACTAATGTCCGGCTAGATTGGCAAAATATCCCTCAGTGCGCTGGTTGGCACATAACAAAGTAAAGCAAAAATAATTACTTCGCCGTGCTGCCACCTAGTAAAACTAACTCGCCTTGGTATCGAAAAAATATTTTTTTTTTCATAACCGGAATTCAAAGTTTTATTCAAAACTTCATTACAAATCAGGAATAAGGTTTGTCGTCAATTTTCTAATACTACGCCATGATCCAGAGAAAATGGTTTCAATTGCAACGAAAACTCAATTTTGCCCTAACTCGACTTAGGCCATTATGGTTTGAGCGCCGCACTGATATTTTTAAATAAATATCTTGTTATTGTTTTTCCTTTTATTATTTCCATACTCGTATAAGTTATCAATTATATGTATGCATGCTATCGCCAATAACTTGTTACTGTCAGTTATTTTTTTCATGTCATGTATAATCAAGCATTTCCTGTTTCAAGTTGTTCAAGAAAGAAAAAGATGTCGTTTACCATCTATTGCAAAATAATAAATAAGAGAAGTTTTCCTCAAACAGCTCTGTTAAGGCCTAATACAAATGTGAACTCTCAAATTGGTTGTTGTTTCGTTGTAAGCAACGTGTAATGTTGTTGTTTTATAGGGATCATTTTATACTACAGTCTAAAAAATACTCATATGAACCTCATTTACCTAGATAATATGACGTGAAGTTGTTTTACCAATTTTAAAACTAAAAAAATAAAATTCAAAACACGTTTTTCATTGTGGAAATTGGATTCGCTTAAATTTTTATATTTTTTATTTTACAAGAATTTGCTTTAACTTTGAGAAACTTTGTGGAACGAAAAATCTTGCTGCATTGGCATAAAATGTCGAATATAATTAAGAACAAGAATTTTATTCGGTTACATACAGGGTGTTTTTTCAGAATTTCAATTTGAAATATAACAAAAAATCAATGAATTAAATTAAGGTTTTGTTCTGTTTAAGAGTTAAATTTTTAAATTGACAATTCTGACAATTCACACCAAACAAACAATTTTTGTAGGTACAATAGTGTTTTATTTAATTCCCTTGGATTGTTTTCCAATCATATTCGGCAATTTCGCTCGTCGATGTATCCATTTAAACAGAAATGAGCCTCATCCCTAAACAAATTAGGACAATCGTCAACACTTCGACTTACAGAAGGGATGATTTCCTCAATGCGAACATTTCTTTGCCCTTTGGACAATAATTTTGTTCAATATTTTTAAATAGAGCGCTCACAACGAAGAATATTTCCACCGTAAACTTTACGAGCTGGTCTATGAGTTCGAGAGAAGAGAAGAGTACTAATTTTTTTTTTTATTGTAATAATACTACTCGGCAATAAAATCGGGCCCGTCCAACCAATAACATTGACTCCAAAGTGAAATATCCATGGAGCGATGGTAATGCTCTGTATTTGATGGGATCAGAAGGATGTCAATCATATTTTATGAACTGTTGAAACCATCTAAACCGATCACGAAAGATGTGTACTGAACATATTGATCCGTTTAAAGAGAGGTCTGAGCGAAAAGTCAGAAGAGGGAATCTATAGACTATATGGTGAATATAGTCTAGAGGTTTCCTCTTCTGACTTTTCTATTTATAATGGTTGATAATAAAGGATGATAGAAGACAAGGTTACGTAACCCCGAAAATAAAATTTAAATTTTCTGCGCATGTCGGCCTAACGACGTCAGGAAACTGTCTTCCTATTGGCTAATAATTCTGACTGAGAGTACAACTATATAAAATATGAGAGTTTTTAATATAAATTATGAGAGTTTATTTGAAGGGTTGCCAATTTTGCTCTATTACTTAGATTTATTTGTACGTATTTATTTGAAGCAATTTGTTGATTACAGACTTGGCAACCTTACATTGGTCGAAGAACGTCATCTAACGGGAAAATATGAGCATGACATAATCTTGTCTTCTATCATTCTTGGTTGATAAAAATGTATCAAATATTGCATTAAAAACATAGACAACAGCAGGCTATTTACGATATCACAGCTACACTGTTACACTTAGGTCAATTTCTATTTATGTAAGCAAAGATCAAATATCTTTGCCAAATCAGCTTTGTGATTAGACAAATCACAGATGTTTTCCAACCAACCTTTGTTAGTTGATTGCAATCATAACGTAGGTACCCACTAAAATCAATAATTTCCGAATGCTGTAATTGTCTGTATAAAGTGACCTTGATCATCAGTTCATAAGCTACGTAGTTGCAGTATCGTGTTCGTGCACAGAATTTAAGCGTTATTGTAAAATGTGTCGCTTTTTTCTATTCTATGCCGATTGGTCCTTAAAAAAATTAAATTTAAGGTTAAAAAAAGATAATTTTCTAATTCGACTTAAGCCAAGGCAGATTTATCTTACTAGGCTAGGTAGTTTCGTTTGCCCAGCTGATTTAATAGTTCGGCATGTCAAAAGTTGCATGTGTTTAGAAATTCTATAGTGCAGAAGTGAGGAAGCAATAAAACAAATACATGCCTTTTACATTTTCTTCAATGTTTTTTTTACATTTCGAACTACAAAGCAACAACAAAATGTCATTGTTGTATTTGTTGCCACTACCTAGTAAGATAAATCTACCTTGACTTAAGCTCATTTGTCAAAAGTCAAAAGAAATTAAAAAAATTTGTCAAGTGCGAGTTACACTCACAGACGTAGGGTTTCGTACTATGTTCAGTATAATTTAAAAATTGGAGTTGTTTATTTCTTTATGTCTTATGGGCCACCCTTAAATTTTAAAATTAAAGTAATATTCGCGAAAATTGCATCATAATTAGAACATCCTTTAAATTTTAATATGTAATGGTAATACACTTTCTATTAAAATATCAGGAGCCTACCTATTGCGGTTAAAAAAATAAGGTAATATTCGTGGAAAACACGTTACTAATGGACACACTTCAATTTTAAGTATTTGTTATAGCGGCCGAAGTAACACATCTACTGTAAACATTTCAAGAGGGTATCTATTACGGTTTATAAAATCATGTCACTGTCGGAACACCCTTTAATTTTATTATTCATTATAGTGGCAACTTCCTTTCTATAAATATATTAAGAGTCTACTTATTGCGATTAAAAAATAAGTCACTATAAGTGAAAAACATGTCACTGTCGGAACACCCTTTAATTTTTAGTAATTGTCATATCGGCCGTGGCAACACATCTTCTGTACAAAATTTCAAGAGTCTACCTGTTACGGTTCAAGAAATAAGGCTTTATATATGCAAATCACGTCACTGGCGGAAAACCCTTTAATTTTTATTATTTGTTATAGTGGCCATAGTTATACACCTCCTGTAAAAATTTCAAGATTCCACCTATTCATTCAAAACTTAGGATATATACATGCAAATCACGCCACTATTGGAACACCCTTTAATATTTAAGTTCAATTTTGTATACTTGCTTATAAAACAAACATAGTTTTAATTACAGTCTGCAAATTGTAAGTGGTTTCCTCTTACAGCCCAAAAAAAGACATAAACGTAAATAACACGTCACTTTTGGAACACCCTACGTTTTAGTATTTTTTGCTATTGTGGTAATTTTGGTAAAATTTTCAAGAGTCTACCTATTATGGTTCAAAACTTAGGCCTTACACATACAAAGCACACCACTATCGGAACACCCTTTAATTTTTAGGTTTATTTTTTTAGACTTGTTTATAAAGCGAACTAAGTTTTAATTACTGTTTGTAAGAAATAAACACGTATTCGTAAATAACACCTCTATTGGAACACCCTATAAGTTTTAGTATTTGTTGCTATAGCGGCAACAGCTATACATCATCTGTGAAAATTTCAAGAGTCTACCTATTACGGTTCCAGAGATAAAAGGCGCTGACAGACGGACAGACATTGTAGCGAAAACAATAGGGTTTCGTTTTTACACTTTGTGTACGGAACCCTAAAAATTACAATATTTTATTGCAAAACCTTTCTCATATATCAGTCTCCTATCGATGATGCTTGCTAGTCCTCAAAAAGTGTTGCCATATTTGTTATATTTTTAAAGCTTACGGCTCTTTTTAAGTCATCCCATAGATGTTAGTTGGGTTGTAAGTGGAAGCTGGATGAATTCCATTGCAAAACAGACAGACAGAAATGTCTGCAAACATGTTTTTGTGAAATTAACCTTGTGCTTTGATTAAGTAATTTAATAATTGATATAAAAGTAGTAGCCTGTAATTGAATTATTTGTAATTTATATGAAAGATTAAGCGCCTGAAGTATTGGAGATATTTCGGCAAATTCGGAAGTATTGCTGAAATATCGGCATTGGTTTTGAATACATCCCTAATATTATTTAATAAATGAGTCGTTTCTAATTAGTTATCGCGTTTTGAATTTGACAAAGTAACTGCTAAACCTAAACAAGGGCGTAAGACGTAAAATAACGGTCAAAAATGCTCATGTACATACAAAATGCATGAAGCAAACCTAAATAGCGGCGTCAACGCAATTGGCAATTGGAAAAACCAATTTTGACAGACCGTTAGATAGTGAAGTTGGGTGCAAACAAAATGTTATTGTTTTGTTTGTGTAAGAGTGATGCCATTTGTTTTCTGCTTTACTTAGTGATTTTATCTCTATTTTGCGCTAAAAATTTATTAGATTTTGCTAAACAATATATTTTAACATTACTGTTTATTAAAAAACGTTGCGCTATTATTTAAGTTTGTTCAAAGCTAGGCGCTAGACGTCGTTATACCTTACGCCCTTGCTTAGGTTCGTCAGTTACTGATGTGAGAAAGTTAACAAAATTATAACGGAAATAGAAATGGCCAACAATAAAACTTAAGTGAATTTGATAATAAAAAAATTTGCTAATCAAATACAAATGTTTTGCAGCTGTTGACAGAAACGAGCGTTTCTGATCACCTCCATACCAGTAATAATAATATAAGCTTTTGTTTCACAGTTTAAGTATCTCAATAATTGCATTTCCGATAAATAAATTCCTATAAAAACCCCAAATTTAATTCAAAATCAAATTTACTAATTTTTTTTTTTTTTAACTTTCAGTTGGAACATCGTAAATCCTATAGTAACGATGTGGAAGAACATTTTCGTTTGAAGATTTTCAATGAAAATCGCCTGAAAGTTGCTAAACATAATCAATTGTATGCCAAGGGCAAGGTTTCATACAAACTGGGCTTGAACAAATACGCCGATATGTTACACCATGAATTCAAGGACACCATGAATGGTTTTAATCATACTTTGCATAAATTAAACCGGTAAGTTTGTTTAACACAAGTTATTAAAGAGAGAACCTAAAACACCAGAATACTTAACAACAATTGCAATTTCAGTGAAAAATATGGTTTGACTGGTCTAACTTACATTTCCCCCGCTCATGTTACTGTACCCAAATCGGTAGATTGGCGTCAACATGGTGCCGTTACCGATGTTAAGGATCAAGGTCATTGTGGTTCTTGCTGGGCCTTCTCATCTACCGGTGCTTTGGAGGGTCAACATTATCGTAAGACTGGCGTTTTGGTGTCACTTAGTGAACAAAATTTGGTCGATTGTTCTTCTAAGTATGGCAACAATGGCTGCAATGGTGGCTTAATGGACAATGCTTTCCGTTATATTAAGGACAACGGTGGTGTTGATACAGAAAAATCGTATCCCTATGAAGGCATCGATGATTCGTGCCACTTTAAAAAAACTGCTGTGGGTGCCACTGATACTGGTTTCGTTGATATACCTGAGGGTGATGAAGTCAAAATGATGCAAGCTGTAGCCACTATGGGTCCTATAGCTGTGGCCATTGATGCTTCCCATGAATCTTTCCAACTGTACAGTGAAGGTGTTTACAATGAACCCAATTGTGATTCTGAAAATTTGGATCACGGTGTTTTGGTGGTGGGTTATGGCACAGATGAAAATGGCGGAGACTACTGGATCGTAAAGAATTCTTGGGGTACTACCTGGGGCGAAAAGGGCTACATTAAAATGGCCCGTAATCAAGACAACCAATGCGGTATTGCTTCCTCCTCCAGTTATCCCACTGTTTAAATGAATTTATTTTTTTTTTAATTTTTTTTTTCTATTATTTTAATATTCTTCTGCTGAATCATTATAATTCTTTTTTTTTTAATAATATAAATATAAAAGCTTTACTAAGTTTTAAATCACATCACAGAACAAAAATAGAATTCAGTTATATAAAAAAAGTATATGAAATATTGGCCTGTCTGGCTGTTTTTTAAGTTTCAATTCTTTGTTAATTTTGTTTTTTCTACGGTGTGTATTATATTTAAATGTTTATTGTTAAAAAACGCAATAAGAAATATTAAACCAAGAATTTTTTAATAAGTCTCTTTAACATTGTCCCTTTTCTAATGAATATACAACATACATATATGGATCACGTTGTGTTTAGTTTTTTTATAATTTTTTATTTTTTTGCCAGGGATAACAAACGAATCATAAAATGTCATATTATTAAAAGTTATTATTTTATAAAATCGTAAAAGAACAATAAAATAAATATATGTACAAAAAAGTAAGTTGGCGCCTTTTCTTTATAATTAAATTCAAGACGAATTAATTTAAGTTGGCTCAAAGTGACAAAATCCACATATAAGTAAAAAAACAAATTTTAAATCGTTTCCAGAAAGCGATACGATTTAATAAGCTTTTACTTAGCTATCATTTAAATATGGCTATGATTTAAATATATACTTTCTGAGTCGCTACATTTTTCTTCAGCATCCTTTGCATAAAAACTATAACTGAATTTTTACGACTTTCGAAAAAGTAAAATTATATGGCATAGATTTAACCAGAGTACTGAAATGCTCACTCACTGCTGAATCATATGTGACTATGTATACTTTAAGTCCCTGTTACGGTTTACAACTCAACTCAGTTGAGTTGTCTGAAAGACAACTTGCAAAACAACTGCTACTGATGAGTAATCAAGGCGAATTCATACCAGGTGTGAGCAGTAGGATAACAACTACAACAAAACAACAACTTTGACATTAGATTAGTAGATATGAAACCAAGGCATATTTAACCAGGTGACTGCACAAGGCGGAGCTAATATTAAAGAGAAATTTTTTAAATTTTTTTTATATGGAGTTTGACATTAATCAGGTTTTTTAAGAGAGAATAATATCTATTTTACAGTCAAAATCCATATAAAAAATTCAAAAAATTTTTTGCTCAAATTTCCTCTCCCTTACGCTATCACCTTGTTTAATATGCCTTGATATGAAACAATGTATTTTTGGAAAAGACATTAGCAAAAAAAGAGAGCAAAAAACAATCAGCTGGGCTATCGACTCCACCTGGTATGAATTCGCCTTGGTTGTAATTCTAAACAACTGCTGCTGATGAGTTGTAATTTTTAAACTTTTGTTAACCAAACTAACACAGGGTTGTAAACGGTGGAACTACAACAGAGTTTCAACACAATTTAAATTCAACTTGAAAATTTTTGACAAGTTGAGTTGTAATTGATAATACCAAATTGTAAAATTTAAACTGAAGTAGAGTTGAGTTGTAAACCGCAATAGGGGCCTTAGTTTTTTTCTTCTTCTTTTCATACATGTGTGAGAGCCTAGAAAATATTTTGTGTTTGTTCATATATGAGTGAGATGATTTATTTTTTCCTTTCTATTCAAAAGTAAATAAATGAGAATTTTTTTTTTTTACGCAAGTGCTCATATATGAAAATTTACAATTTTGTTAATTTTTCATAAATGAAAAGATCATAGAAAAATGTTCGCATTAAGCATTCGCATAAATGTATGTATGTATTTGTGTATGTCCATATATTTTGTAATGTGCAACTGCCGCCATATGCAGTAACAAAGTGTTTTAGAAATCTCAGTTATGAGAAATTTCATAAACGTTCATAAATGAAAAAAAGTGTACAAACATTTATGTAAAAGAGCATTAATGATAATGAGCTAAATTATTACTTATCATATATGAATAATACCGATATTCTTCGTTTTTCACCGTTGTATGTATGGTAACAAAAAAACAAAAAACAGTTACACTTATTCATGTGTGATCGTAGGCAGAGCATTTTTTTGTTGTTCATTTATGGCCGTTGAAAAAATATAAAATTTTAGAAATTTCATTTATGAGAAGTATCATAAATGTTGAAATTTTAATGCTCATAAATAAAAAATTCTAAATCCTGGATTTATTTAAGATTTTGCTAAAGGTCGCAATTAAATTCAAAAATACTAAAGAACTAAATTATTTAAAACTTCATTATTATAAAAGTTATGTGCTGATATACTACATATATCGGTCATAAATTTGAGTTTTTGACAAAGTTTAAAACTGAATTCGAATTTTCGAATATACCCAAAATTAAATGACATGTTCGATTTCGTAACTATAATCACTCTGATATGCAAAACCACATCTATCTCTATCTATACATATAATAAAACTGTAACAGGACCATTTCTAGACAAGAAATTTTTTAGAAAATTTTGTTGCTGGTGCTGATAGTAATCGAAATGGAATACAAAACACCAACACCAATTTTTAGAATTTTTGTGTCTGTTTGTCAGCATTCGCATCACATGAAAACTATTGGATGATTTTGAATAAAATTTTGTACCTTAGTATCTCGGTTCAAATTTAGGTTAGTTTTTTCCTGTAAAAATATATAATTTCCAAATACAGAACTCTATAATAATAATTTTAGAATTTTGTACAAATTTTAAAATTTAAGGCCTATGTTCCTGAGTAATTACTTACAGATGTTTTAAAAAATTTGGTGCGGATTACTCTCAAATCTAAATCGAACAAAATATTATCAGAACGCACATGACGTGGCGGGCACTGCTAGTCATTAATAGAAATTAGTTTTTGGATTGATTATAATTCATTATATCAACCTTAATTTTCTCACCAACTTGTTGACTTCTTTAAAGAAACGAGCGATTTGTTTACCGTAAAATAA
Organism: Phasia obesa; assembly: GCA_949628195.1. Lineage (NCBI taxonomy): Eukaryota > Metazoa > Arthropoda > Insecta > Diptera > Tachinidae > Phasia > Phasia obesa. Next base: position 18,452,787 of record OX451219.1, on the reverse strand, counting down.
AAAAAATCCTAGAAGTGTTTTTTAATTGTCTTAACACTTCTCTATTAGCTTAAATATCAAGTCAGTTTGCTGTCATGCTTTTGTTAATACAATATAGGTAATTACGAGTATTTGTTTTTTAAGACACGGACTTGGTACTATCTTTCATTACGGTACGAACTTAGGCACCGACCTAAGGCTGAAAACGTCAACCTATTTACCAAATAAAATATCCCAGTAATAGTGTCAGTTTCGAAAGTTCGAAATTATTTTCAAATTTTTTAAAAAACTTAAATTTTTAATTTTAAAACATTGCAAAATCATTATCTACTTCTAATTATTTTCGAAAGTTCGAATTTATTTATTTCGTAAAATAAAGCCCAAAAAGGGCCAATATTAATTTCGAACTTTGGAAAAATGTGAAATCTTTTTAATATACATATGTGCTAAAAATATATCACATAATTTTTTGTGTTTATAAAAACTTAAAAATCATTCAATCAAGTATTTTCGAATATTGCAATTTGATTTAAAATTGTTGTAAAAAGGAGAAATTTTGGTTTTAATCAAATTTTTTTCAAAATCAAATTTTTAGTATTTTCGAAAAATCGAATTAAGCCACAAAACGTACACTAATGTACTAATGTACCTATCTATGATTTTATTTACTTAAACTTAACAAATCATTAAATTAGTTTATTAAACTTAATGAGTCCTAAACGCGTTTTTTTTTGTCTCATATTTTGGCAGGAAGTCTATAAACTATATGTCAACGTATACTATCTGTATGTGATAAAAAACGATCGATTTGAAGTGGTCTGATGAATTTTTATCGATTTTAAGAATAATTTTTTAACCAATCCCATAATATTTGGGTTTGAAATGCATTCCAGAAGATAAAATTTAAATTAGCGAAATATGTATAGGTTAAAAAATAAATAAAAAATTTAATAGCATTTAAAAAAGTTGCAAAATTATAATTTCTTGATTATTTCGAAGTTAACTTTGAGACGCGTCAGAAATCCAATTTATGACCACAAAATTTTAGTATTTATAAATTTTTAGTTTTTATGGGAACTTGTAAAATTATTCATTTAATTTCGAACTTTATCAAAATGACAGTTTTACGGCTCATTATGTAGGTAAAACATTATTATTTATGAAAACACGCAAAATGATGAAATTTAAAATATTTTCGAAAATTCGAACATAATTTCGAACTATAAAAAATGGATTAAAAAAATATCTTGGTTAATTTTTATAGCATTTGGAACCTTATACCCAAGTTACAATTATATATGACAAAATTTCATTGTAAAAATCAAGTAACAACACATGGCTTATTTGACAAAATCTTATACATTTATTTTAATAATATTTGTATATTGCTAAAAATTTGGTGTGTTTGTATTTTTTAATTTTTAAACTAATACATAAGAAAGTTTATTTTATTTATACATTAATTTTTTTAAAGACAACTAAAGGGAAATTATTAATTACGATTAAGCTAAATAAGTTTACAATTTTTTCTTTCATTTAAAGAGAAAATATTTTAGGTAAATATTCGTTTTGATACAGCAATTTAATATTTTCAGCTAAAGAAATATTTTCGTTTTGTTTTTGTTTAAAACAAAACGTAACAATTAACAGTCTTTGTTTTTTTATTTTCAGTTGTTATTTTTTCATTTAATAAAACTATAAGCTAACTACACGAATTTTAACAATTTAAATTAAAAAAAAATGTATTGTTTTTTGTTTTGCATGTCTTTTTACATTAAATCAAATAAAGCAGCATTTAATTGCGTAAATTCAAGTCCAGGGTAAATTATTACTAAACATAGTGGCTCCCATTATCACATACGAACCAAACCAAACAAATATCATGCCGGCCTTTGATTTTAATTTCAATTTATCTAGCGATTTGGGCATATAATCTGCCGCAAACCAATACAAAGTAGGCGTAGCCGAGCACAACAGCCGGGTGGATATTTGTATGTGAACAAAGAATATACAAAATAAAGTCAGAAATGAAGAATGTATAACAAATGGTAAAGTTTTATACTCTTTTATCAGGTGGGTCATGGGATATTTGTTAATAAAATTTACCAAGAAATGTCTTAGATAAATGAAACAATGCCAGCATAAAAATACTAAAATCGGCAGTGCCAATAAAAAGTTGGGCAACTGTTTTAAGTCGTAATATTTTAGAAAACCTACTTGCCAGTAGTGAGATTGTATGTAAGAATAAGGAAATGGTAAAGTATTATCACACCAGGGCGATTGTTGTTCAAAACGTTGTCCAGCTAATACGAATTTCTTTTCTCGGGCATACGATACTACTGCTTCCGTATGGTTAACTTGATTTTCTGTATAGCAATATTGGCGAAAAGCAAAGAAATTAAAAAAAGTCCAGGGTATTAAAGCTACTAAGAGGCACGTCAGTAACTTCAAGCAGGTGGCAAAACAATTTGTTTGTTTCAATAAGAATTTACGCACCAAAAAGTACAAGGGAAAACCAAAATTTACTAAACCATTCGATCTCGCCACTATATTTAAAGCCAAAGCCAAACTTGTACGCACAAAACGTATTTCCATACAACATTCGAGCATAATATAGAAAGAAATTAAACAAAATAAAGTCTCTGAATAGGCGGCCGAAAAAAATATAGAGGCTGGATTAAAACAAAACAATAAAACTACATTCCAGCTTTTGTTCAGGTCATTAAAAATGCGTAGCGTCAGTACGTACAAAATATTGGCGGCCTTGCAAAATAAAAACATATTTAGCAACACAGCCACCAGCAAGCAACAGGATCTTACACTCATAAAGTCTTCCATTACGTAATGTAGCATTTTGGCTACTGTCTCCACTATGACAGGGTATAGAGGATAAAATGCCAAAGTGTTTTCATAGGTATAACCATATTCGGCAATGTGTAGAAAATATTCACTATCCCAATGTCTTAAGCCTCCCAAAGTGAAATCAATAGATTTGTCCAGCCATGTGGGTTTTTGTGTAGCATCTATGGGCGCTCGAAAAACATCATTTTTATGATCTGGCAAAGCTACATTAGTCACAAGTTGTAAAACTACCACTATGACACGACTTGCTAATGCCAATTTGGTTACTTTCTCCGACATTTTCTGCACTTGCCCCACTTTTCAAATAAAGCGAGGACTACTACTCCGCTGTAAGAAAAAGGAAAATTAAATAAAAAAAAAAACATTAGAAAAATGTGTCGAAGTAACAGTGTTAAGCTTCATGATTTATGCTATAAGAGAAATTTTCGAAAATATGGTCTCAGAAAGATATGTACAAAAAAATATGTTTCACGAAATAATGAGGCTGCAAGAAGGTTTTATTGTGTGACACAAAGATTGCCACATCTTATAGAGACCTTCTTATGTATGCTTCCAAAGGGTAAGGAGGGCTGTTATTGACAGCAAGTTAAAGTTAAACAAGCCAAGGGACCGCGCCACTTCTATTTTGAATGATTGTAACGGTTAATACCAAAATTGAACCTTTTCATTTTACAATATTTTCAGAGAGTTTCGTAACGAGTTAAATAGTATTTTAAACGTGATTTCTTACAAGCTTTGAAATGATACCATTGTCTACTTCTACTTTTAGATACCAATAACTCGTAAAATATGGGTTTCCGGCGATTTTTTACATTCTTTACAATAACATTTTCTACTGTCAAGTTTTTGTTGTTGTTATAACAGATCAAATGATGACGAGTTATACCCTGATAGGGATTTAAAAGATATAATTAATTACAATTGAGGTGGTAACCACAGGTTCCCCCATAAGCCTGTAGGGCCGTCAACCTTCTAGAACATTGAAATAATTACACTGTCATTAGAAGCTTGGAAGCAGCATAGCATAAGTTAAAATGCTGCGGATTATTCGCTCTCGGTAGCAGTTAAAAATGTTACTGTATTTGGCTCCTAATTGTGCTAGAGTTGAACTTGTTTGTATTTTCCGCAGTTGCTGAGGGCATTTATTAAAGCGTCTATTGCAGCTAAAACCATTTTTTGCTCATAAGACCTCCTGCTGATGCGGAATGACATTCCAAATCTCATTGCGTTAACCCTGTCGGTTTTTTATATTTGTTAAATCTTTTTTTTCAATAAAAATATATGAAAACGATTAATTGTACATATTTAAAAAATTTGCGGCGGTACGATTTCACTGACTTGTTTTAACCACCACTGTATTTCAAACAAAAAGTTTGCTTCTAACCTTATCTTCTTATCAAAAAGAGGAAAACATAAGCAACCTTTTAATAAAATATTTTTTTTAAATTATTTTATTGTAACAGTTTTATATATGAATAAAAATAAAAACAAAGTACAACAAAAGAATCCCTTAGACAAAACAACTGCTGAAACCAAATACACTGTTCACCCAAATTCACATGATATCATTTATTATTAACCTATTACTCAATTTTTGCTCTAATTCTACTAGCGCATACTAATAAAATCCTCTAGTAATAGTATTTGCTTACTTTGATTTCAATGTTAGTTTTGTGCAATTGAAAGTTTTCTTCTAGAAATACAAACTCGACACAAAAGCACTATTCAGCAGTTTTCAGCTTGAAATAATTTAGCACTGCAAGCTAAGGGATAATGTTTCTTACTTACGTGGTGCGTTTTGTTTTCCTTTTAAGTTTAAATAATTTTTAACAATAAAAAAAGAATTGCTCTTAACAGCTCCAATTTTTTACTCTACCGGTGCCAGGTTTTTGTTTATTTCGTTTACGTCAAATTTTTCAGCTGTTTTCTGTGATCTATTACAATAATTTGAATATAATTATAATAGAGCCATAAGAAAAAATGAGCTTTCATAATCATAAGCTTGTATATATGAAGAATAAGTTTTAGTGTTCGGGCTTGCCCGATTTTTTATTTAAATTTCAAATAATAATAGCTGTGTTTCTTTACTCAACTTTGGGATCACTCGGGATCCCAATTTGCACGAAAAGCGTTCCCGTACTTTAAATTTGGGTAAATGAGAACAGTTTTGAGAGAATAAAATTCTTCCTCTTCTTGCACGAAACAGCCCAAAGTTTTTCTTCGGGCAAATTGTGTAAATTGTCAAACAGCTATAAAACATAAACAATCGAAAAAAGAAAAAAATCAAGAACAAAATTTAAAAAAAGTATAGAATTGCTACATATATACATATGTATCTATGTATATTGATATAAAAGATTTTTGTGTTTTATTTTAAGTAAGATTTTGTTTCCTACAGATAATTTCCAGTGTAAATGTAGACAATAAAAATTTATTCAAAAGTAACAAAAATTTAAATTACTTTATCAAAACTTCCAAAACACTGACTTTTTATTATGAGTTAAAAATTTGGTTTTTGGTGTTCCCGTACTTTTATGTAATCTCTTTATGAGAAAAAATAATGCTTGCTCTCTTTTTCACGAACTTTACCCAAAAAGTAAAGAAACAGACCTAATATGTTGAGATTTAAAAACTACTTTACCAAATCTTAATTGTTATTAATAGCATGCCATTAACCCAAATTACAATTATATAGCCGAAGTTAAAGCAAGATATTAAATTTGTATAAAAGATTTTTTAATTTAATATCAAGGGCAAATAATCTTTTGAAAAACATCAGAGTTGCAAAATCTTGTTTTGTGATTAAATCGAACGATTGTGTAGAATAGTGAATCCTGGGCTTGACATACATTACCTTTTTATATATTTTGTTTTCTTTACCCTCCGTCACCATTAGACATTAACATGTCTTAACAAAAGTAATAACTTCATATAAAAAAAATAAAAAAATATTTTTAATACTGGTTTTTTATATGAATTTTGACTTTTGTTAATGACTAATGTAGACGGGGGTTTAGTCCTACCTATTGCACTTCTTAATAAATATCTATATATCGCACTTGATCAACAAGAGGGTATTAACTCAAAATTTGAACATTTTCAGTAGAGGTAAAAAACTGTTTGTGATTACATTTGAAGATAATTTAAAAGTCCGAACATATTGTAGTAAGCAAATCCCATTTAATAATATATTTACACTAATTTTCTTTTGAATTTTTTACAATTATTGCCAAATAAAAATAATACCTTTTTGTTGATATAAAGGTACTCCAGACCACAGATAACTAACCAGATTACCCACTTGTGACGTTTAAAAAAATACATTATCATTTGTACTTGCAGCTTTCGATAAAGTTAATAAAAAGATAACAAAAAATGTTTAAAGCAATGAGTAAGAAGTACCAGCTATATGTTGCCAATACTAACATATGTTTTTAATTAAGTAAACAAAAACTGGAAACAAAATTTTAACAAAAATTATATTTTCTTAATAATATTTAAAATAAACTGGTACAATAATTTCGTTAAAAGTTATTAAAATATATTACGGTTGTTGCAAAGCACAGTTAAAAGTTACAAAAATCTGATTTATGCTCCAGACACTATCACGAAAATGATCTCATTGGCGGGTTTCGAGATGAAATAGTAATCAGAATACGTTGAAATTTTAACAGTGGATGGATATTGATGTTTTCTGTTGATTTGTTGCAAAAAGTGAAAATTTAAAAATTTTGAGTTAATACCCTCTTGTTGATAAAGTGCGATATGTTTTTAGTGTTACAATAATCGATTTAGTTGTATAAAAGTGCCTGTTGTCCCCTTTTTAACCCTTCTGGATTCTAGTTGTGAAAGTACACATATTCCATTGCACCTTCTAGATACTGATCTATCTGCTACAAATTTCAGCAGTTTAGCCCAATAAACAAATACATAAACAAAGAAACAATCTTACAATAAGATTTATAATATCCCAGTGGTAAAATTGAACAGGCCTTCTTATTTCACACCTTCTATAACGCTACGACCTTTCATTTTTACCAAGAAGGCCTTGTCTCTTCCTTTTATAAAAATCTAGTACACATTCCTACTCTCCTTCTAGGAGAAGAAATATGTACTCATTTGTATGGGAAATACATAATTTTCTATTTTTAGATTTCTCATTTATAAAACACAAAAGTTTATTTAATTGCCCTTTATTTAATTCAGTGCTGCTTGCAACTGAGATGCTTCGATAGACTGATTGGTAGTGTACTAATCGATTTTCAAAAAAAAAAAAAAAAAAAAAATGAAGAAAAATTTATTATTATTTATTTATATATTTCAATTAAAAATAAAAATAAATTTAAAATTCTTAATAAAATTACAACAATAAAAAATAATCTTATATTTTTCTTAATTTTTGCTAAGAAAAGGCTTCTAAAAACCATAAAATTGAAGGCGTTCTAGCAGAAAATTTTCGAAAGACCTTCTGGAACGCTTGCCAGTAGAAGCGAGATTGAAAGGCCTACTCCACAATGAAAAGCTGTGTAAAAAAGATATGAGAATGGAATGCGAACGGAAGGCCTTTTGCCTCCAAACAGCTATATATATATATATTATCGCTATGATGCCCTTCCAATATCTTATTTAATAAGAGATTTCTCCTCAGTATTATTAAGGTGTTAAACACAAGCTTTATTTGTGATTTATTCGCAGCATTCACGATATTTGCTTTACATCTCTAGAACTATTTTTCTTTTTTTCGAATTACCCATATTTTAAAAATAACAGATAACGTGCTTTCCATCACACAACATCCGGCATCACTATTCGTGGTATAACAAAAGAAAGTTATGCCAGTATTTTCCTTTTCAATTTTTAACAACAAAAAACAGCTGTTTAAAGTTCCATATAACAGTTTTAAATTAATAACAACGACTGGCGTAACAGAAAAATTATACAGAAATCAAAAAATAAAATGTTACCTACTCTTCGAATATGGACACGTTCAACCAATTTAAAAGTTAACCAGTGCTCCATGGTGAAAATTCCTGCTGTAAAACGAACATGTCGGAAATTTTCTTCTTCTACAAAACTGCTCGCTACAAATGCTGCCGAGCCAAAAACTTCGCAACTGGAAATTAATGGTCAATCATATACAATTGACAATTGGACAAATGTAACACCCAAAATATTGTCGTATATGGGCTTAAATAAGCACCTGCAAAAGGACCATCCATTGTCTATAATACGTCAACGCATAGTTAATTATTTCTACCAGGCCTATAAAACCTCACGTGGAAATCCTTTGTTTTCAGTCTATGACAAACTGAATCCCGTGGTAACAGTACAGCAAAATTTTGATAACTTATTAATACCCGTGGATCATATAAGTCGCAATAAATCCGATTGTTATTACATTAATAGCCAAAATTTGTTGAGGGCACATACTACTGCTCATCAAGTAGATTTGATATCATCGGGTTTGGATAATTTTCTGGTAGTAGGAGAAGTATATCGTAGAGATGAAATCGATAGTACACATTATCCGGTATTTCATCAAATAGATGCTGTACGTTTGGTTACAAAAGACAAGCTGTTTGACCGTAATCCAGGATTGGAAATATTCGAAAAGAATTGGCGCGAAAGCGTGGGCAAAAAATCTCAAGTCATACACTCTTCATCTAAATGTATAGATCAATCTAAACAACCCTGTCATACCATAGAAGCTGTCAAGCTTATGGAATATGAATTAAAAAAAGTTTTATTGGGTCTGGCGCAAGACTTGTTTGGTCCGCAAATTAAGTACCGCTGGGTAGACACCTATTTTCCCTTTACGCAACCTTCTTGGGAACTGGAAATTTATTACAAAGATAACTGGCTAGAGGTTTTGGGTTGTGGTATAATGAGACATGAAATTTTACAACACTCGGGTGCCCAGAATTCCATTGGCTATGCTTTCGGCTTGGGTCTAGAGCGTTTGGCTATGGTATTATTTGACATACCAGACATAAGGTTATTTTGGTCCAATGACTCAGGGTTTTTGGCACAATTCGATGAAAAAGATTTAAATAAATTGCCCAAATACAAACCGGTTTCACAATATCCCCAATGTAAAAATGATTTATCATTTTGGTTGCCCCAAGGTACAGATGTCGATAATGGATTTGTGCCTAATGATTTCTATGACTTAGTAAGGTCAGTAGCAGGAGATGTGGTAGAACAGGTAAAATATAAAATTTTCACAATCAAATTTTTCTTTGAAACATTTTTTTTTATTTTTTATTTCAGATAAGTTTAGTGGATAAATTTAAACATCCGAAAAAAGGTTTAACTAGCGTTTGCTTCCGCATTGTGTACCGTCATATGGAACGCACTTTAACCCAGGCCGAAGTTAATGAAATTCATAAACTTATAAGCGATACTTGTGTGCAACAGTTTAACGTACAGATACGTTGATAACTATATTCATAATAGCAATGTAATTGTGATAAAACTGTTAAAAAATCTTGAAAAATAGTTTAAAGGTTTTGTTGATACGAAGTGAAAAGTTTTAATTTTAAAACATCTTTGAAGTTTAAGTTTTAAAAAGTATACATTTTCGTTCGATATACATATTAAACCATCTTAATTGTACTATGTTATTAGATGGTGTTTTATAGGTACAATCAATTTTTGTTTTCAATAAATCAATGGGCATAAAATATATTTTTACAACGAAATTTGAACGAAATATACTTTCATCAAAAATTACAAATATATTTTTAACGAAATATATTTTCACGAAAATTACAAAAAAAAAAACGTTATTTTTCAAAAAAATATACTCTACTCAAAGAAACAGATGTCTGTGAAGTTAGCTCTTTCTTCTTCTGGATTGTTGCTCATACAGAGCAACAATGTTGGTGCCAAATGGTAAAAAGCTGCCGTAAACACTAGGTTCTTATTTGAAGGTTTTGGTCTTGTCCAGAAACGACGGTTAAGTTGAAAACAATGTTTTGTTTATTTTAGTTTTTTCTGTTGTAGAATTTTTCTGGTCATATGTAGTTTTTATTTATTTGTTTCATTTGTTTGTTGCAATCCTTCCTTTATTCCTTTCGTCAAATGTATGTAAATCTTTTTCTCTAATTTGTTTATTAATTTTTCATGCTTTTTCTTGATTTCGATGTCGATTTTCAATTTATGCAAACAAATTAGGTTATACACGATAACCCAAGCGATTACACGTGGCTGATTGATGCAAACACAAATTAACTGTTCCACGGTACAGATAACCGTGGAAGCCAATTAGCCAGTGCGAGGGAGACGCAAACCACTTGAAGACCGAGCAACAAGGATGGCCTGATTGACCTTAAACGATAATGACGCGCGAACGTGTTCCTCAATCCAAAGCTATTTTCCGATGCTTTACGACTCCGAAGTTAGCTCCGTCAGTTAGCTTCGTTTTTAACAACTGTGTTAGTTAACTCATTTGTACAAAAGATGGTAAAATACACAAAAATGAATTATTTTAAACATTTTTATGCAAAAGTAATTAAAAGCAGCTATTATATTAACATTTTATTGATAATTAATCGGAAAGGTTCGGCTTAGCAGACTGAAGGGGTTGAAAGCTATGAGATTACAGATTTCAGAACAGTAATGGTTATATTCAGAAATTGTATAGGTTTTTAATAATAGAATTTTGAAAAAAGTGAAAATATGCATTTTCCCTTTGGACATTTATTAAATATCAATACAATGGCCAAAATCGGAAAGGTGCGGCTTAGCGGACTATATGGGTTGAAAGCTATGACATCACACATTTCACAACTTTATTGGTTATATTCAAAATTTGTATAGGTTTTTAGTAATAGAATTTTGAAAAAAGTGAAAATATGCATTTTCCCATATGGACATTTATTTAATGTCAAAAAAATGGCCAAAATCGGAAAGGTGTAGCTTAGCGGACTATAGGGGTTGAAAGCTATGACATTACATATTCCAGAATTTTATTGGTTATATTCAGATTTTGTATAGGTTTTCAGTAATAGAATTTTGAAAAAAGTGAAAATATGCATTTTCCCATATGGATATTTATTAAATATCAAAAAATGGCCAAAATCGGAAAGGTGCGGCTTAGCGGACTACAGGAGTTGAAAGCTATGACATTACAGATTTCAAAACTCCACTTTTCGATTACTACTTTTCGCCTCCTCCGGGATCTGCAACCCGAACTATACTTTCGTATAGCAAATCATGTGCCATATTCTGAAAATCTCGTTGCTAAAGCTATCGCTAAATTGGGCTGCATGCAAAATGATCCTATGAAAAATCGCCCAAAAGCATAAATGGAAAATTGCCCAAGAAGTCTTCATACAAAATTGGGTAATATTTCATATGAAAAGTAACCCAAAACTTTTGGGTGTTTTTTCGTCATTTTTGGAGAATAATTCATTTTTATATTTTTGGGCGATTTTTCATAATGAAATTAATTAAATTAAACCAATATCAATGCCCTTACTAAAACTATTGACATTTTTATATTTAATAAGAAAATTATAAATAAATTTGGGCTATAATGCATTTATATATGTGGGTATTTTATTTCACAAATTTCCATTTTTCTTTTTTGGGCAATCTTTCATTTCCTTAGGGTGATTATTCATTCGGCAATTTTTCATTTTTGTTTTTGGACGATTTTTTATAGGGCCATTTTGCATGCAGCCTTTGCTAAAAATGCATGCAAATATTTTTAAGGACATAAAGTGAGCATTAAAAACTCAAAATGTAAAAATATGCATTTTTAGAAGTTTAGCTACGAGAATTCGCAAATTCAGCTTTAATTACTTTATTTAATTTGAGTTTAACGACTTTTGATTTAAAATTTTAGGTTATAAACGATTTAAAAAAGGTAGGCGCTTGGCTGATTCATGCAATCACTAAAAACTGTAGCACAATACAGTTATAAGAGGCAGACAAATCAGTCTATGATAGAGTGAGAGGGAAATCATTTGAAGGTCAGTAAATAAGGAGGGCTAATGCTAAAATTGTAATGGAAATATTGTAAATCTTTTTGAATTTTTTATATTAATATTATAGAAAATATGGCACAGAATTGATGACACTGCGGTCATAACATAGATGACACCTGAAATATGAAAAAAATCAATGATGACTTTTGTCATATTGTTGCCAGTTTTCACCTTATTGACGACATTTGTCATAACATACATATGTCATAACATACATATTTCATAACATACATATTTTATAACATTGATGTGATAATTTCGATGACATGGTGTCATTAATTTTTCTATCAGCGTATGTAATATTACTTGATTAAAGTTTTACTTGATTACTTGATATAAAGTTTGCTTAAAATTATTACTTGTTTGCCAGACTTAAACAAAATCACTTCAAATTTTGTTGTAAATCTTTTAAAGCTTTTTAACCTGATATTAACTTTAATTTCTTATGGGTTTATTAATCTGACCTCTTCGTATTTTTCTTTAATAATCCCTATTGACCATAAACTCTAAACAAATTGTGTTTTATTTTTTTCTTGAAAAGAAAACAAACGAAAAACCAATTCTATTCGTTATAAATCATTTCCCTTGATAACTCATGAAAATTGTGTAAAAAATTAAACAAAGAGAAGGAGAAGTTAACAAAAACATACATAGATATCAAGTCCTGAGAAATGTTAAGTCTCATAATCATGCACACACACACACACATACTTAAAAATTTATCTGCTGTAAGTGTATCAAATTTTACTCTTGCCACCACTAATACTTTGAAAAAGCACTAAACAAATATTTAAGTACATTCACTGTCTTATGGCAGATACATTTTGTCAATTGATAGTAGAGTAGGATCTTAAAAAAGTTTAACCCTCTGTAGTGCAGTACACACAAATCCACAAACTAAAATTTCTGTAATAAAAAAAAAAAAAATTAAAATTCCTTATAAGCCATGGATGGTTGACCGTTTGTAAGTATTCTTGTGGCCACTGGCGAACGTTTGGAAAAATAACTACTTGAGGCATATATGTACATTGTATCATTTAATTATCTATGGCAGCATGCACTTATCGTACAGTGATGTTGAAAACATTTGTCAGTGAAAACATCTAAACCGAAAATAACAAAAAAAAAAAAAAAACAAAAATATCAACAAATTGAAAGTTCATCAAAAAATCTCGAAAAATTCAAATAAAATTTTTCAATAAACCGATAATCATCAAAAATGTCGAATCATATACCCTTCACCATAGTAATGTTAAATATTCTCTTACTCTGTTAAGTTTCCCAATTTCTTTTCATTATCCATTATTACAAAAATATAAAGATATACACAGGCAATTTTTCTTTGTAAAAATTTTATGAAAATTTTCTGCTAAAAATTTTATAGAAAATTTTCTGCTAAAAATTTTATAGAAAATTTTCTGCTAAAAATTTTATAGAAAATTTTCTGCTAAAAATTTTATAGAAAATTTTCTGCTAAAAATTTTATAGAAAATTTTCTGCTAAAAATTTTATAGAAAATTTTCTGCTAAAAATTTTATAGAAAATTTTCTGCTAAAAATTTTATAGAAAATTTTCTGCTAAAAATTTTATAGAAAATTTTCTGCTAAAAATTTTATAGAAAATTTTCTGCTAAAAATTTTATAGAAAATTTTCTGCTAAAAATTTTATAGAAAATTTTCTGCTAAAAATTTTATAGAAAATTTTCTGCTAAAAATTTTATAGAAAATTTTCTGCTAAAAATTTTATAGAAAATTTTCTGCTAAAAATTTTATAGAAAATTTTCTGCTAAAAATTTTATAGAAAATTTTCTGCTAAAAATTTTATAGAAAATTTTCTGCTAAAAATTTTATAGAAAATTTTCTGCTAAAAATTTTATAGAAAATTTTCTGCTAAAAATTTTATAGAAAATTTTCTGCTAAAAATTTTATAGAAAATTTTCTGCTAAAAATTTTATAGAAAATTTTCTGCTAAAAATTTTATAGAAAATTTTCTGCTAAAAATTTTATAGAAAATTTTCTGCTAAAAATTTTATAGAAAATTTTCTGCTAAAAATTTTATAGAAAATTTTCTGCTAAAAATTTTATAGAAAATTTTCTGCTAAAAATTTTATAGAAAATTTTCTGCTAAAAATTTTATAGAAAATTTTCTGCTAAAAATTTTATAGAAAATTTTCTGCTAAAAATTTTATAGAAAATTTTCTGCTAAAAATTTTATAGAAAATTTTCTGCTAAAAATTTTATAGAAAATTTTCTGCTAAAAATTTTATAGAAAATTTTCTGCTAAAAATTTTATAGAAAATTTTCTGCTAAAAATTTTATAGAAAATTTTCTGCTAAAAATTTTATAGAAAATTTTCTGCTAAAAATTTTATAGAAAATTTTCTGCTAAAAATTTTATAGAAAATTTTCTGCTAAAAATTTTATAGAAAATTTTCTGCTAAAAATTTTATAGAAAATTTTCTGCTAAAAATTTTATAGAAAATTTTCTGCTAAAAATTTTATAGAAAATTTTCTGCTAAAAATTTTATAGAAAATTTTCTGCTAAAAATTTTATAGAAAATTTTCTGCTAAAAATTTTATAGAAAATTTTCTGCTAAAAATTTTATAGAAAATTTTCTGCTAAAAATTTTATAGAAAATTTTCTGCTAAAAATTTTATAGAAAATTTTCTGCTAAAAATTTTATAGAAAATTTTCTGCTAAAAATTTTATAGAAAATTTTCTGCTAAAAATTTTATAGAAAATTTTCTGCTAAAAATTTTATAGAAAATTTTCTGCTAAAAATTTTATAGAAAATTTTCTGCTAAAAATTTTATAGAAAATTTTCTGCTAAAAATTTTATAGAAAATTTTCTGCTAAAAATTTTATAGAAAATTTTCTGCTAAAAATTTTATAGAAAATTTTCTGCTAAAAATTTTATAGAAAATTTTCTGCTCAAATTTTATAGAAAATTTTTTGCTCAAATTTTATAGAAAATTTTTTACTCAAATTTTATAGAAAATTTTTTACTCAAATTTTATAGAAAATTTTTTGCTCAAATTTTATAGAAAATTTTTTGCTCAAATTTTATAGAAAATTTTTTGCTCAAATTTTATAGAAAATTTTCTGCTCAAATTTTATAGAAAATTTTTTACTCAAATTTTATAGAAAATTTTTTACTCAAATTTTATAGAAAATTTTTTGCTCAAATTTTATAGAAAATTTTTTGCTCAAATTTTATAGAAAATTTTTTGCTCAAATTTTATAGAAAATTTTTTGCTCAAATTTTTTAGAAAATTTTTTGCTCAAATTTTACAGAAAATTTTTTGCTCAAATTTTACAGAAAATTTTTTGCTCAAATTTTACAGAAAAATTTTTGCTCAAATTTTATAGAAAATTTTTTGCTCAAATTTTATAGAAAATTTTTTGCTCAAATTTTATAGAAAATTTTTTGCTCAAATTTTATAGAAAATTTTTTGCTCAAATTTTATAGAAAATTTTTTGCTCAAATTTTATAGAAAATTTTTTGCTCAAATTTTATAGAAAATTTTTTGCTCAAATTTTATAGAAAATTTTTTGCTCAAATTTTATAGAAAATTTTTTGCTCAAATTTTATAGAAAATTTTTTGCTCAAATTTTATAGAAAATTTTTTGCTCAAATTTTATAGAAAATTTTTTGCTCAAATTTTATAGAAAATTTTTTGCTCAAAGTTTATAGAAAATTTTTTGCTCAAAGTTTATAGAAAATTTTTTGCTCAAAGTTTATAGAAAATTTTTTGCTCAAATTTTATAGAAAAATTTTTGCTAAAATTATATAGAAAATTTTTTGCTAAAATAGCTGTATACATCTGGGATATAGTTATTACTGGTTGCAGGAATCAGCCAAGCATTTTATAAATCTTTTATAACCTCAAAAACAAAGCATTTTCTGGGCTTAGACAGAAAAGTTCTAAGAGTTGTGGTTGGTTTGATCACTGGCCAGTTTGAAACTGTAGAGAACGTTGTGTGTCACTGCCCGGTATTACAAGGCTGCAGGCTTAGATGGCTAGGTGAACAATTTCTCGGCTATACGACATCGCGCGGTGCAAACTTGCAGATGTCGTCGGCTTCATCAAGAAAATCAGGTCGCTGAGTGATAGGTAGCAGGTCGCATACAGGGCTCTCTTTTTCCTTTTTGGATCTCCGAGTGGATGTGCCATTTTTTTGCCACAGCCCTTCTTAACCTAAACTTACCTGTTACGGCGGACATAGTTTATGCTCTCTTATAAAATTTAATGTGTCACACCTTCTAGCGACACCCTCTACGTTATGATGTAAGTAAATTGGAATTCTATGAAAAATCTGCAATACGAACTCAATATAAATATAATTTGTTAACTTAAATTGGTTCTTTTTGAAAAACCAGTTTTTTGAGTCATGACGTTCTTTTAGTAAATGAGCGAAATTTTTAATCAGTTCTAAATGTTTTGTACTCCACTGTAAGTGGGTTTAACTTAAAAAATAAGGCTGTTGGTTAATTTTATATCATTTATTTTTAGTTTCCTCTTTTTATTACTATACTCGTACAAGTAGTTTGGTGTGTTGTGCCTGAGTTTGAACAGTTCTTAATGACAATTAGTTTTTTTTTCTATAAGCATCGACTTGTGTTTGAAGGACACTATAGTGCACATGCAGCTAAAAAATATTCTTATAAGAGAAAACACTGGCAAGTAGTTATTGGGTACTTAAGTTTAAAGATTAAACATGAATTACGATTTCCTCATAAAAAAATATAAAAACACAAAATTTTAATAGTTGAGTAATAAAGAATTCATAGAAGCATTAAGGCTCAAGTAAGAATTATCATTATTATAATCACTGAGTTGTTATTTTTGTTACTTAGTAGAGTGGGATGAATGAAAAATAAAGTTTTATTTACTGATTATAGATTTAAGTCATTATTCAGAGAAAGATGGCGAGATACTGAAACATACAACTAACTTAATGGGTGCTTTTGTAACCCTCCTCGTTTTTCTATGATTTCGAATACCCTATTTGTAATTTTCGACTACCTTGCATTGGTTGAGGCTCGTGCCTTCCCAGTAAGGTACTTCTATTATAAAGGGTGGTTAAATTTTTAAGGGCCAATCTTGATTTTGAATAAAACACAAGTTATTTAGGAAATTATTAGTATTTCTTTTTATTTTGATAATATTCGTATGGTTCAATTGTGTATGGAACACATTATCGGCAAAATGACCGCCGCGACCTCGGCCGCACACCTCCATCCGATGCTCCAAATTTTCGATGAGGCTGAGGCATAATTGAGTTTCTATGTCGTTAATGTGCAGAATTATGTCATCCTTTAGCTCTTGAATTGTTGCTGGCTTATCGACGTACACCTTTTCTTTTCTTTCAACGGTGTCAAACCACATGATCTTGGCAGCCAATTGACATCGCCACAAGGTGAGATAACACGGCCATTGAATTTGTCGCGCAAAAGAGCTATTGTTTTGTTAGCTCTGTGGCAAGTGGCACCGTCCTGTTGAAACCACATATCGTCCACAACCATATCTTCCAATTCGGGCTACAAAAGTTTGTTATCATCTCACGATAGTGAACACCATTCAGAGTAACTGCCTGAGCGGCCTCATTTTGGAAAAAATACGGCCCGATGATGCCGCCAGCCCATAAACCGCACCAAACGATCACTCTTTGTGGGTTCATTGGTTTTTCAACAATCACTCTTGGATTATCATGCGCCCAAATGCGGCAATTCTGCTTATTGACGAATCCACTGAGGTGAAAATATGTTGCGTCATCACTGAAGATGATTTTCTTCGAAAATTTATCATCGACTGTTGCCATTTCTTGCCGCGTTGATCGATTGTGTATCTTTCCATGGTTCAAATTGAGTTAGTCTGAAATTGAAAAATGTTGAATTAATTATGCAGAAAAAAACTTGACGTTTAGGTGTGGTTCACATTCAACATCGTCCCTTAAAACCGCCCGATATAAGTCGACAGTTATCAGCCGACAGTCTAAAATCACTATAGTCAAGAGTAAAGGCTGGTGATAGCTCGTGACTCAATGAAAGTAAGGTTGCCGTAAATTACAAATCGGTTGCCTATAATCATTGAGGACGGACGGTGGTCGAAAAGGGACCCATTAAAGAAGTGGTCTGCTTCAGTAACTCACCCACTTCTTATAAATAATTAATAATAATTGTCGATTTTTTCTTTATCACAGAGTCTCTCGTAATTGCTAATATTTGCCTAAGGTTAAGGTCCCACATAGAATTCATTTTTAATATGTGTCGGCCCTTGCGTGGTCTTATGCCTAATAATAGCCAATGCTGGCCATCAACACACACACATTGCGATACTTTTTCAGACTCTTTAAGGCTGAAATCGTCTTCTTAGATTTTCATCTTGGCCAGACGATACTTGATACTCGATACTCATCTAGCTCCTGCTAGTTATGTTTATCGTTTTTAGTTCGAACTCATCCATTGCAAAATTAAAACAGGGGTTTTTTTAGACTCTTGCGGGGCTTTCTTGTCCATCCCTATTTGATACTCACAGTTCTATTTGTTTTTAATAAAATTATAATTTATAAAGGGTTAGTCTGTTAGTCTGGAGGTAGTGGGTTCGATTCCTAACAAAGACTCTGGGCATTTCACTGTAACTAATGAAACGTTTGCGCTACTATGCTCGGTGAGTTAAGTTAGAATATAAATTGTAATTGTATTGTAACATTAAAAATAAATTCAAAAATAAAATATAAATTACTTTTTAAAAAAAAAGATGTCCTCCCACACAAGGCGCCATCAGCACAGGTAAGTCTATATTGAAGAAAGTGGCTATTCATCCTTGATCTATGATTTTCCTTTCCGTGTATTACAGAAAAACTTCTCTCCGCTAGATTTAATTTAGTCAGCCTCCCTTCTTCTCAGGGATCATTTTAAAGATTGGATTTACGTGAATAAATCTCAAGCCACTGTTAGATGCAATCTGGCTTTAAATTGACAAGATACGCGAAGTGCTTTTGCAGAATAGGTGACCGCGTAAATAGACCTAAGGTAAAGAAAGTAAGTTTTACGTTGAACGGCTTGTTCAACATGTTTTACGAGTATAAATGCTGTTAACAAACCTGTTATGACTCCGAAATTACCGATTATCACGGAAGTTTTATTTTTCTCTCCGGTACTCAAAATACACACTGAAAAACTAATTTCTCGATCTTAGAAACACTTCGGCGGTTTAGGGGAACACCTCCATTCGATTTCGTACTTAATTTTCTCCCTCTTACAAAAAACTCGGTTAACCCTTTAAAACGGTTCAGTGAAAGACTTTAACGTTTTCTAAAAATTTTGAAAAACTTTATGATTATTTTTCTATACTCGACTTACACACAGAAAAACCAAATTTTTGACATAAATTCGGCTTCGACGGGAGCCGGGACCACTCCCATTTAATACTCTAGTAATTTTTATTTCTATAAAAAAAATCGGTCAACCTACCCTTAGATCCTTTTCTCTGTTTCTCACCGGTGGCACTAATTGTCAATGTCGGCAAATTCTAATGCTTTGACGCAGTTCTTTCGGGGTATATGGGGGCACCAGACGCCGGGGTTACTGGAACCTGAATCTGAAAGACCAGGTCTGTGTATATAGGTCTTTCGAGGCCCGACCAGTGACCAAACGAGTGGTACCACGAGACTGTGGGGCTCCCGCTGCCCACCTCATTGACTGGCTGTTGGTGAGGTCCGTTCGGGGTACACGTGGTGGCTGTGTTTTGCAGATATAGTGAAGGTTTGGTCAAGTGTTTATATGATATAGGTTATATGATATATTGATATTGCAATTTCAACACAACACACTCCAATGAGTGTCAGGTGTTTGATGTTCTCTAAAAACCTCTATACAAGGGGTTAAAACATAGGTCCAGGCTTTCCACGTTCTTTAAATTGTACAGTCAGTCTTAAGACCATCCTTAGGATAGGCCAACATGGCAGGTACTGACATTAAATATTGATCACATTTGTCCCTTTCCCTGTGCGCGACCACATATAGTGCAACATTTTGTGCACAGATCGAACGTCTGTTGTTGTGCTAACGGGGGGGACATTTGTCCAACATCATATTATTTTAATAATTTCTGCTTTACATCGGCCACAATAAAACTGAATTTTCTAACCTCAAATTTATCCACCCGTTTTTAAACCCTGTAGTGCAAAAAAAGTCATTATAAGTAAAGTACGCCAGACGCTGCAGAATAAAAAGGTACCGATTTTACCCATTAAATCCAATTGATGTTCTGTTTTTTTTTTGCAATAAACAGATTTTTTGGAAGTTATTTTAGGTTATCAAACAAAAAAAAAAAAAAAAAAAAAGTAATATCAATCTGATTATTGGCAGTCTCCTTAGCCCAAATACATACATAAACTGACTGCTATTTTTCAGGCCCCATTTTATGTAAATTAATGTTTGTTGGCATCAGTTTATATCTGTTTTTTTTTATTTAAATAAAACATCAATCATTTATAGTGCAACTGCAAACATCTGGCCTTGTCCCTCAGACGTCAAATAAGAAAAAACACTCCACTACTCGTACAAAAAAACGAAAAAAACAAAAATATTCAAATCAGCTAAGCGTGTCTTTGAAATAACTTTCTGTTGAAGGTGGTACTACCATCGAATAGGAAATGAAGAATTGAAATTTAAATAAGACACAACTGTTTAGTAGAGTTTTTTTATTTTTGTTTTTGAATTTAGTACCCCGGGTGGTATGATTTAAATGGGTGGCTGTGCAATGTTAGTTAGAAAAAAATAGCATATTCTAGCTGCCAAGAAAAGTGTTTCTTACTATAAAGAGACTTGTTTTATTTATTTTATTGGTTTGGTATGTTGGGGTCTGTTTGCAAAAACAAAAAATAAAAAAACTAAAAAGGTACAAAGGTACAAGGAGTAAAGGCAGCATTTGCAGAACTTAAAAGGAATGCAGTTGTGGTCAGATTTGTCATATAATAAAATGCCTTAAATATATATATATATATATATATATATATATATATATATATATATATATATATATATATATATATATATATAAAAGTGATTTAATACCCTGTTCAGACATAAGACTCAATTACGCAATTAGAGAATTTACGAGAACTCAATTACTAAATATAATAAAATAGTAACTACTCATTTCCATCTGTCTGTCTGCCTGTCTGATTTTTTTTGCGTTCGCGTCACTTAAAAACTACTGGATGAATTTTAACAAAATTTTGTGAGGAGGCACCTTAGCATCCTGATTCCAATATAGAATACTTTTTCCGCACAAATATCTCATTTCCAAGAGAAAGTGGAGAAAGCAGTGAAAGTATGCAATTTTAGGTTTAAAACTGGAATATTTTGAACACGCCTGCCCACCTTTTATTTTTGAAAGTGGGATTTTTCCAAAACTGGGATATTTAAAACACGGACTGGTTTCCTTAAAATTTTCCCATAACATTTTTTAACTAGACATCTTTCTTTTTGTCACTTATTTCAGTTTGTTACAACCGCCAGTTTTAATATTATTTACTTTTTACTATTTTTTCAATTTACTTTCTTAGAATAATTAAAAGGTACAAAGTAAGTTCAATCCAAGCGTATGATTAACATTAAATATTTGTGAATCATATTCCATATTAATCATACGACTGGTTGTACGAAATGATGCATTGTATTGTTGTTCATAGAAGAGTTTCTTCAATTGTTGCTGTATCTTTATTACAATTGTTGCTTGTTTACAAATAAATAAAATTCTTACTCTGTTATTTGATTGGAAACTTAAATAGCATGTCTGCTTATATTTTCCTAAACAGCACAAAGAACCAATAATATAAAAAAAATAAATATAAAAAAGATAAAGGGTGAACATTTTGATCAATATTTTATTGTATTATTATTATTATTATTATTTTATATTCAATTATATAACCTTCAACCAATATACAGAGTGGGCTGAGTGTTAATCCAACCAAAACCGAACTTGTATTATTCTCTAGGAAATACAAGATTCCATCTTTCAGGTTACCGACTTTAAACGGGATACCTCTTACTCTGTCTGAGAGCGCGAAATATTTAGGCATAATCTTAGATAGTAAATTATCATGGAAAATGAACATCGAGGCGAGAGCCTCTAAGGCCATTACGGCAATATACGTATGTAGGAAAGCCATTGGCAAAACTTGGGGTATGAATCCAAGGATTGTAAAAAGGCTACTTGAAGCGGTAATCAAACCGATATTACTCTACGGAGTTATTGTCTGGTGGAAAGCACTAGACACTAGAACTAACATATCTATCATAGAAGGTGTGTTACGAAATATGGCTATCCTCATTACAGGGGCAATTAGGTCAACACCGACTAAGGCACTCTTTGCCATACTCAATTGGCTACCAGTAGACCAACTGGTCAGGGGGCTTGCTATGAAAACAGCTGTTAGACTGAATGTCACAAATGCATGGAACCATAGGCCATGGGGTCATGCCAGTATCCTGGGGATCATGAACGTCATTCCTGGTCTTATTGACTACTGTACCCCAATACCCTTCTTCACAAGAAGCTTTGTCTTTGACTTGCGGAGGGTCCTGCACCTCCACCTGGAGCAGTCTGTGCGTACACGGATGGCTCTAAAAGGGGTGATAGGGTTGGGGGTGGAGTTTATATGGAAGAGTTTGGAATCAAAATGTGTTTCAGACTTCCAAATGACTGTAACGTCGTACTAGCAGAAATATCTGCTATCAAAAGAGCGGCAAACTGGTTAAGGTACCATAGAATATTCAACAGGGATATCTGGTTTTGTACCGACAGTAAAGCTGCAATTCTGTCCTTAGCAGGTTTGTGGTGTTTACCACATCAAACTTAGTCCTAGAATGCCGGACATCCTTAAATTTGATGGCGGAAAATTCAACAGTCACCCTTAAATGGGTGCGGGGACATGGGACTATTGTAGGCAACTGTGTTGCTGACGAACTAGCAAAGAAGGGAACTTTGCTCAACGATAGCGCCATTGACGTCTATTGTGGCATTCCCCTCTCTGCTTGCGGGCATCGAATAAATCGAGCCTTATACGATCTGGCCCAGGTAAGATGGTCCAATGAGTCGACTTGTGAAACGACGAGGACAATCTGGCCTATACTGGATCATAAAAAAACGGCTTTGCTATTTCGGCTGCCAAAAATGCAGCTACGCGATTTAATATCAACGATCACTGGGCATTGCCTATTCGGAACTCATGCAAGAAGAATGGGTCTCCACTACAACGATTTCTGTAGAAGTTGTCAGGATGAGGAAGAGGAGGAAACTGTCGAACCCCTCTTTGCCACTGCCCTGCGTTAGAATACCAACGCCTCCAGTACCTTGGACAAAGGTGCTTTGCAAGCCTCTCCTGTGTCTCCATATAGGAACCGAGCAGGATTAACTCCTTTCTGAGAAGCAGCGGATGGTTTTCTAACCAACCTACACTTGACGAGGCATAGACAATCTCGTTAACAACCTGGCTTGACCAACCTGCCCTCCGCTGGCTACCTCCCCACACTTCTGACTCGTCTCTATCTACCTTTAAACTGTTTGTCTGTCTGTCTGTCTATCTGTCTGTCTGTGACTTTATCCTATGTCTTCTTTCAAAGCTTTTTTCTCTTTTCCCTCTCTCTCTCTCTTTTCTATCTCTCCCTTTTTCCTCTCCTCTTTTGCAGGTTACACAAAGGGACCAATACTTGGACCCAAGTGAGCTGTATTGGAGCTGCCTGCTTAACCTAACCTAACCTAACCAATATACTTTAACTAAGATAAGTTGAAATATTTTCGGACAATTATATAAACAGTACACAGTATTGAACACAAAGTAAATTTCTATAACAAATTTAATATACGACTGGAAAATTTATAGAAAAATTCGTCATTATTTTTTTTTGTAACAGCAGATTGATTGGAGCAACTTCAGCTTTCAACTTCAGTAAATCAAAAAATCGTTGATAAAAAATAAATAAAAAAAATTTTATTATAAAAAATGTTTCCATATGACATTTAATCATACTATGATCATTTATTTTAACCATAATATATTCAAATTATAATGTTTAATATAATACGTTTTTACTACAACAATATAATTTAATCATTTCTTGTTCTTAGATTATAGTTACCTCAACCATATTTTTTCTTTGCAGGTATAACTTGCCGTAAAGCCAAATACAAACATTTTGATTTATGATTAGGTCGGGACAATATAGTGGATCAATTAAAAAAAAAAAAAAAAAAAAAAAAAAATGGGTTTGACATAAATTATTTTATAACTCTGGCATTATATTTAGGAACATTATCTTGTTGCAGTATTTATGGAATTGGTACAAAAATATAATATTCTTTAGGGAAAGCTGATTGTAACAGAGTCTAGTACGTTTTTCCAGTATTTTTTGCTTTTTGTAGAAAAACATGATTGAGGTAACCATAATTTCAGAGCAAAATATTATGGTTG
Source organism: Phasia obesa (assembly GCA_949628195.1). Lineage (NCBI taxonomy): Eukaryota > Metazoa > Arthropoda > Insecta > Diptera > Tachinidae > Phasia > Phasia obesa. The sequence goes on along the minus strand of OX451219.1, from coordinate 18,428,468 downwards.
AATTATATGGTTGTAATCAAACCATATTATTATTAACATAAAAATATTGTTATGGTAGAACTATATTGTCTATCTTTAAAATAAGATTGTAAAATATAATATGACCATATTATAATGAAATTTTATATTATCTATACATATGTACATATAATAAAACAGTGACTCATTTCATGTTTTTCTGTCTGTGTTCAGCTCACGTAAAAACTACTGGATGGATTTTAATAAAATTTTGTGAGTAGGTACCTCAGTATCTTGACTGCAATATAGGATACCTTTTTTTTTCGCAAAAATATCTTGTTTCCCAGAGAAAGTAGAGAAAAAGCAGTGATTTTTTTTACCGATTTAAAGGTACTGCATACTTTAAGGCATCTTAGATTTTTGAAAGCGGGATATTTTAAACACGGTTGCGCAACAGACGGCGCTGTTATAAAATAATGACAAAATATGAATTACTTAGTGCCAAATAGCCAAGTGAGCAGAATTTGTATTTGTTTTGTATTTTTACTTTGCGGAATTACATTATTATTAAAATATTTTAAAAACTTTTTACAGAGATATACAATATTTTTTTAGAATTTTATAATTTTATATAAATTTTAGAGTTTTATACAGGGACGGGTACTTTTATATAAAGTAGTTTAGTAAAAGCTTTAAAATATGGTGTGGATAACTTTCAAAGCAAAATCGAAGAAAATATTGTCAGGACGCACACAAGGTGTGCTAGTCCAACATAAATCTTTAAATAATTTAAAAAAAAACTGCATTAAAAATGTTTATAATGGGTGATTTTTTTGAGGTTAGGATTTTCATGCATTACTATTTGACAGATCACGTGAGATTTCAGACATGGTGCCAAAGAGAAAGATGCTCAGTATGCTTTGACATTTCATCATGAATAGACTTACTAACGAGCAACGCTTGCAAATCATTGAATTTTATTACCAAAATCAGTGTTCGGTTCGAAATGTGTTTTATCGACAAATTTTGTTCAGCGATGAGGCTCATTTCTGGTTGAATGGCTACGTAAATAAGCAAAATTGCCGCATTTGGAGTGAAGAGCAACCAGAAGCCGTTCAAGAACTGCCCATGCATCCCGAAAAATGCACTGTTTGGTGTGGTTTGTACGCTGGTGGAATCATTGGACCGTATTTTTTCAAAGATGCTGTTGGACGCAACGTTACGGTGAATGGCGATCGCTATCGTTCGATGCTAACAAACTTTTTGTTGCCAAAAATGGAACAACTGAACTTGGTTGACATGTGGTTTCAACAAGATGGCGCTACATGCCACACAGCTCGCGATTCTATGGCCATTTTGAGGGAAAACTTCGGAGAACAATTCATCTCAAGAAATGGACCGGTAAGTTGGCCACCAAGATCATGCGATTTGACGCCTTTATACTATTTTTTGTGGGGCTACGTCAAGTCTAAAGTCTACAGAAATAAGCCAGCAACTATTCCAGCTTTGGAAGACAACATTTCCGAAGAAATTCGGGCTATTCCGGCCGAAATGCTCGAAAAAGTTGCCCAAAATTGGACTTTCCGAATGGACCACCTAAGACGCAGCCGCGGTCAACATTTAAATGAAATTATCTTCAAAAAGTAAATGTCATGGACCAATCTAACGTTTCAAATAAAGAACCGATGAGATTTTGCAAATTTTATGCGTTTTTTTAAAAAAAAAGTTCTCAAGCTCTTAAAAAATCACTCGTTAGTTTTAATTTTATAAAGTTTGTTTTGCTTCTCCTGTAGAACTACATTTTTGTAAGTTATGCCCTTTTGCATTTTAACTAACGATATTAACTATATCTTTTGGTATTTTTTTTTAATTTTTTTACTTTTAGGTGTAAGATCTGAAAAAACAAACATTATCTTTCATTGCCTAAAACTGAATAAGACTACGATTCCACGAGTAGAAAATCACATTAGGCCAATAGTTTTCCGAATAAAGGTGTCTAGAATTAACTACCGCAGCCTCTACGTACCTAAACTAACCTGAGTCTATTTCTTAGTTGACAAAAACAAAATATTAGTTGAAAAAGAGATGTGGTAAGGCCAAATATAACGCATGGCTAGGTAAACGATACTATGGCGGATTAGAGGGCATCCTAAGATGCAAGCTTGAAAAGGCGTTCAGATTTAGGCTTAATTATGCCTATTAAAAGATTAGTATCTAGAGGATTGTTTTGGTGAAATTGGAAGAGAATCAAAATACCCCCATAGGCTTTCGACTGAAGGTGTCTGGAATTATTTGCATCGCCCTTTCGTTACCTAAACTAATATCGATTCCATTTCTTAGTTCATAAACAAAATATTCAGAGTAAAACATTCTAAACGTTCCTTTAGAAGAGATTCGGCTAAATAAAAAGCTCTAATGTTCGCTCCCTATTGTTGGTACCAAAAAAGTCAATAATAAAATTATTATTTCTTTTAATATGACTTTAAAGTTGGCCCTTTTCACAGTCCATTTTAAAACCACGCTGCTTGCTACTCTTTTCAAATGTATTGCTTTGCAAATCAACAATTTTGTTTTAGTTTTGTTTGTTAAGGAAAAATAGTAAATTTTACAGACTCTGCTTGAAACGACGTCCAACAGTTTGTTTGCAGTTCAAAATAACGCATACGCAGTGATGGTGGGTGGCGGTCAAAAAGAGAGTTTAATATAACAGAGAGGGCGAGCGCTAGATATATAAAGAGAGTATCAACAATACAGTTGTATAAAATGTTTATAAACAATGTTGCTTGACAAAAAGTAAAATAGAAAAGAGGAGAAATGAAATAGTGAGTGGATTAGTGTAAAATTTAGCTGTAATTAAAAATAAATCTTGCAAAAGCAAAATAAACAAAAAAAAAAAAACAAATGAAAAAAGGAATGGAATTGATTTATTATGTGAGCCATTTGTCATACCTACAGCTTGAAATTAAATTGCATTTTTTCAATCGCCTTGACGCTAAGAGTATAAGGCATTAAGTGTTAGTGTTAGAAAAGGTGGTAAGAGTTATTTTTCTTCTAAAATAAATAAATGTCATTTCCCATTCTTAGGCCATTAAACTTGAGTAATCAAATTGAATTATAGAAAAATTATTTTGAATTATTAAAATTATTAAAAAAAAAAATCTAATTATTTAGATTTTAAAAAGGATATTTAATTAATTATTTAAACTCATTTTTTTATTTACTCTCAGTTTTTTTAAACTATAATTTAATGTAATGTAAGCAAATGTTGTACAACTTTTGCAATAAGAAATTATAATTAAACAAGAAGAAAACTGAAACCTTTCATTTAAAAGTTGCCTGTTTTTCTAGCTTTAACTGTAAGTTGTAATAAAAGATCTAAAAGATAATCTAAGCCTTAGAAAAATAATCTTAACATTTTAATTATAAATAAACTTTTTGTAACATTCCACAATAAAAAAAGGTTGTCGCCATGAGCTGTTAAAGTCTAATTTACCCGTCTCTAATAATAAACTTAATTTTAAGTAAGATTTACTGTTTATGTATGCAAGTAAGTAAGTAAGTAAGTAACTAACGTTCAAGTTTTGTAAGTTTTAATTAGTTATTTTGTTGTTGAACAGGTAAATTAAAATACAATTTGTTTGCTGCCACTTAGAGAAGTTTGAAGGATTTTAGAAATTTTGTTAAAACAGATTAAGTTGGAGTCTGTTTAATTGCAGTTATACAGAAGCAATGATTAAACAAACTGCCAGTTGTTGTAATAATAGTAATTTAATAATTATTTTGTTATAAAATAAAACCATGAAATAGTTTAAAACATTTTAACGAAAAGTAAAAAAAAACTTTTTTTTCTAAGCTTCTTGAACTCTTTTTGTATTTCCTTAGAATATGATTTTAGAAGGACTTTAAAAAAAAACTTCACTTGCAAAAACAAACTCCTGATTAAATTTTAATAATCAACAGATTTTTCTACATTCTTAAACGGACATATCTGGAGAACAAAACTTTTATTCTGATTAAAGCAATGTTAAGAACAACTAAAATTTGTTCATCGCAACCATATATTGTTACAAAGAACATACTTTGGTTCTGGTGGCTATTCCACAACCAGGGTATTTTTCTCTACATGAAGTAATTGCATAAATTAGTGTAGATATAGAAAATATCTTAGTCCTTCCGTTTGAGCGACGCAGAGCTCTGTACTACTGGTTTTGATAAAAACCTCAATTTAGCCGCTCAATATTCAATAGTAATGCGAAAACAAACTAAATATAATCTAAGCTCTTCTGTAGGCAATTAACTGCAAAAAGAAGAATTCGAAGAGAGATACCCTTAACTGAAAACAGGCTACGAAAAAAGCCTATACGAAAATACTAAAAAAGCTACTGGAATACCGAAGAATAGCTTGCCTTTATGGCGTACCTGTAGAAGCCTTAAAAGATCAGGTTGGGCCAAATATGATACCCCCTAAGATTTGAATATTATTATATTGAAAGATTTATATTATTACTTGCTGTGCCCGCCACGTCGTGGGGACCTGACAATATTTTGCTCGATTTTGTTTTGAAACTATTTCACACTAATTGTAAGACTCTTACTTTTATAGTGCTTCAGTTATGGTTTATGTATTTACTTTATATAAAGGTACCCATCCCTGGATAAAAATCTAAAATTTATACAAAATTCTATAAATTATTGTAAACCTCTGTAAGAGGTGTTTAAAATATTTTAACAACAATGCAATTCCACAAAGTAGAGATCAAATACAAATTGTATTAAACTGGCGCCATCTGTTGCGCAATAGTTGAAAAATAACCGAGTTGAAAATATCCTAGTTTTAAACCGAAAATTTCAAAAATAAAAAGGTGTGGTGAAAATATAACCGTGTTGAAAAAAACCGTCTTGAAAATATTCCAGTTTTAAACCGAAAATTTCAGCACCTTTAAACCGAAAATTGTGTGTGTCACTGCTTTTTTCCACTTTTCTTGGAAATAAGATATTTTTGCGCAAAAAAAGTATCCTATATTGGGATCAGGATACTAAGGTACCTTCACACAAAATTTTGTTAAAATCCATCTAGTAGTTTTTACGTGATGCGAACACAAATGAATAGAAGACAGACAGACGGAAATGAGTTACTATTTTATTATATGTATAGACTACTCCCGCCAGGTTGTGCGTGGGCTTCCTTAAAATATTTTGTTCGAATTTGCTTTCAAATTGTGCTAGAGAATGGTTTATATATTTTCCGTATATAGATGTACCAATCCTATCCATAGATATAATAACAAAATTTATATAAATCTTTAAAATTATTGTAGAGTTCTGTAAAGTGTTAACAAGTTTGCAGTACTATTCCCATCCCCATTTTCTTCTCAGAATTTCATCTTTAATTGGTGTTTGGTTTGTTTTGTTCCATAAACTACTGTTGGATGCCTTCTCTGGCTAAAATATTCTTAGGCTTATGTGCAGGCAACGACTTATGAGTACCTGGATTGTACTAATGTCTTTGTCTGCTGCATTCTACGATTTACATCCATATATGAGTATGGATTTGACATAGGAGTTAAAAATAATGACCATATATTTGACGATAGACATATGGAGTTCAGTAGGTCGATTGATTGGATACCAGAATTTAAGATTCGAAATGTGTGAGGATACTTCCTAGCTAACAGAAAGTTGTAACGTCCTCAAGGCTTTTGTTTGTTGTTTTTACAGAATCAAGTCGAGTTATAATTATTTGTTCTTCTTACCTTAATTGTGTTCTTTTTCCATTATTGTACGTGACTGCATACTCCAAAAAGTGCTATATGCAGCCAGACAAATAATATGGGGACTAAATAAAAGATTGGAAGACTTCGATTATTATTATTACATGCAAAAACGTAGTGCAGTTAAAGGCGTCCAAAGTAAGAATTGTATAAAATTTTCCCATTTTTTTTCTTTAGGCGATTAGCCTAATTTGTTAAAAATATTTTTTCTACTTAAAAAGAATTATACGAACTTAAGCCTGATTACAATAATTAATTATATAATAAATATTTAAGATTTATTTTTTTCATACATATTAAAATTGATGATATAAGGTATCAGAAAACAATAGTTAAAAATAACGTAAGACACAACAGCAAAAAGTGTACTTAGAAAACAGCTTCTTTTAATCCAAATATATTTCATCTCACTCTAGATTTAATATTTTTGTTTCCATATCTCAAATAGTTTTCATATTTTTTTTGCTTCTCCTGTAAGGTTATGAAATGTGATGTTACGTTAATTTGAATTTTAGGTGATTATTTAATGTCTTAACAAACCATGGCGATGTTCACATCAGACGATTTCATTAGCTGTGCTTTTCTCGGGGCGGTTTAACCTTGTTATAACTATTCCTTTCACTTATATGAATTTTATTTGAACTATTTTTAAATTAATAAATTAATTATTTAGGCTTAAGTTCTTAATTATAAAGAGATAAAGAAAAATTAGATACCAGCAAAGCAGAATGCATTTTCTAGACAGCTACGTCCGTCATCAGTACTCTTCGTATCGATCTACCCGGTAGTTTCAATTGTTATTAATTTTCTATTTAAACAAACTTATCAAAGAAATAGAATCTGAGAAATTTTTTAGATATTTTTTGTAAAATAAAAAATATCTAATTGTTGTTAATTGCTAACCATAGGATAGCTAATAGCAAGACAGATATATACCATTTTCAAATAAAAGAAAATTTCATTGTTTGTAATAAAAGAAAATATATAAAGAGAATAAAAATAAAAGAAAAATGTTTGCTTGATAGTATAATATAAAAAATAGATAGAGTTTACAAGTGTAAAACAATTTCAAAAAGCTCTATCTTCTATGAAATATAATATAAAATTAAAAAAAAATTCACAGATTCTATTTCTTTGATAAGTTTGTTTAAATAGAAAATTAATAACAATTAATTTATGTTTTATTTTTTGTTTTATTAATCAATCGATTTTTAAAAAAATGAAAGACTAATTTTTCTGAAATTTTCCAGTCGCCTTTTTTTCACAAATTCGTTCTTTTATTTTCTTACTGCCCCTTATATGATTTTATAAGAATATATTTACTTACTCTCACAGTTTTTACCTTATTAATTTTTAATTAATTTTTTGCAATCAATTTTCTTATAAATATAATCAAGTTTATTTACTTTTAACATTATGCACACAGTAGATTTGTTTCCGAGCGTATGATTAATATTAAATATTTGTAAAGCATTTTCCATGTTAATCATACGACTAGTTGCATGAAATGCATTGTATTCTTTTTCATTATCGTGCACTAAATCTTAAACAGTCAGAACTCAAAGTTTATCCAAATATTTTTTTTACTCATAAAGCTGTTTACAAAGAAAAACTCTAACGAACATGAAAATTTCGCTTGTATCACTCACTGTCTTCATTGACTTGACTTGTCTTCTTTACTTTGCAACTCAATTTGATTATAAAATTATAAGAGCAAGGCATATTTATCAGGTAGGAGGGGAAAATTAAGGCGAACATTTTAAAATTTTTTTATATGGACTTTGACAATGAAACTTCCATATAAGGGGCAAAATTGTACATTAAGAAAAAAATAAAAATATTCTCTCCATAGTGAGGCTACATGATTACTCTGCCTTGGTACAGAGTTTTGTCCCTCCCGAATATTTGTAAATTTTGAGTTGTGTCTGTTTATGATTTAGTTTGCTATACAGAGATTTTATTTAAGTTTTGCTGTAGTTTTATTATTTTTGTTGTGTAGAAAATAAAATTCTTACTCTGTTGTTTAATTTGAAACTTGTACAAGTATATTTAAGGTTTTGTTTAGCAGAACAAAGAACTGAATACAAAATATAGTCCATTTCAATTCCAGCAATCGGGCTTAAACATTTTACACACAAATATTAAATTACAAGAGTATAAAATAAAGTCATTTAAAAAGATAAAGTTGCTCTAACTGGTGAATGGACCTTGAGAATGTTTTAAAATGTTTTTTTGCCGATACATAATTTTAGAGACGAAGCTTAGTTCTCATTGAATCATTAAAAAACTACTTTTTTGGTATCTTGAGAAATCAGATGCAGAAAAATACACTGTTTGATGATTTTTTTAAATTATACAAATTTAAAAGCTAAATTTGATTAAGGAAAAATGACAGCACAAAATTCGATTAAATTCAATGACAGATTTCTATTAAATTTTCTTTGAGCTAACCTTATGCAACTTAACAATTTTTAAAATAATACTCATTATGTACATAATTACAACGTATGATTAATATTAAATAAAACAAAATATTAATCATACCACCAGTTGTACGAAGTGCAATGTATTCTTTTTCAGAAAAGAGTTTCTTTAATTGTTGCTGTAGCATTATTACAATTGTTGTTTGTTTATATAACATATTAATATTCTTAGAATATTATTATAAATATTATAAATTGCCAATAGCTTAAGTTAGGATCTTGTTGGAGCGATAAGTAGTTTTTCGTTATTATTAAGCTAAAACTATCCTTTAACTATCACGTACTTTAAGGGCAAGTTATAGAAATGACCCTTATCCTCGTTAAAATAACAAAAAACTACTTAACTCTCCGATAAAATCCTAACTTTAGTTATTGACAAGTTGTAATAATAGGCCATTCTCTGTTATTGGATTTAAAACGTAAGCAAGTATTTTTATATTTTGCTCAACAGTGCAAGGAATTTAATAAAAAACTGCTTCAGCCATGTGATTTTTAAACGTGAATTCTATAAACTCTAAAGAAATATTTTGTACGAAGGTGAGCAAATAAGTCGCTATCAAACAATATACATTTAATTTATATTTTATCGGTGAAAGACAATTTAAAATAAATCATAAATCTCCTGTGTGGCTTACAGTTCTCAATTCGAAAAGCATTACCAAAATTCAAGGCAAAGTTTTAAGTGATCCGTAGCAATATTTTTTTAATAGAATGTAAGTTCAGTCCAAGCGTATGATTAATATTAAACATTTGGGAAAAATATTCCATATCAATCATACAACCTGTTGTACTAAATTCAAAATTAATTTTCAGCGATAAACAGACTTTATGCATTTGGTTTAATGAGTAACAGAAAGCAATGTTTTAGAAAAATTTACTGGCTTGGATTATGCGTGATAATGTCAACTGGTTATTTTTGTTATAAAACTACAAGAGGGGTATCAGTTTAAAATCCCTTTTAAGCAAAAACAGCTCGAAATTTCTATTTTAATAAAAAAAAAAAATAGCTAAAATCTCAATCTTAATTGATTATTAACAATGCCGAACGACTGGTTTCCCCATAACATTTTTTAACTAGATCTTTTATTTCTTGTTTCTTATTTCATTTTGTTACAACCGACAGTTTTAATATTATTTACTTTTTACTATGTTTTCAATTTAATTTCTTAGAAGGTACAAATAAAGTTCAATCCAAGCGTATGATTAATATTAAATATTTATAAAACATCTTCCAAATTAATCATACGACCTGTTGAACGAAATTAAAAATTTTCAGCGATAAACAGACTTAATGCATTTGGTTTGATGAGTAACAGAAAGCAATGTATTTAGAAAAATTTATTGGCTCGGATTTTGTGTGATAATGACGACTGGTCTTTTTGTTATAAAACTGCAAGAGGGAAAACAGTTTAAAATCGAATTTAAATAAGAACAGCTCGAAATTTCCTATTCTATTTTTTTTCAAAAATAGCTAAGATCTCAACCTCAATTACTTGTTTCCTTATAATTTTTCCATAACATTTTTTTAACTAAATATTTTTATTCTAGTTATTTATTTTATTTTATTACAACCGACAGTTTTAATATTATTTACTTTTAACTATTTTTACAATTTACTTTCTTAGAATAATTAAAAGGTGCAAAGTAAGTTCAATCCAAGCGTATGATTAACATTAAATATTTGGAAATCATATTCCATATTAATCATACGACTAGTTGCACGAAATGATGCATTGTATTGTTGTTCATAGAAGAGTTTCTTCAATTGTTGCAGTAGCTTTATTACAATTGTTGCTTGTTTATAAATAAATAAAATTCTTACTCTGTTATTTGATTTGAAACTTAAATAGCAAGTCTGTTTATATTTTCCTTAACAGCACAAAGAACGAATAATATAAAAAATAAATATAAAAAAGATAAAGGGTGAACATTTTGATCAATATTATTGTATTATATATTATTGTATTTTTATTTTATATTCAATTTTATAACCTGCAACCAATATACTTTTACCAGGGTAAGTTGAAATATTTTTGAACAATCATATAAACAGTACACAGTATTTAACACAAAGTTAATTTCTATAACAAATTCAATATACGACTGGAAAATTTTTAGAAAATTTCGTCATTAATTTTTTTTTTGTAACAGCCGATTGATTGGGGCAACTTCAGCTTTCATCTTCAGTAAATCTGAAATCTTTGATGAAAAAATAAATAAAATAAATTTTATTATAAAAAATGTTTCCATATGACATTTAGTCATACTATGATCATTTAATTTCACCATAATATATTTAAATTATAATGTTTAATATAATATGTTTTTACTACAACCATATAATTTAATCATTTCAATACAAACATTTTCATTTATGATTAGGTCAGGACAACATGGTGGGCCAATTAAAAAAAAAAAATGGGTTTGACATAAATTCTTTTATAACTCTGGAATGATGTTTAGGAGTATTAACTTGATGCATAATCAATGGAATTGATGCAAAAATGTAATGTTATTTAGGGAAAGCTGATTGTAACAGAGTCTAGTACGTTTTTCCAGTAATTTTTATGCACTTTGTAGAAAAACATAATTGAGGTAACCATAATTTAAGAGAAATTTATTATGATTGACTTATATGGTTGTAGTCAAACCATATTATTATTATTAACATAATAATATTGTGATGGTAGAACCATATTGTATATTTTTAAAATAAGATTGTGAAATATACTATGACCATGTTATAATGAATCTTTATTTTATCTATACATATGTACATATAATAAAACAGAAACTCATTTCCTGTCTGTCTGTCTGTCTGTCTGTCTGTCTGTCAATTTTTCTGTCTGTGTTCAGCTTACGTAAAAACTACTGGATGGATTTTAATAAAATTTTGTGAGTAGGTACCTCAGTATCCTGATTCAAATATAGAATATTGTTTTTTCCGCAAAAATATCTTATTTCATTAATAAAGTGGAATATATTTATAAAAGGTATGTTTTTATTTGTCACCATATAATAAAAGACACAATTATAAGTGGAATTTTAAACATTTCATATGAAAAAAAAATCAATTAAAACAAAAACAATTCAATTATTAAATTATTAAATTATTATTTTTTGAAAGAAACCCGTAATATAAGATTCTAATAATTTTAAAAAACTAAACAACCAGAAAGCTTTAGGCAAACCAAACATTATATGTTTGTTTTTAATCATACTGTGTTTGTATACGAGCAAACTTATCATAATTTGTTTACTAATAATATATTATGGTTGTAAATACAATATCATTTTGGAATACTTATAAATCTTTGGTTGTTGTTTAAAAATTATTTAGTTTAAAGCAACAATGCACAGTGGGGCAGAATCAAAATATTTTGGAAATAACTCAGCCGTTGGTAAACGCCTAGGTCGATTGATTCAAAATTTCGCATAATTATCTCAGCTTAACTTTTGACGGGCGCCATCCACTTGCCAGGGTTGGCGCTATGTGGATTCCAATTTGGTTATCCCTGCATATTCTTTTAGAGCTTGCCGTTTCCTCAATTTTTGTTTGATTTTTAAAAATTAGTCATGGTTCTAAAGGTCATACCTCTAAAATTATGATTCTGTAAATTATGTTTTAAATGAGCGAGTTATAAGCATTTAAAAATTAATTTTTTTTGATTTTTCGATACCCTGATACAATTTTTTTTTAAATATTTTAAACAATTTTTTAAAATTTTTTCCCATAGTTTGTGGATTGTGGAAAAATTTCAAGATTATATCTTTTCTGAGTTAAAACTTAGACGATTTTTAATTTAAAAATTCCAATATTTTTAAACTTTTGTGTATTTTAGCCTAAAAATGGACGTCAATTTTATTTTTTTTAATAAAAAAAATTTCTTAAGGAATATATAAAAATTTCATACTCTTGTGTAAGCTAACAATGTATATGTAATATTAAATTAAACTTCGTGTAAAATTGATCACCTGATAGAAGATAGATGTCCTTTAATTTAACCTATTTTACATGAAATTTTTGACTTTAGCCTATATGTTATAAAATCCCAAAGCTGTGTTCGGAAAAAGAAGACTGTTATAATAAAGCTATATATACTCCAACTATTGCTGAAAGTATATCATGAGCCTCAGTTCATATGTCGACTTTATGGGCAAAAGACTAAAAAATTTCCATTTTGGATTTTTTGGAATTTATTTTGGGAATAGTGGGATTACTTTACTTTACTGTTGCAGTTTTTTTGCGATTAACAACTTAAATAGTAACAAAACTTGTTTATCGTGATCATAGTAATGATTAAAGCAATAAGTAAGTTGTTCATTGCAATCATACTTTGTTACACTGATCATAAGATAAATCAATCAAATTAAATTGTTTTAACACCAGACAATAACATAGTGAAAATATGATAAAAAGAAAAATAATTAAAAAACTTGTATAAAAGTTTATAAACTTTTGAAACGCTTAAAAAAACATCCTATCAAACATAAAAATCCAGGCAGTATAAAAGACAAAGTAAAAGAAAATAAGTTACAATTTCTGAACATTTATGTGTATTTTTCTTCTTAATAACACAAAGATTGTGATTACACTTGTTAGTAATAAAGAAGAGAAAAAAACACACACACACATACACCGTTAAATATGCAAAAAGTTAAAAAGAAAACCTTACAATCTCGTTGCATTTCAGTGCAAAAAGTGAAATGCAGATGAAAACTATAAGTAATAAAAAAACTATATATTTTGTATAAGCAGATTGTTAGAATCAACACAGTAATCAAGGTAGAACAATAAAAAGTTTTAATAAACAATTGCAACAAATAGTGAAACAACTTTCATCTAATGCAACTGCAACAACAGTTTCTCGGTAGAGTATTACTTTCAATTTTATTCTTACTTTAACTGACTTATTTAAAAACAATTTTTTTTGTTTTAATATTAAAAATACTTTCACTTGAATAAATACAATGACTAGGATTCGTTATGCTAAAGTTATTTTTATTTTTAAAGTCATTAAGGTTTCAACATAATGTAAATGTGTTTAAAATGTTTAAGATAAAAAGTTTGTAAAGTTAAAATTGAACAGTTCAAATAGTGAAATATTTTTTTTCATGTTCATAACATACATATCGTTAATGTATTTGAATAAACAAAAAATACTCATAGTCTTAAAACAAAAATCTTATGTATTTACTTTATTTAAAGGTACCCATCCCTGGATCAAATTCTAAAATTTTTATAAAATTCTAAAAATTATTGTAAAGCTCTATAACAGACAGACAGGAAATGACTTACTCGTTATTTTAAAACAGCGCCATCTGTTGCGCAACATTGCCTAAAATATACTGTTTTCAAAAATAAAAAAAATTACCTTTAAATTGGTAAACAAATTGGCCTACTTTCACTGCTTTTTCTCCACTTTCTATTGGAAATAAGAATTTTTTTCAGAAAAAAGTATTCTGTATTAGAATCAGGATACTACGGTACCCTCTTACAAAATTTTGTTAAAATCCATCCCGTACCTGATGCGGATACAAAGACAAACAGACAGACAGACGGACAGACAGATAGAGAGGAAATGAGTTACTGTTTTATTATATGCATAGATGTAGGGGGAATATCGAAGCAGAACGAAAATTACTTTTTGAAAAGTAGTAAAAATACTACTTTTTGAAAAGTAGTAAAAAATACTTCCTTTTGAAAAGTAGTAAAAAATACTACGGTTTGAAAGGATTAAAAACAACTATTCTGTGAAAAGTAGTAAAAAATACTATTTTTTGAAAAGTAGTAAAAAATACTACTTTTTGAAAAGTAGTAAAAAATACTACTTTTTGAAAAGTAGTAAAAAATACTACTTTTTGAAAAGTAGTAAAAAATACTACTTTATGAAAAGTAGTAAAAAATACTTCTTTTTGAAAAGTAGTAAAAAATATGCCAGTAATCACTAAATCGAAAGTAATCATAATGATTGCTTCTAACTTAGGGATGATTAAGGAACAAGGAGAGTTAATAGAGAACGCAAAACAGTTACAGCCTACTTCAGTATCACGTTTTTTTAATTTTATGTTCAATTAAATATTAAAGTCGTAGTTGAGCTTAAAACTTGCACATGAGCAATTGTTACAAATGTTTTGATCACCACATTAGACATGTGAATACATATATTAAATTGTTTGTGTATTCAAATTTATCTGCACGCTTTTAAAATTTTGTTAAAAGTTCAAATTCAAAAGCCAAACATTCTTTAGCCCATAAATTTTGACACCATTTTAGTTTCGGTTTGTTTTTGATAACTGGTTTGTGGCTGTGCACAAAGTTATCAAAAATAGTTGCCTATCATCTAAGCTATAGTGAAATGAAAATTTTGTTGCATACTCTGCAGGCGTTTGTGTTGGAAAATTTTGTCTTTAATAATATATATTTAAAGCGGAAATTCAATTGTCATTCGTTATGTTTTTAAGTATATTTCTCAAGGAATTAAAAAACATCATTGCAATGCAAATAAATTTAAAAGTTCATTTTATTAGATGGGCAATTTTGTTTACGTCATAATATTCATTGCACAGTTGGGCAGAATCAAAATATTTTAAAAATAACTCATTTATTTGTAAAGGGCTAGGACGATTGATTCAAAATTTGACATGAGCATATGAGTATCTGAGCTGGGTGCCATGCACCTGCCAGGGGTGGCGGTATGTGGTCTCAAAGTTGAGTACCTCGCACCTGAAAATTCTTTTACAGATTATCATTTCTACAAGTTTTGTCTGATTTTGAAGGTCTATTTAATACCTACAAAAGGGTGTTTTAATCAGCAAATTATTTTTTAAAATTATCGAGTTATTAGCATTTGAAAAATAAAATGTTTGATATTTCGTTGAACTGGTCCAGTTTTTTCAAAATATTGGTCCCTGCAGACTCTTGAAATTTCAAAAATAAAATATGTACCATTATGGCCCCTAAACCATTATGGTCCTAAAAAAGGCTAAAGGGTGTCCCGATAGTGACCGGATTTGGATATAAATAGACTAATCTTTTGAACCGTAATACTCTTGAAACTTACACAAAGTATGCAGTACTACGTCGGCTAAACAACAAATAAACAATGAAATTAAAAGTTAAAGGGTTTCCCTATAATGACGTATTTATCATGTATATGGTCTTATATTGGAACCGTTGTAAACAGAGGGATTTGAAATTTTCACAAAGCATGTTGAATTACAACTAGTTTAAAAATCAAACTTACTATTGTGTGATGGCATTTCCCAGCAATAATTAAAGAAGGAGCGACGCTTCTTGGCAGTCCGAGGCTGCAATACCTTGCATATATATTGGACTGCGATATTATCAGGATAAATTCATTTCTCCGAGCGTCGGGATGATTTTGCACTACAGCAAGTGTGGGTCTGCATAAATCTTCATGCTCATCCCTCTTTCTAGACCATAAGGACCCAACTGAATCGGTCATTAACACAAAACCGGCGGCCTGTTCAACCTAACCGAACATGAGTAATCTACTCAGGATAACATAGTCTTTACATAAAATTCTTAAATTATTGTAGACTTCTTTAAACACAGTATATAAATTTTTACGTTTTCAAAATAGATGCTGCCAACTTTTTAGTACCATTATGTCGATCAAATTGTATACTTTCACAATTTTATCATTACTTCATTTAACGAGTGGCCATAAATAGAAAAAGTTATTGTAAAGTGCTGAAATTTGGCACTTTTATTTAGGTTGGCAAAACGTTACAAAATTTAAAATTTAAAAAAATTCGAAGCAAGGATTCGTGTCCTTCCCGTATATCCTGAAATTTATAAGTGTCATAAAAGTTAGAAAAATTGCTAACTGTATTAAATTTTTTTTATAGTAATTGGTTGTGACATTTTTAATGATTTAACCAAATTTGATTCAATTCAGATAAGACCTACGTTAGGCTAAAAAAAAATATTTTTACAAAAAATTAAAAATAAATTAAAACCTAAATAAAATTTTTTTAATTAATTTTGAAGACAAGACACTTTTATTTTTTCAATTAGATAAATGGATGCCCTCACCTTCAATATATCCTTAAACTTAAGTATATACATATTTTTTTGCCTATTCGGGTCCATCGAAGCTGACTATATTTTTCTTAAGTACATATTTTGGCTAAAAACTTCACAATTTTTTTTACAGTGTTGTTATAAATATTTGAATTTTAGGATTTTTACATTGTTTCTGCTACATTTCTGAATAAAACAAATATAATTGCATGCATTTTTATTGAAAATTGAATTCTTGATATTTGTTATTCCAAACTCATTTTTTGTTACTTAAAAATTGTGAAAAAATTATGAAAATAATTCGACTTTAAAGCCGTGTAACTTTTTATATGTATAACGCATATGAAAAACCAAACCACCTTTGGAATCGTGGTAATCAGCTTTCATCCCATATACATATATTATATTGACAAATTTGAAAGTTTTTATTTGATTTTTTTCCACTAGACAGTTTACTTTGCCACACTAAAAAAAATAACAATAATTTAAATTGGCGCACTTAAGCGTAGCTAAATTTTTATTTTTATAAATTAACATACTTTTTGTTATAAAATGAAAGAAAAAATATCCCGGTAATACTTGAACATTTTTTTTTCTTCACTATATTATCGACGTTTTTATTGACGTTGCTCAAGCATTCGATAAGGTTTGGCACGAAGGCCTAAAGCTGAACTTGCCCGAAAACTTGTATAAGCTCTTAAAAGCTTATTTAACGAATCGCAAGTTTTTACTAAAAGAAGGTGACTTTTTAAGCTCGCCACAGCTCATTGAAGCCGGAGTTCCCCAAGGTAGTATTTTGGGACCAATTTTATATTTACTGTACACATCGGATATGCCAATTAGCACCCTAGTCCACACATCAACTTTTGCAGATGACACAGCTTTTTTAAGTATTCATGAAAGTGCCCAAGAAGCATCACGACTTTTACAAGACCACATACTCGAATTGGAAAAATGGAGAATAAAAGTGAATGAACAAAAATGCACACACATAACTTTCACACAACGTAGGGACTCATGTCCTCCTATTCGCATAAATAACCAAATGATACCACCGCTTTAAGACGTTAAATACCTGGGTATACATCTTGACCGTTGCCTTACTTGGAAAAGCCACATTGACTTCAAGCTAACAGAAATGAAACTAAAAGCAGTACAACTAAATTTGCTTATTGGCAGAAACTCCACCCTGAGCTTAGATTGTAAACTTCTACTGTACAAGTCGGTCCTCAAACCAATTTGGTGTTATGGGATTCAGTTATGGGGCACTGCCTCAGCTAGCAATGTACAAAAAATTTAAAGGCGCCAAAATAAGATTTTACGTATTATTACATCTGCTCCCTGGTATATACAAAATTCGAACATCCACAAAGACCTAAACTTGCCATCAGTTAAAGCAGAAATAGCGAAACATGCAGTCACATATCTAAAGAGGCTTGAATCTCATACAAACCCTTTGGCGCGTAATATACTGAATGAACCTGGTTACATTCGACTAAAAAGAAGAGATACTGATTTTTTTGGCCATACATTAGAGAGATGACCCGCAAATGATTGCAAAATCCGTGAAACAAACATTATGTTTGTCTAGCACTGGCTGGACTTTGAAAGAATATTTTATTTTAGACTTAAGATACGAGTAATTATTGTTAGTTCAAAAATATTGAAGATACAATAAATAAATTATGAAAAAAAAAATATTATAAGTTTGCTTATCACAACAAGTTTTGTTTTGTTTTATTAATATCATTCTTATAATGATGCATACACTGTTATCGACATATGTATGTAGTTAAAAATACCGTTTATATTCTTAAAACATAATACAACAACTAATCTAGTACAAATTTGGTTTATTTGCCAACTAAATTCAATTATTTAACCCTACGAAGTACATTCTCATTTTTATTCCTTTTTTATTCAAAATTGTAGTTATTTCAAACCACAATTTTGAAGAGCCATATCGTTAGAAAAAATTATTATTTTAATCTAATTTTTTTACGCTTATTAATTAAATGCCATTAGCATTTTTTTAATTTCCATAATTGAATTTTTCTATATATGGCCACGCTAACAACACTGTGCGGCGTGCAACCGTGTTTAAAATATACCAGTTTTTAAAATATCCTACTTCCAAAAATAAAAGTTGCGCAACTCAGTTCAAATTATTCCAGTTTTAAACCGAAAATTTTAGTACCTTTAAACCGGAAATAGCGTACTTTCACTGCTTTTTCTCCACTTTCTCTTGGAAATAAGATATTGTTGCGGAAAAAAAGTAAAAAAGCAGATAGACAGACAGACTGACAGTAATGAGTTACTATTTTATTATATGTATAGATAGATTATAATTAGACTGGTATAATCCGCAATAATAGAGGAAAAATGTCGACCCACACAGAGCTCCATATGAGTTGAGATGAGGTAAGTGGACAATAAAAAAAGAAAGACTGGAGTTCTAGTCACCTAGCATGTTACCGGACAGACATACATTTATGCCTACCAGCCGTTGGCCGCTACTTTTCACTGTATGACAGCTTTATCCTTGTTGGAGAATAGAGCATTTAAAATGTATCCCTTATATCCGGCTCATCTCGTTCAATTACAAAAAGAGCTCAACCTATAAGCTGTGCTTAGATTTTACCTTCTGTGCATAATGTAGGGTGTATGAGAGCGTGCGTTAAGTATTAGCCACTTAGTGAATTGTGTAGGTGATTTAAGGGTAAAAAATATTTTTTTTTCCCAAAATTAAATTTCTTAATACTCGAAAAAAAGCCGAAAATTTAATTCTTTCTCTTTCACACAAAAATCTTGACTCAAATATATATTTAAATAAAATAATTGAAACATCCGATTAAAAATAAATTAAGAGAAAAATATCTTGTTTCAAAATATTTTTAATAACTGCCTTTAACACTTTGAAAAAATCAAAATCAAGGTCTTTCTTTTAACACAGCTAAATTAAAATAAACAAATTGTATTGTTACGAGTAGCAAACGCAACTCTTATGAAAACTTGCACTTGTACACACACACACACACACACACACACACAATAATTTGCCACATGCAACGTTTAACAATGCCATCAATTTGTATTTGTAATTTGCATTTGCAAACTTATTTGCATTCGTGCCTAAAATATTTAGCTAAGAATAATTGCAAGTGGTGGAAGGCGGTCTAAACGTATTCAGTAGGCAACAACTCCAGCTGTAATCTTGAAAATAAATTACTCATACGCCCCAAATAAATTACAAACATTAGCCAATTGACCAAACATTCAGGAATAGACTTTAATTTAGCAAACAAACAAACGCTTGATTTAATTTGTTTGTTTTTTAAATTCAAAAGAAATTACGGAGGATAGAAATATCAGCTTTCTTCTGTAAGTTAATGTGTTAAAAAATGGCTGTAATTAACTACTGTTTTCGTAGTATTATTTCGTAAAAAGCTGTTGGAACCAGCTCGATATTACGATGACTTTTTTAACACCCCTCATGCATAATTAAAAATCATTGCCACTTCTTGTAACTACGAACTGTTAGTAGCCTACTTGAGAATTAATTGTGGAACAAGATTAACGTGAGTACCTGCCTACTCGGCCTAACCTCACGGTGGTCTTACCACCGAGTGAAACTTAGGCGTAGACTAGCGCCCCCATTGTGTAGTATAACAACACTTTACGATTGCCACCAATCGCTTTTTGCGTGTGATACAGTCACAATGAGTAGCAATTTATATAATATGGCAAGCCTTTCCAAGGCAAGCCTAGATCCACATTATAACCTCTTGCTTAGGGGTTTGGAGACTATCCAAACTCCGTCTGTTGAAAGTGCAAGAGCACACTTGATCGACCTTGCACCTTACCTACATAAATCGATCTTAAACCACAACCACCACGTGTACCCCCGAAGGGGACCTCACCAATAACCGGTCACAGAGAGGATAGGCTCTCTGTGGGGCCACCGATTCCCGTGGTACCAGTCCTTTGGGCACTGGTCGGGCCTCGAAGAGGACCCGTATGTTTTAACACACAGACCTTTTCTTCCAGATTTAGGCTCTAAAAACCCTAGCGTCTGGTGCCCCTATTTTCCCCGAGTGAACCGAGTCAAAGCATTTGCCATTCCTGCAGTGACAATTGGAACCCCCGGGGGTACTTGAGAATTAATTATTATTTTCTGAGTTACAGAGCCATCATTGCATATTTTTTTTGTATACAATCTGTCTCGTAGTGTTCATGTCAGTTCAAGTGACGTTAAAGGTTTAGGTTGCCCAAAAGATTGTCATTTAGCACCTTAAAATTTTATTGAATGATCAGAGTATAAAAGCGACGGTAGCTGTAGGCCTCTAAACTGAGTGGGTGCATCACATTTAAAGTGAATGTTTAGACACTCTTGCCATCAAAAGTAATCAATTGTGCATTTCAAAGGAGTGATTTGACGGTGTGTAAGCGCAACGCGGCAGTGTTTTTGTGCAGGACAGAAAATGGACTCATCATTATTATTAATGATTATAGAAAACTGATGAAAACTGAATGATTTGATGCAACCTTAGTTTCTTTGAGTCACTTGCTACAACCAGCCTTTATTCTTGACTTTAGTGACTGGTAACTGTCGGCCTTCTTTCTCATCACAAAATCTCTAGTATTTGCTAGCATGGCATCCATATTTAACAAGTTTCGGCTATTCACTGCTGGACATTTACACACAATGTGACTTACCGTCTGAGCCTCTTTCAGATACAGTCTGTTGGTATCGTATTCTAACCTGTCACTGACGCAGTTATCCAGCTTAAGGTGATGAGTATTAGTCTGGCCTTCCTGCTAAGGGCTCTTTGAGTATCATTCATGTAGTAGGATCTCTCGACCTTTTATGGTTTAGAGAGTGAGTTCACTCATTGTAGGAAATTCGCTTGCATTAGGTTTTTTCCCAGTGACACTCTGGGTTCTAGTCCACAGAAATTCACTGCATATCCCTTTTATGATTCCTACGTTTTTCATGACCATGTATTTCGGTTAACTTCCTTTGGTTATTTGGGTTACCTTCCATCATGTATGCACCTGATTGTTTGTTGTATTATTATTGTTTTTGTTAAAACAAAAGTTGCAATTTGGAGTTCGTGTTCGGTGTTAAAAAGCTGTTAATTGAATTGCAAATTAGTTTAATAGTCGCAGTTTTTTTTTTAATAAAATTATAAACTCATATTGAACATGCAACTGTTTTAAAGACTGCTTTTTGCGTATGAAGTTTAAAGGGAAATTATTGCGAGCAAAAAATGAAAGTAAAAAATATTAAATGGGGTGGCTGTCGGCTTTTAGGCACAATAGTTGTTGGCTTGCCGTCCCAGCAAAAAATTATTGGGTTTTTGTAAGCAGTCAAATTAAACTCATGTCTTTCAAAAGTGGTTCACATAAGCGCATCTAATATGAGCATTCAAAAATGCTATAATTGTAAGACAATAATAACAAACAGCATCTTCTATCGCTTACGAGGATGCAGGTATGTAAGCAGATAAGTTTTCTTTTTAAAATTTAGCGAAGCAAGAGACCTCTCTCGCTTACACGGATGCAGGTATGTAAGCGAATAAGTTTTTATAAAGAACTAGCGGGCCCGTTGCCTGCTTCGCACGGCAAAACAAAATAAGAAAAGAAACACACTTGTTTTTAATAAAGTTGGTTTTGTTCCCTATTATTCAACTTTTAATTCTAGTTTCTTACAATCTTAGACTATGTATCACTTAAACTATCTTAGAGCTCTTTCGTAGACAACATTTTTGGTTTTGCCATGAGTTGTTGTGTAGATAAAGAGAACTGAAGGCTTGCCAACACGTGAGCACGAAAAGCAAGGATATTCTAAATCAATTCCACACAATTCCAACGATTGCCCTTGCGCTTTATATATTGTAATAGCAAATGCAAGACGTATTGGAAACTGTAGTCTTTTGAATTCAAAAGGTAAATCTGATGGAATCATTGGAATTCATTCTTCACCTTTAAACTTCCCCTTTAAAATTGTTGCTTCGATCAAATAATTCATGACCTCAAAAAATGCGAAGAAATTAATATTTTCAAAAATCGATTATGATAAGATCAATCACCAATGACGTCCAAAGAGAAAAGAGAAATGATAACAAATTGCTATTTGCATCACTCCGTGCAATGCTCTCCAATACACAAACGACCAAAATGTATTCAATACTAATGAATGCTGTATGCGGTACAAAAAATGCCTGCGGCAAAAACACACTCACTTCACATACGCACCGCACACACATGCGTTATCGGATTTCAACCAAACTTCATATAAACCATATATGGGCCACTGCCTACGTAGTGTATAAGTTTGGTTGAAATCGCACGACGCGTTTATGATTAGTTCGGCGACGTACATATACGGACTTATTTTTATATATATAGATTTTGTGAAGCAAAGAGACCCTACCTGTCCCACTTGGTGGGATCACTGGTAGGATTCCTGAAGCAGGTTGGCAGGGAGAGTCTATTTCTCTCTCCCTTACAAACCTGCTTCCATGTAAACGTAATTTTTTGCTGGGATATTATTACATATTTTTTATATCAATGTAGGGGGAATATCGAAGCAGACCACTTCCATAATCGGTCCCTTTTCGACCCCCTTGCGTCCTCTATGATTATAGGCCAGCGAAATGTCATTTAAGGCAGCCTTACTTTTATTTAGTCACGTGCTACAACCAGCCTTTAATCTTGACTTTGTTGATTTCAGACTATCGACTGGTAATTTCTTGCACGGCTCAGGTCCCAAATGGCATCCACATTTAACAAGCTTCTACAAGTGGTCCTGAGTACTCCTATTATATCTGAGCACCTTACTGGCCTTCCTGCCCATGCATAGGCTCTTTGAGTACCATTCGAGCTTTCCTACACGTAGTGGCCTCTCTCCACCTTTTCAGGTTTAACGAGTTCACCCATTGTGGGAGCTTAGCTCGCATTATGCTATGACCCAGCATTAGTCTGTGTTCTGGTATACAGAAATTTACAGCAGATCCCCCTTTTGCTAGTTGATCCGCTGTTTCATTCCCAGTTGTGCCTACGTTTAGTTTTAAAACACATTCCAGCACAAGATTGGAGTAAACCTTTACCTGCGTTATGCGTTTTATAACTGACTAGTTGTCGAGTGTAATGAGAACCTATCTTCCCTGCACCCGACATTCCAACAAGTGATCCAACCCAAGCAATTTTGCGTGGTAAACGGAGTCGTACTATTACAAAAGCAGACTACAGCACAGGTTCAACTCAGAAGAGTATATACCTGCTTCTGATCTACCGCCCAAAAGAGAACCATCAGAAAAAATGCTGATGTCGTTCTCCATACACTCATTGTGTGTGTAACGCCTTCGGCAATGAGTGTCCGATGCAGTCTTTCGACTATTTTTCCATTGGCATTTGAGCTTCCGCATAGGGTAACTGGCAAGTCATTCTAATTTTAATGAAATACATCAGGACTTTGAGGAACTGGTATGGACAAGGAAGCCTCGCAAGAGGTGGAGAAGTAAGTCTCTGCAAGAACTCCGGTTTTTATGGTTAATAGAGAAATCCAAAGAAGACGAAAAATTATAGTTCGCAAGAGTTGAACGGGTTAAAACCACTCCTTAGGAAATAGTCTCTCGAAAGTAAATCTAGGAACTTGCTGGGATATAATTGAAATACCTTAGGCTTTACTGACAGCTAAAGGGCTTTTTACACTATAATACAAGTACTAATACTTTCGAGGAAAATACAACCCTGACATGATGAGTTGTTATTGTTTTTATGGAAAATTTTAAACGGCGATTAGATCAGAGTTGCATTTTATTTAAAAGTATTAATACTTGTATTATAGTGTGAAATGCCCTTAATGAACACTCCAAGTATCATTTGGCCAAAATAAAATTCGTCAAAATATCGATACTTGCAAGATTTCTAATGGCATTTCTAAGGAAGAACTCCAGTTTTATTGGGTTTATTGTAGGAATCCGGAAGAATTGAACAGAAGTACTTCGCAAGAGGTTGATGATTAATCTCTAAATGTCACTAATGTCACTTGTTAAAGCTAATGAGAGCAAGAAAATCAATGAAAATAAAGTAATCGGAATGTACCAGTCAGTCACTAATGAAAGAAGGGATTGAAAAGGGACCCATAAAGGTAATCATCTGCTTCAGTATCTCCCTCCTTCTAGGTATATTTATAGTTAAAGGAGTTTTAATGGAATATTGTCAACATTTTTATAAGAAGATTTTTCTACCTAAAACTGAAGCAGTTCTAGAAAGGCAGAGAGGAGTGCTGGTCATTGCAATGACTTTTGATGTGAGAAAGAAAATTCTACAGGTCTTGGTAGCTATAACTAAGGTTCATTATTCGATTAGAGTTTATGAGAGGGTAGCACTTTGGATTTTGCATTATGGGCGAAAATGGTTAGGAGCTGGAAACTATGAAGCACATTATCTTGTCATTCTTCGTTATTCCAAAATCAAAAGCTCTGTTAGCAAGCATCGATGATGTATTACGTGATATGCTACTTGTAGGCATGACGATAAGGTCAGATATTTTATGGGACTCGGGTGGCTTAATTATAGATAAAGTAGCTTGTGGTTAGTGTGATAGTAAAGCAACACTGCAATTGCACGTTTTGATTTTTTTACAACAGTGTTGCAGCGCCTCTGGTGTTATGTAGGCGTAGTAGTTTAAATTTAGCATTTAAACTAATTTACAATATAATTATTTTACTTCGCCGGCGATTTTGTGCTAAGTTGTAATACCGTCGACGAAGGGTGTTGTGATATGCATTATTATAATGAGAATAAAATACATATCAGAAAAATTAATGTTGCCACGGCTAATTATAGAACTCATGAATTTTTATCAAGAAGAAATAGAAGGGAATAATAGTGGACCACTAGGTATCTAACTAATCTTTTTAATCTAACTTTTTTTTTTCATAATTTATTTATTGTATCTTCAATATTTTTGAACTAACAATAATTACTCGTATCTTAAGTCTAAAATAAAATATTCTTTTGAAGTCCAGCCAGTGCTAGACAAAATTAATGTTTGTTTCACGGATTTTGAAATCATTTGCGGGTCATCTCTCTAATGTATGGCCAAGAAAAGCAGTATCTCTTCTTTTTAGTCGAATATAACCAGGTTCATTCAGCATGTTACGAGCCAAAGGGTTTGGATGAGATTCAAGCCTCTTTAGATATGTGACTGCATGGTTCGCTATTTCTGCTTTAACTGATGGCATGTTTAGGTCTTTGTGGATGTTCGAAATTTTTATATACCAGGGAACAGATGTAATAATACGTAAAATCTTATTTTGGCGCCTTTGAATTTTTTGTACATTGTTATGCTGTTATTGTTATGCCTCAGCTAGGCAGTGTCCCATAACACCAAATTGGTTTGAGGACCGACTTGTACTGTAGAAGTTTACAATCTAAGCTCAGGGTGGAGTTTCTGCCAATAAGCCAATTTAGTTGTACTGCTTTTAGTTTCATTTGTGTTAACTTGAAATCAATGTGGGTTTTCCAAGTAAGGTGACGGTCAAGATGTATACCCAAGTATTTACTTATTACTTATTTATTTATGCGAATAGGAGGGCATTAGTCCCTGCGCAGTGTGAAAGTTATGTGAGTGCATTTTTTTCATTCACTTTTATTCTCCATTTTTCTAGCCAGTTTTCCAAATTGAGTATGTGGTCTTGTAAAAGTTGTGATGCTTCTTGGGCACTTTCATGAATACTTAAAAAAGCTGTGTCATCTGCAAAAGTTGACGTGTGGACTAGGGTGCTAATTGGCATATCCGATGTGTACAGTAAATATAAAATTGGTCCCAAAGTACTACCTTGGGGAACTCCGGCTTCAATGAGCTGTGGCGAGCTTAAAAAGTCACCTTCTTTTAGTAAAAACTTGCGATTCGTTAAATAATCTTTTAAGAGCTTATACAAGTTTTCGGGCAAGTTCAGCTTTAGCTTAAATATTAGGCCTTCGAATGCTTGAGAAACGTCGATAAAGAGGTCAAAGGTCGTTTTAATTACATTTACTAATCTGTGTGTTTGTTGGATCGTACTATGTTGTTTTCTGAAGCCGAATTGATGGTTCGGAATGCATCCTTTCGCGCTAAGAATTGGATTTAGCTTAGTTATTAATATCTAACTTAACCTAACATTTTTTTATGTACCACGCATGAAAAAAGAGTTTTAAAAATTTCTTTGTTAATTTTACTTTAAATAATTTTAGCATTTAAATTACTCATTTTTATTTAGTATAATTTACATACAAAAAAATTAAATTCACTTAATTGCAGTCTAGCCATAAAAAAGAGAAACAAATTCAATTATCTGTCATTTGATGACGCACTCACGCAGTGTTTAAATTTCATTTAATTGTAAATTTGTATTTTCTCCACGAGTGTCATGGGAACCCCACAAAATTTGCTCTCACATTTTACATAATTTCTTTTGTATGTAGATTTTGGTTATTTTTTTTTGTCATTCTAATGTAATTATGAAGTCATTTTTGTTGTCACCAGGAGTTTTTTCGTTGGCAACAATAGTGGGCTATTGTTGGAATGGAATGTCACAAAAAAAAAAAATTTAAATTTAAATTTAATTTAAATAAATTTAAAACTAGTTTGTTAAAATCCATACGTATCATAAAACTGTAACAGGACCATTTCTGTAAATGAAATATGTTTTGAAAATTTTGTTGCTGGTGAAGTTAGTAATCGAAATGGAATACAAAACAGCAATTTTTAGAATTTGTGTTTATCTGTTTATCTATCTGTGTTCGCATCACGTAAAAACTACTGGAAGAATTTTAATAAAATTTTGTGAAAAGGTGCCTTGGCATCTTGGTTCAAATATAGGATACCGGGTTTCTGCAAACAATCTCATTTTCAAAGGAAATTAGAGAAAAAGGAGTGAAAGCCCGAAATTTTACCGATTAAATTTTACCGATTTAAAGGTACTGACAGCACCTTTTATTTTTGTCAGCGGGATAATTTAAACACTATTTAGAGAACCTTAGCACACAATAATTTTAGAATTTTATATAAATTTTAACATTTTATCCAGGAATGGTTACCTCTATATAAAGAAAATACATAAACCACAACAGAGACACAATAAAGGTAAAATTTGCTGTGGATTACTTTCAAAGCAAAATCGAACACAATACTGTATGGCGGGTATAGCTAGTAATTACTAGAATAAATGGTTTCGTTGTTTATACCAAAAATAGAAATTAGTAAATTTCTAAAAAACGAGGGTAGTTTGAAAATTTCTTGACTTTTTGTGTATTTACAGCGTATTAACATTTGATGCTCCTTGAAATCAACGACTCGGATGATTTTTATATAGGCGGCTGCCAAAAGTAATGTCATAAAATCGATAAGAAGTTAAATACTGCTCTTCTTGGTAGCATTCCAAAAGCTTTGACAAAGTTCTCTCGGGGAAAATGGGAGCACCAGACGCCAGGGCATGAATCTGAAAGAACAGGTCTGTATTATTATGGGTCGAACCAGTGTCCAACCCACTGGTATCATGGGAACCGTTAGCCATACAGAGAGCAGTTCTTCTCTGTTGCCAATTGTCGGTGATGTTCCCTTCGTGGGTTCACGTGGTGGCTGTGGTTTGGATGAATATATATGGAGATCTGGTGCAAGGTTGATCAAGTGTGCTGTTGCACTCTCAACAGGAGGCGCTGGATGGTCTCCAACCCCTAAACAAGAGGTTAGGACATGAGTCCAGGCTTGCCATGTTCTATAAATTGCTACTCATTGTGGCTGAGCGGTACATTGTCTGCCGTACTACACAATGGGGGTGCTAGTCTACACTTTCTTTTCACTCGGTGGGAAGACCACCGTCGGATAAAAGCCAACACGGCTAGTTGTCGACGTTAATCTTGACCACATATTCTTGTTAATAAAAGGAAGTGGGAGCAAACTTTAGCAAACTTTTCCCTTAAGAGTTGGTATCTTTAAATGGTACACGCATGAATCCAGAACGATGAAAGGATCCGGTGCAGTGATATTGGGAGCGAAAGGAAACTACTATGACTGTATGGGAAAAACCCACCTACATACGTCTTTCAAGTGGAGAATCATGCCATTGTAAAATGTTATTAATTTAATATAACAGGGGTAGTACGAGAAAGAGGACAGCTATCTTCTTTAATAGTCAAGCTGCTATCAGATCCAAACTATTTGAATTAGCTATGCAGTATCAACAGGGTTACTATCTGCTGCGTTGTCGGAAAGAAAGCAACGAAATGGCAGACAAAATAACTCAAAATAAACAAAGGTGTAGCAAGTACACCCATGATTGTATGTACTTCTATCTTTTTGTGGACTTGGATTAAATATAAGCGAGAGGAAATCTGAATGGAGATCAAAAACACTTGGGACTATAATCGCACGGAATTTTGTAATACCAATTTTGGTATTGGGATGTATAACAAAAAGCTCTTCAAAGCTCGCATGTTATCGCACTAATCTAAAAGTCTGGGAGATGCGGGTTAGATTCCTGTATATTAAACATAGAACGGAACCCTATGTGTGAGAGTCAAACAAAACCACAAAATCGCTTACAATTTGTTTCATAAAAACTCGCTTCTCTTCGCATGGATTTTTTTATTTTGTAATTAGCTGCATATATTAATTACTAGCTGCCCCCACACACACGTTGTGTGCGTCCTGACAATATTTTGTTGGATTTTGCTTTGAAAGTAATCCACAGCAAATTTTAAGACTCTTACGTATTTCCGTATTTACTTTATATAAAGGTACCCATCTCTGGATAAAATTCTAAAATTTATATAAAAATAGCTATCCCCGGTGCGCTTCGCTACACCCATCCACAAAAAATACAATAAAAACACTTGGAAGAAAAGTATGACCAACCTTTAACGCGAAAACGCAAACTATTCTCACGTCAAAAATGTTCCCATCAAACCTGTTTTTTGATAGACTATACGTCTTAACACGATAACAATTTTTCACTTTGCATAGGAGGTATCACGCCCTCCATTCAAATTCAGTCTGTGTTTCTTCTACACAATGTATCTTATTAAGGGGGTTACTGATGCAAAATTCCAAGGCGCTACCTATTGCAATTCTCTAGATAATTTTTATTAATTTTTTACTTTGTATGGGGGTACCACGCTTACTGTCCCAATTCAGCCTATGTTTTTCTATAGTATACGCGTGGGTATAGGGTTTACTTACACCCACTTTAAAGACTATACCTATTATAGTTCTCTATGTACACAATAATAATTTTTCACTTTGTATATGAGGTACCACGCCCGCTGTCCCATTTCATTCTGTATTTTGGCAGACTATGCGCTTTAGCACAAAGGTTTCTCTTCCAAAGTTTTAAGGCGCTATCTATTGTAGTTCGCCTGGAACACGATAATAATTTTTCGCTTTGTATGCGAGGTACCAACCACACCCACTATTTCAATTCAGTCTGTGTTTAATGTGTTTAAGTAAATTATGTACGTTAATATGGCGGTTATTGGTGCAAAATTCCAAGTCGCTACCTACTGTAGTTCTCTAGATACAGGATAATAATTTTTCACTTTGTATGGGAGGTACTTCTCCCGCTATTCCAATCCAGTCTGTGTTTAACTAAACTATGTACGTTAATATGGCGGTTATTTGTGCAAAATTCCAAGGCGCTACTTAGTGTAGTTCTCTAGATACAGGATAATAATTTTTCACTTTGTATGGGAGGTACCACTCTCGCTATTCCAATCCAGCCCATCTTTCTCCAAACTATGTACGTTAATATAGAGGTTACTGGTACAAAATTTCAAGGTGCTACCTTTTACTGTTAGCAAGAAACACGATGATAAATATTTACTTTGTATGGGGGATGCCACGCCCACGTCGAATATCAAAAAATAAGTACCCTATTTTACCATCCGTCTATCTAATAACAAACTGTGAAAATTTCAGAAAGATCGGTTCATTGGTGTAGGCAGCTATAGCTTTCCGACAAACAAACAAACATACAAACAAACACATTTTGTGCTTTATATGTATAGATTTTAAAATTCTAAAATTTAAAATATTATAATATTTAAATATTTTAGTAACAATGTAAATGTAAAATACAAATTTTATTCAATTGGCTATTTGGCAGTAAGTAATTCATATGTTGTCATTATTTTAAACCAGCGCCATCTGTTGCGCAACCGTGTTTAAAATATCCTGCGGTCAATTCTTATTTTGTCATTATTTTAAAACAGCTCCATCTGTTGCGCAAACGTGTTTAAAATATCCAACTGTCAATTCGTAATTCGTCATTATTTTAAAACAGTGACATCTGTTGCGCAACCCTGTTTAAAATATCCCACTTTCAAAAATAAAAGATGCCTTAAAGTATGCAGTACCTTTAAATCGGTAAAAAAATCGGCGTACTTTCACTGATTTTTCTCCACTTTCTCTTGGAAACAAGATATTTTTGCGGAAAAAAGTATTCTATTGGCATCTAGATACTAAGGTACGTCCTCACAAAATTTTGTTAAAATCCATCTAGAAGTTTTTACGTGATGCGAACACTGATAGAAAGATAGACAGACAGGAAATGAGTTACTGTTTTGTTATACGTATAGATGTATATATAGATAAAACATTTATTTCATGATTTCGATTTAATTGTTCTCGTAACATATTTTTCTCATCAAGAATCTGCAACAATATTTTAATGCTTCGCAAATATAAAAACACTAATCTGCATTTAATCGCTTTATACTTTTCCCTTTACAACAGTTTCGCCGCTACTTTTTGCCAGCAACAAGCTTAAAAGTTTAATAAAATTTTTTAACCAAATTAAATGCACTTCATTGATATTTAAATCGTCAAAAGAAAAGACTTTATCTTCGCTTTTTTAGTCAGCCATTTAATAACCATCGATGGCATTTTGTGCAAATACTTCATGTGCAGACATTTATTTTTGCGCACCACAAAACTTATTTACCTGCAGAATTCTTGAAATCCATAAAAAAGTGCAAGAAAACTATTAACAATAAATAAAAAATAAATAACGACGAAACAAAAATTGAAAAATGACACAACAAGTGAAAAGGAGCTTATGATGATAGTTTTTTCTGCTTAACGACACCAAAACCTATTGCAACACTGAAAAAGAAAAAAAAAAGAAGATGAGAGAAAATTAACATGAAAAGACAATTTTCTGCTACCAAATGGCAACAGCAAATATCACTTGTTCCATACAATATAAGCAAGCAAGCGCATAATTTCAATCGTGCACATTTTCCACAAGCTTAAGGTTCGTGAAGAAATGCTGTTTCCTATGGCAATCCAACATGCATATGAGCAAGATATATTCAATAATGAATTACTCACAGGACATACTTGTACTTACATCAATAATCTACCTTTCTCATAGTATGTTAGCACATTCACATTCACACTTATGTTGTAACCCAGCAAACACACAAGTTTGAAACCATTTTAAAAATTATTTGAAATTACATTCCTATATAAATTGTAAGCTTTGGAAAATAACAAATAGATTTGTAAACAAAATAATAATAATATTAAATAAAATTTTCCCAAATCGAGAAATTTACTTGTTATCAACTTTTTCTCAAACCTTTTCTCTAATATTTTTCAAATGTCAGCTATAGGTAAATATGGCAACTTTTTTCTAAAATTAAAAAATGTGTTAGCTCATTTTGGCTGTAACCCAGAAACACACAATTTTAAAATGGTATTGAGAATAATTTGAAATAAAATTGCTATATAATTATACAGGGTGGCGCAATAATAACCTTCCGATGTTTTTTGGCTATAATTTAAAAAAAAATTAAAAACTTTGATTCTTCTTGTGGATTATTTTTATTTCGTCTTTTAATTTTTTTACATCAAGTCGAGAATAATGTCATGTAAATGGCCGCAATGTCAAAACAGAATTGACATTAGGGGCCAATCGCAAAATTTATAGCATTTTCTGATAGGAGGATTACTTTTGCGCCACCCGTTATAAGCGTTAGAAATTTAAAAATTTAATAATAATATCTTTGTCAACGAAAAGGTGAACATTTTCTCAAATCGGGAATTGTACTTGTTACTAACTTTTTCTAAAACGTTTTCTCCAATGTTTTTCGAACATGGACTATAAGTAAATGAAAACTTGTTCTCAAATTGGGAAATGTATTTGTTATCAAATTTTTTTCAAATGTTTTCTCTAATAATGTGGACTGTAGGTAAATATAGAATTTTTTTTTTCAAACTGAGAAATGTGTTAGCACACTGTTATTCTCTCTTATATATAACCTAGCAAACACATGATTTTTAAATCGTATTGAGAATTAAATTAAAATCAAATTCCCTTATAAATCTAAAAACGTTGGAAAATAAATTAACAATATTTTTAAATTTTTTCTCAAATGGAGAAAGGTTTTTGTTAACAACTTAAATCAAATGTTTTCTCTAATATTTTTCAAATGTGGACTATAAGTAATGGTATAAAATTTTTCTCGATTTGAAAAATGTATTTGTTATCAACTTTTTCTCAAACGTTTTTTCAAATAATTTTTAAATGTGGACTGCAAGTAAACCTGGAAAATTTTTCTTTATTCGAAAAATGTATTTGTTATCAATATTTTCTCAAACGTTTTCTCCAATATTTTTCAAATCTAGACTAAAAGTAAATATGGAAGATATTTATTTATTTTTATCTTTAGAAAAATATATTTTGAATTATTAGTAAATTTGTTAACATATTAATAATTGCCTTTGCCTTTGCCTTTGCCAAGCCTTGAGGGTACTCCCATTGATAACTTATTAATTATTTTCCTATATTTGTATAACTAGAAATTAGGCTCTATAAATCTAACAAAGATTACTCTGATAATAAAGCAAGTTTTCCAAAAAAAGCATGTTGTTATAGGAGGAAGGAAACGGGTACCACCTATGATAGATAGGGGAGAACTACAAAATAAAGTCTATTAATTTTCTAAGGGCTATTTTGTAGATAACGCGAGTGGTCAAGCAGAAAGCAAGCGACATGGGATTAAAGAGAAGGATACCCCTTTGCAAGAAATTTAGTTATTTGTTATCCTATATCTGGAAAGCCTGAGAGTTTTTTTTAATAAATTTTAAAATTATGAGTAAAAACCACACCGAATCGCAACCAATCGGTCTATCGAGGCACTCTATTAATATCGAAAATGTGGAGAAATATAATAGCAAGTATATTGACTAAAACCTGGCGGGATAGGTACGTGAGGAGAGGTACTTTAAAACATATTAATTATGGCGTTAGTAACTTTGAAAACAAATGAGTTAGTCAAAACCACGTAAGCAATAGGTGTCAGGGAAGGGACATCCTTTTTACAAAATATTGATTTATATCGCATTTCTATTGAGTCCTTGAAGTAGATAATGAAGGGGATAGTGAGTGCCTCGTTAGACCGATTGGTAGCGCGCTAGTCTATCGGTCTGGAGATTGCGGGTTCGATTCCCGCCAAAGACTCTGGGTGTTTTCTGCAGACAAACAAAAAGCTTCGCAGAGGTAGTGTTGTCTTAAAAAAAAAATACTAAGTGACTCTAGTAGAAATTTTATTAATAAAATTTAAAAATTTAAATTAATATTTTTTCAATAATATATTTTTCAATGGTAAGTTATAGATTAGATCACTCCGGTGGGGTGATAGTTAATATACAGGGTTTTATGTTTGATTATCATCAAGGACTCTAGTAGTTTTCCTCTATGAAAATGTAAGAGAATCATTATGCCTGAGGTGGTATTGCATATTGTGTACGAATGATCAGCACTATGGCGAACATCAGGCTTGGAACCAATTAAGAGAGTCACTGTG
Organism: Phasia obesa; assembly: GCA_949628195.1. Classification (NCBI taxonomy): domain Eukaryota; kingdom Metazoa; phylum Arthropoda; class Insecta; order Diptera; family Tachinidae; genus Phasia; species Phasia obesa. The sequence goes on along the minus strand of OX451219.1, from coordinate 18,394,347 downwards.
ATGAGGAAGAAGGTAGACAGTTATCAGTCGCCAGTCTGTAATCAATACAGTCGGGAATAAATGGCAAGTGACAGCACGAGACTACGATTGTCTTGTAAATTATCAATCAAGTACCAGAAATCATTGAGGGATCCTTAAAAATAGTGGTATACCCCTAGAAAAAGGTTGGAGAACTCGTCATTATACCAAATGAAAAAAGGCATCTAATTTCGAAAGTTAAAATTTTTGCTTGCTGGGATATCATATTCTTCAGCTTATCAGTGTATATATGTGTGTGTGTGTGTGTGTATTTTTTTGTTAAACTTGTTTCACACAGCATTAAACTCTGCGTCATTATTAAAATCGTTACAGTTGATTTTAATGGTTTTCTATTTGTTTATGTATGAGGAAAGTAAGAAGGTGCACAAGTATGTTTGTGTCAATGGGTATATATGTTTACAAAATTCATGCTACAGTGTTAAAGTCATGCAAGGAAATTACAAAAAAAAAAAACGACAAGTAATAAGTGTAACTACAGACATTTGATAATAATAAAAATAAAATAGTAACTCATTTCCTGTCTGTCTGCCTGTTTTTCTGTTTGTGTTCGCATCACATAAAAACTACATCATGGATTTTAACAAAATTTTGTGAGCAGGTACCTTAATATCCTGATCCAAATATAGAATAGTTCATTAAGTAAAAGTATTTTATTTCCTAGAGAAAGTGGAGAAAAAGCAGTGAAAGTACGCCAATTTGTTTTACCAATTTAAAGGTACTGCATACTTTAGGGCATCTTTGATTTTTTAAAGCGGTATATTTTAAACAATATTGCGCAACAGATGGCGCTGTTTTAAAATAATGAGTAACTGATTTCATGACTTTATTTTACAGATCTTTACAATAATTTTTAGTATTTTATATAAATTTTAGAATTATATCCTGGGATTATAATTATAATTAAACTTTTTCATCTACTTTTCTGTTGTTTTAATGTTTGCGAATATTTTTAAAACAATTTTCAATCTAACACCATAAGTGTAGAACCAAGTTTAAGCATGTAAATAAACACTATTAACAACTTCCTTACCACCATAAAATAAGCATTTATATTGCGAACAAATTTTACAGCAATAGCTGCAGAATTTAAGAATGACAAAGTGGTAATTAATTTGTGTCGCAATACGTTTATGGTTGCATTTGTTACGTCTACAGATTCAAAGATTAAAATAGACAATAGTATTTTGTTCCTTTTTAAATTGTGATGTTATATTTTATGCATATCCTTCATTATTATAATCTTATTTCTTAGTAAAACCATTAAAATATGAGAATTAAAAAAAGTTGGAACAAAGAGCAGTACAAATTGTATTGGCACGGAATCGTATTTGATAAAAACATTAAATTATTAAAATTAATAAATTCTAAAAAATTTATTATTGTTACGAAAGAATGTAATTAGATTTAATTCCTTTAAATAACTGAAAACAACTGCAGAATAATCTCATTCTCACCAGACGTCATATATGCGTGGAAATAGATATATGTATGTACATATGGAAGGCTTCGCAATCCGAACAACGAAATTTCTTAACCATTTGGGAATAAGACTTGACTCAAAGTATTTACTTAGATCAGATCCCCTAAGCTATAAACAAGCCGCCGCAGATCACAGGACAGCTGAGCCGTCTGATGGCTAACATAGGTGGACCGCTACCAACCAAGGGTAAACTCCTTGTGGAGGCGAGAAACAGTATTTTTCTCTACGGAAGCAAGATATGGGGCGAAATAAATGAAGATGAAGAACAGAGCAAAGGCATGGCTGGCCTACGTATCGTACGGTGTCCTCATGCGATATACTAGTGATAGCGGGAATGATCGCAATAGACTTTCACAAAATAGAACGATAGCCGTTACAAGGTAGGTGGACACCTAGGCTCATCCCATATATAGAAAAGTGGGTAAATAGACGAAACGGAAATGATAATTTTTCTTTGACCTAAATGTTGTCAGAAAGCAGATCTGCAGAAATAAATTTAGATACAAGGCCAGCCGGAAACTTACCGTAATTTAAGTCGAACGTCGATATCCTGCTGAAGAAGAGCGACGTCTGAACACAGGCGAATGAGATGACGGTCCAATGGCGAGCAGGGAACCACTTCGAAGTAATGCGCAAGCGGTCCCGGGGTGGATATCATTTCCAACAGCTGACAAGGGGGTGTTTTAGTCTGTACTCCACGCTAGTATCAAGACTGTAAATGCATTTTTACCTCCTTATCGCAAATAAAAAGCTGCGGCATAATAATCTTTTCAAAAACAAAAGAACAGCAGCGTATTAATTTGATTAAAAAGCACGTCGAAAAGGTTAAGGAAGAACTGGAAAATAATGCACAAACCGCTGCAGACAAAGGCGACTTAAGGAATGTATACAGGATTATTCGTGAGTTGAGCGGCTTTCGCCGTTGTTCCAGCAACCATAGTGAGATGAGTAGATATCCATTAATTAGGGGTAACCAATAATTGTAAATATACCGAAAAAGTGGAGAAAAAAAATGCGAAAATTGGCAAGGGATATTTATAGTCCAGCTAATTAAAAAAAAAAAACAAACAAGTAAGAGTGCTATATTCGGCCATGCCGAATCTTATATATACACACTTCATCGTAGTATTGTGTTATGCTCTTGTTTCTTTAAAAATTGGTTTAACAATTTTTTTTAGGTTTTTGTAAAATTATTTGAAAATTTTTATTAAAACTATTTTTTAATGTTTTTTTTTTAATTTTTTGTGATTTTTTTTTATCTTTTTTTTCTGAAAATTTTTTGTATTTTTTTAAGTTTTTTCGTAAATTTTTTAAAAATTGTTATTAAAACTTTTTTTTTAAATTTTTTTTAAATTTTTTTTTAGTTTTTTTGTAAACTTTTTTTGATTTTTTTTTTAGTGTTTTAGTAAATTTTTTTTTAATTTTTTTAGGTTTTTTTGTAATTTTTTTTAGTTTTTTTGTAATTTTTTTTTAATTTGTTAAAAATTTTTAGTTAAACTTTTTGAAAAAAAAACATAAATTAGGACCTTCCTGCAATCGATATTGCTTTAGAAGAATAGCCCACCTATTCTGTTGTTTTTTCGTAAATTTTTTAAAAATTTTTATTGAAACTTTTTTTTTAAATTTTTTGTAAAATTAGTTTAGTTTTTTGTAAATTTTTTTTTTAATTTTTTTTTGTTTTTTAATAAAATTTTTTTTAGTTTTTTGTAAAATTTTTTTTATTTTTAATTTTTAAAAATTTTTAGTTAAACTTTTTTGAAAAAAAAAAGAAAAAATTAGGACCTTCCTGCAATCGATATTGCTTTAGAAGAATAGGTGGGTGTGGTTTTTTTGCCCGCAGCCTCCCATGGGATGGTCTGTTGTTGCTGAATTGTGATCCTAAAACTTTCGAAACTATGCCTGGCAGATTATATTTAATCCTTTAACTCCCAAATGGAACATAGGGCAGCGGTTGGCAGATTGATTGGTTTAAATTTTCTGTACCTTGTCTGGTGCCTTGGCAAATGACATTTAGTAGGAACGCGGTCAGACGGACATCGCTTAATAAACTTTTCTATTTATAAAGATCCAGAATATATATATTTTATGGGCTAAAAATTCTTGTAGAGCAGCCAGCTAAATATAATATACGACTTTATTTGGCGTTAACATTATTAAAAATACGAACAGCGGAGTTACCAGCACAATTTAAAATTGACATGAAACCCAAAATTCACTAAATTAAAGAAATATTTGAATCGAACGACAAAAAACAAAATTAATTTCTTAATCTTGATTTCTGTGGGAAAGAAAATAATATAGACTCAATTTACTTCTCTTTTATAGCACAAATCTATCCCTGGAAATCAGGTAATAGCGCTCTGATGGCTCAACATTACATTCCTTCAGCTCGCAACTGAAAATATAAAAACTTTCACATACACATATCCCTCGTACGCCTAAATATCTGCTATACTAATGTCCTTTATTATGTGTAAATATTTAATGATTTTAACAAGCAACATGGAGGCAGCATATTATTTAAATTCAAATATTTTTCATTTATATTTCATTACACGGCTTACAGTATTTTGCTGTTAAATCATCTGAAACATTAATTCATTTAAACAGTGGTAATTCGCCATTGACTTTAATTAAAATAAATAAAATGTGGCCGTTAACATACAAAATACAACAACAGTATTTTTAATTGGCTGTGCAACTGCATCAATATTAAAGTAATCCACTCCCTCTCTCTCTCTCTCTCTCTTAAATTAATTATACAAAAGGCTTTTTTGCTGGTACTTAAAAGGCTTGGAATTTAATTTATTCGTATTTAAACATCAAAAGCATTTTTTGTGGTTGGATTTTATAAGGCTGACATTTTTAAAAAAATATTTAATGGTCATTAAGGGCGCACAGTATGTATATGCAATGAACCTATACGCCTTGTTTTTATCCCTCCTATTAACTTTCTTTTTCTTTATCGAAATAATTATGAGGTACTTTCATTATAGCTAGAGCGAAAGAGAGATAGAGAGAGCTTAAATATGGTATACAAGTAGACCTCGTGAGTAAGTAAGCAAAAAATCTACAAAATGAGATGTTTTATTTAGCGTAGCGTAGCGCTCCAAGCCATAGTTTTAGCTTAGACACTTCCACTATAGTTAGAAAGCTGAAAATTTATAATTTTTTATATAGAGTAGCGCGCCAGGCTGTAATTTTATTGGCTGTTATATAAGTGCCAGTGCTAAAAGATCCAGAGTTCACTCTACTTAATTTAGCCAGCACAGACAAGATCTAATTAGCTGGCACCCAGTCACAGGATGCCACTGCGATTTACAAGACGAACTTCTTATAGTATCTCTCATCCGTTACGGCAAGACCTACCCTTGTGGCCTCCAGCCGTCGCGACGGCTATAATTATTAGTATCTATAATTATAATAAAACTGCAACAAGACCATATCTATATCTTTCTGTCTGTGTTGGCATCACATCGTCTAGGAAAAATTCGAGCAGTGAAAGGGTTACCTAATACAAAGCAACTTTTAAGTATGTTATCTCTACATCTTTGTTTTAATTAATGATGATGATGGCAGCAAAGCAACCGGCTTAGAGCGATGTGGTTTCAATAGAACAGTGCTACGTGGCACATATCAGGTGCCACAATTAGGTTAGGTTAATAATGGTTGTGTTTATGTAAATAACGTCTACACTCGGAGACCCAAAGGTTCCATTGTTCAGATACCTAAACTTAACCCAATCCATTCACGTCTGGCTACCACCACAGGGAAGTGACACAAATTGAGTTCAACAGTTTCTGACTCCCCTTCGTTTTCACACATTCTATAGAAATCCAATCTACTATTATTAATGTAGGGGGAAATATCGAAACAGACCACTTTTGTAATGGGTCCCTTTTCGACCCCCTTAGTGTTCAATGATCATAGGCAACGGATTTGTAATTTTCGAGATTTCAGACTGTCGACTGGTAACTGTTGGCCTTCTTTCTCATCAGGAAGTCTGTGGTAATGGCATCAACATTTAACAAGTTTTTACCCGTGGTTCTAAGCGTCTTCCAAGCATAGTCTGCAAGTATCATCATATTCGATTTTCGTCTGGACTAGATGATAATTAAAGTTTCTATGGCCTTACTAACGCATTTATCCAGCTTAAGGTACTTCTATTATATCTGAGCATCTTACTGGACTTTGAGCACCATTCGAGATTGTCTACTTGTACTTTACTGAGTTCATCCATTTTAGGATCTTCGCTCGCATTAGGCCACTACCCAGTACTACTCTGGGTTGTGGTTGACAAAAATTCACAGCAGTTCCCCTTATTGTTAGTTAATCTGCCTCATTTTCAGCTGTGCCTATGTGTTCTTTAACCCACATAAATGTTACTGCATTACCCGAGATGCATCTTTTAAGTTTTAAAAACATTCCATTATAAACGACTGGTTGTCAAATGTAATGAGAACCTTTCTTCACTGCAGCCGACTTTCCAGCAGGTGATCTAACGCATGCAGCAGTTCAAGTAATTCTGCCTGGTAAACGGAGACGTATTCCCCAAAACTCATACTCCAGGATGTGTGCAGCTCAGCTGAGTATACACCTACTCCTACTCTACCATGTTTATAAAAATGATGTCTACGCTCGAAGTTTTTATTGCGACTCACTTCCGATAGGTAAATTTAACAGAAAAACCCAATCTCATCTTGCTTCCGATAACGAAACGTGTTCAACAGTCTCTAACTACTCATCGTCCTCTCACATCCTTCAGAAATCCAATGTACCGTTAACCCATCTGGCTTCCATACTGATTTTAGTCCTAAGTCGTGCATTAGGACTGAAACCAGTCCTAAGCAGGATTGGCCAGTGACTAGTGATCACACCTACCATGAATTTTTTTGTCCAAACCCAGAGGCAGTTCACTTTTTGACCTTTCTAAAATCCTTCCTAGCCCTTTAGTACCGATTAGTTCCTCCTACTTAACAGTTAAACAGAAGCCTATACTAGTGATTAATTGGTATCTTCGCCGATTCTACTTTTTTTTTTTGAAACAATCACCTGTTCATCGGCTATTTCGTTGCTCTTAACATTCAATGACACGAAAAAAAAAACACAATAAAATTCTATATTTGTCCATCAGCAAATCATGCAGTTTAACAGATTCCAACCAATCACCCCAGTTTGAAATTACTACTGAGGGTATTGTGGAACACGATTAATATGAGTACCTGCCAACTCGGCCTAACCTCACGGTGGTCTTACCACCGAGTGAAACTTAGGCGTAGACTAGCGCCCCCATTGTGTAGTATAACAACACTTTACGATTGCCACCAATCGCTTTTTGTGTGCAATACAGTCACAATGAGTAGTAATTTATATAATATGGCAAGCCTTTCCAAGGCAAGCCTAGATCCACATTATAATCTCTTGCTTAGGGGTTTGGAGACTATCCAAACTCCGTCCGTTGAGAGTGCAACAGCACACTTGATCGACCGTGCACCATACCTACTTAAATCGATCTTAAACCACAACCACCACGTGTACCCCCGAAGGGGACCTCACCAATAACCGGTCACAGAGAGGATAGGCTCTCTGTGGGGCCACCGATTCCCGTGGTACCAGTCCTTTGGGTACTGGTCGGGCCTCGAAGAGGACCCGTATGTTTTAAGACCTTTTCTTCCAGATTTAGGCTCTAGGAACCCTAGCGTCTAGTGCCCCTATTTTCCCCGAGTGAACCGCGTCAAAGCATTTGCCATATTCCTGCAGTGACAATTAGTAGTACCCCGGGGGTACTACTAAGGGTATACTGCGAAATCAAGTTTAGTTACCTTAAAGCCCATTAGCCCAGAGTTAATGAACCATTTGCCCATTGGGGCCGACCTGCCACATGCCACAATTAAAATTCTTAACATCTTATCAAAAATCTATTAAAAAATATTGAAGATACAATAAATAAATTATGAAAAAAAAATCTTATCGTTTCTACTTTAAAACTCTTTTTACTGTTCAAGCTTTAAACACTTAGGCAACAGCGGCTACACAGCTACACGACTACAAATGCCGTTGGCTACAATCGTCGCCGTGTAGTCAGCTACTGAATTATACTGAAGACGACAGCTACATATGTATGTACTTCAAAACTAAGAAAATATTGTAAAAACAAATATTTTAATAAATTAATTATTTAGGCTTAAGTTCTTAATTATAAAGAGATAAAGAAAAATTAGATACCAGCAAAGCAGAATGCATTTTCTAGACAGCTACGTCCGTCATCAGTACTGTTTGTATCAATCTACCCGGTAGTTTCAATTGTTATTAATTTTCTATTTAAACAAACTTATCAAAGAAATAGAATCTGAGAAATTTAAATTTTACATTATATTTCATAGAAGATAGAGCTTTTTTACTTATAAAAAAATTTATTTTTCAAAAAATAATTTTATCATATCAAAACAAATAAATATATTTTTGTTCAAATCCTTTTGATTGTAAATGAATTTGTATTTTTGCATTTTGTGACATTTTCTTCTGTTGAATAAAATAAAATTGTCGCAAACAAAAATATAACTTAGCCTAAGTTGGCTACAGCCACAACGGTGGTCGTGTAGCCATGTAGCTATGATGTCGTCAAAATAATCGCCTTCATAGAAACGTGTGCGTTTTAATTTCGACAGGTTATAGTCGGTATCCTGCTGTCGTCTATGTGTTTAGTACTTTACAAATACAACAACAAAAATAACTGTCACTGTCATTAAGGTAATTTAATAATTTTGAAATAAATGTCAAATAAAATTTATAGACTTTTTGATAATTAAACTTATTTAACTTAATTTAAATATGCCACTTAGTGGTTTATTGTAGAGACATTTGCTTTAAGCGGTAAAAAATCCTTTATAATGACAAAAGTTTTGCCAATAAAAGAACAACTTTTTCTTTTTTATTACACAGGGATTTTTCCATTCCATTTCATCAGTTGACGTTTTTAGCTTTGAGGCAAACATTTACCCATAAATTTGACATAAATTCAATTTTAAAGAAAATACATTCATACATACATACATACATACATACATACATACATACATACATACATACATACATACATACATACATACATACATACATAATATAAAAACTTTCACCTGAAAATATTTTTATACGTCACGTTTTTTTTTCAGCTGTGTGTCATTTAATTTTTTTGTTGTTATTTATTTTTGTGGGCGTCATGCCATCACATATTTTTGTTGGTGTTTCTTTGTATCTTTTTTAGATGTTTAAAAGACTTCTTTTTTGCTTTTTTCTTTTTCCCTTTTTTTCTTTTTATCTTTTATTGTTATACTGATACTAACACGTGCCACGTTTCGTTCATTCGTTCTTTCATAAAGCGCATCGTTGCCATATGTATAGAATATAATATGTTGCAAAAGTGTACCGCGGCTTAGCTGGGTGGTGCATATCAGAAATGTCCAATTTTTCATGACTGACAAAGACTCTGGAATTTTTTACTACAAGTTGGCAGGAAGAGCTTGCAATTTCGATAGTGACCGGTCAGGGGACTCTCAAGTATTGTCTGGCTAAGTTAAAAATCGATTTAAGACGATACCTCAGACTGAGCTTAAAAAAAGGATAACATAAAAAGGCTTTGAATGACGGGCATATATTGAATAACGATGATGTGGAGTAGTGCTGTTGAGTAGTGGGTACAGAGTACTGAGTATTTGATCCTTTTTTTGACTTTGACTTCAAAGTTTTAGAAATATATTAAATGGAAAATATAACGAATACATGATTAACAGCGCTTTTTTATGTAAACAAATGTATTCCGTACTATTGAGTACCCGATCGAGAAGTATTGAGTAGTATCGATTTAAGACGATAGTAGATATTACCAGCACTACTGTGGAGTTCTTTGCCTTAAGCAAATGTTACCATAGACTCTGTGATAAGGAAGAATGTCGACTTGTAACAGTCGCCAAACGGAAATTACTACAGTCGACAGTAAAAGGCTATTGACAGGCTATTGACGTCACTCAATGAAAGTAAGGTATTTGTAAATTACCAAAAATCATTAACGAATGAAGATAATCGAAAAGGAACCCATGAAGTTAGTAGTCTGCTTCGGTATGCCACCTACGAAAAATTAAATAGTGTCCAAAAACTTCCTTGGGCACGCAATGCGGAAGGCTTATACACAATAAGTGTATGAAGAAGGACATCGGCATTTTCCCTGATGGCTCTCTTATGGACGGTAGAGCAGGAGCAGTTGTATATTCAGCTGAGCTGAAAATGTGCTATAGACTGCGTTTTTGGTAGTACGTCTTCGTTTACCAGGCAGAATTGCTTCGTCTGGTGCATCCATTGCATCACCTGCTTGAAAGTCGGTGCATGGAAGAAAGGCTCTCATTGCACTTGACAACCAGTCGGCTATAAAACGCATGAGACAAGTGAACTTGTACTGCAATTTAGTGCTGGAATGTGTTTTGAAACTTAACAGATGTTTCACGGTTAATTCAGTAAAATTGATATGGGTTAAAGGACACATAGGCACAGCTGGGAAAGAGGCAGCACACCAACTAACAGAAAGGGGATCTGCTATAATTTTTTCTAAACCAGAACACAGAGTAGCACTGGGTAGTGGCCTAATGCGAGCGAACGTCTTATAATGGATGAACTCACTAAAGCTGAAAAGGTGGAGGGAGGCTAATACATATAGACAGTCTCAAATGGAGCCCCTTGGCAGAAAGGACCGTAAGGTGCTTAAACATAATAAATATACCGTAAGATAAGTAACTGTGTAACTGACAGATCGTGGAATCTTCAAGTATTATCGATTCAAGATGAAAATCGAAGAAGATGATACTTGCAGACTATGCCTGGCACACGCTTAGACGGTAGCGTGCATTGTGTGTGAATGTCCAGGACTGGCTAGCATATGATATAGGGGACCAATATCATATGGATGCCATGGGAAAACTAAGCCTTGGACAATTGCTAGCAATTACTAGAGACTGCGTGAGTGTTAAGAAAGAAGGCCGACAGTTACCAGTCGACAGTCTGACATCACTAAAGTCAAGATTAAAGACTGGTTATAGCACGCGGAAGTAAGATTGCGGTAAATTACAATTAGATTGCCTATAATCATAGAGGACAGAAGGGGGTCGTAAAAGGACCCTGCATTAAAATAGTAATTTTAATGACTATTTTCGCTATATCCTCGACATTATTGTCTAGGAGACATAATTTGCAATTGAAATGCACAAAAATATTGTTGAGAACAGGCCAACGAGCCTTTTCATTAACACATTTTAAAGGTTTGTTGGCTGTTGCTTAGATGAATCAATAGTTCATTTCAACTTCTCCGAAAACCAAGAGAAACTGACTTTTCTGGAAACCCTATAATCTTAATCTAAACAGGAGGTAAAGAGAAGATTAATATCAACAATTCACAATAAATTTGAAGTCAATCGGAGCAACCGTTTAGGAGATAAGCGGGTTTTCGCGCTACTATTTAAAAATCAATAGTTCATTTTTAAATACAAAAAGGAGGCATAGATGGTGCAGTGATCGGATTTACAGAGAGGAGCTTACTTCATACTTTTGAGGAAGAGAAGTTAGAAAAAGTCGAGAGTATTGTTTTGGTACACTTCAACACAAGGAATTTGTGTTCGCTTATTCACCAATTGCGCAAGATGGTTATTCGCTGAAAATAACTCTATATACTGGCCTTCTGTAGGTCTATGAGTCATTAGATCCCCTATGGCATGTGTCTAACTATGGTTCTAAGCGTTATGCTAGCTACTGCAGGACATTCACATACAATGTGCGTTACATCAGCCTCTTACAGAGGCACATGTTCTTCTTAGCTGGTTGGTATTTAAAGATTCAATGACATGTCACTAAGGCAGTTTTAAAGCGTAAGCTACATTGATTTTTTTCAAGCAACGACAGGCTATTTTCTTATTGCCCCGTTTACCTCTTGAGAGCTATTAGTGTTCGTCTCTTCCGAAGTTCCTTCAGAGACAGTCCTCTTCGCACATTTTGCCTTGGCTTCCTTGTTCATCGCTGTCGAATTTGCCTCTATGATGTTATCCATAATAGAATTCAATATAGAGCCCTATATGTGCAGGTAAATCTAGAGGTCGATAAGTATCCAAATTTCACTCAAAATTCGTTTTCAGTAAATCTTCACCCGTATTTTATGACATCTTCGTTCCAAAGGATCAAGTCATTATTTTATGTAAATTTAAAACACAATACTTGTTTTTGACTTTTAAGATTCTCATTAAGTTTCGTTATCAAAAATTAACATACTTTTCGAAAAATATTCCTTTTTCGCCGTAATCCCTTTTCTTATTTATTAGAAAAAAAATGTGATTTTTTTTTGCTTTTTTAATAAAAGCAGCAACTTTTGTTTCCTAACACACATACACATGCACACATATACGAGTACAACTGTATTTCTTTGTTAATCCGTCTAAAAAAAGAAAACCTTAAAAATGTTGTAACAAAAGCTTTGTTGGGTGTCCCACAAATAACTTTTTTTATCATTTGCTTAAATCCCCTTTTTGCATAAAAAAATATTTGTCAAACATGTTTTCATCGCCTAATGAACCCCATTAAAATAATATACACACACACATGTGCATAAGTATATATATGCACAGAAACACATACATAAAATAGAAAAGCAAAGACAAATAAAGTTACAATATTTTTTAAGGTCTCCTGTAGTTTTGTATGTGTAGGTGCGTGTATGTATATATTTTTTGTGATGGGACTTAAATTAACCTTTTGTTGCAGACATACGAGTGTCGTTACTTTTAATAGTGTGAGACTGCTAGCTGATATTTGCTCTGAAAAGTTAAATATCTTCACGCAAAGAATAACATGGTTGAGGTAACCATAATCTAAGATCAACATATTATTATGTGGTCGTACCATATTATTATTAAAATAATAATGTTGTTATGGTAAAACCATATCATTGTCTAACTTTAAAATAGCATTCTAATATTATTTATTTCTCATAACGCATAATTCCTTTTTTAAATTTATTATTATATAGTAATCCAAACAGATTACTATTGGAAAGCATATCCATATAGCAAATAGCTATTTCACTGGTGCTTACCCAGATCGTCAGTGGACTTTTTTAAATTTTCCGAATAAAAACCCAGATTCTTATGCTCAAAATTTAATAAACCAAATGAGAAGTTTATTAAATCTAGAAATCAAGAAAAAATCCAAAATTTCTAAACAAAAAAACATAGTAACCATTTTAAATTTAAAAAATAAAATACTTTACTTTTCGTTTTCTTTCTATTTTCTACATTAAGGGTTTCCATTGGATACCTTTCATAATGTATCAAAAAGAGTTTCTGAAAAACAAAAATAAAAATTGAAAAAATTAAAAAATTCGAAAATCGTATTTATGCTATTACTTTAAAAAAATATATTTGGAATTTTTTAAATAATATTATGCGTTATGAGAAATAAATAATATTATTTAAAAAATTCCAAATATAATTTTTAAAAATAACATTCTAAAATATAAAATTATATATAATTAATTAATAAAATATTGTAAGATATATAAATATAAAAACATACCTTATTTGTTTATAAGGGGTGATCCATTTCGAGGTTTCCTACTTTTTTAAAGAAAAAAAAAAACACAGAAAATTCAAATTTAATGGAGAAATTTTATTCGACTGGTAACTGGCGAATGACACGCGTGATGTTTTCCTCCAAGGCCTGAATCGAAGCGGGTTTGTCCGCATAAACTTTAGACTTTACATATCCCCACAGGAAAAAGTCTAACGGTGTGATAAATCACGATCTTGGTGGCCAATCAACCGGCCCAAAACGTGAAATTATGTGATCACCGAAATATTCTCTCAATAAAATCCATTACTTGATGCGATGTGTGGGAAGTGGCGCCGTCTTGCTGAAACCAAATGTCGCCGAGATCACGAGCTTCAATTTCAGGCATCAAATAGTCGGTTACACAGTGCAACACGGAAAAAAATAACCATACAAAAAATAACCAATAACCGGACACCACTACGTGATAAAAGACCAAAAAAAAAATGAAATTAAAAAATTTTCGGGAAATTTTTCACTTTTGCGGCTACCTAAACGGTGTTAAGAATCATTCCTAGGAAGTTCAAATGTTCTAGAAAGTTGTTTATTGAGATCTTAGGTTCATTTTTGTAGTTGATTGTTTCCTTGAATTTTGAACGGTTTGCTACCTATGGACCTGAACAGGGGAAAAAAGGTAAAAAAAATTTAATTTTTTAAAGTTTTTTGCGATTTTGATCTTAAAGATGAAGTTTTTTTGATTTTATATATTCACAATTTTATATATATTCACAATTTTATATATTTTTATATATATAATTTTCTTTATGACAAGAGCTATAACTTTGCCTCAGAGAGTATATCAAAATTCCAAACGGTTTGCAAAATATGAGCTTGAGGAAATGATAATTTTTTGCAAAAATGACATCGAGGCCCCACATCTTTGAGGGCCCATAAAAAAAACCTGGAGGACTTTGGGCAAAACTGGGAGACAGGGGTCGTTTTTTTTTGGTCTTTTATGACGTAGTGGTGTCCGTATATGGTTATTTTGCCATGACTTAAAAAATTACACAGTGTGTTGTCATGGCACGATAATGGTCGCCATTGACGTTTACATTCGCAGCGGCATCACTTTAAAAGAAATATGCACTGATGATACCACCAGCCCACAAACCACACCAAACCGTTGGTTTTTCTGGCTGAAGTGGCAGCTCTTGAATCTCTTCAGGTTGCTCTTCGTCCCAAATGCGGCAATTTTATTTGTTTACATACCCATTGAGCCAGATATGGGCCTCATCGCTAAACAAAATTTGCCTCGAAAACGTCGGATCTTCTTGGAACTTTTCAAGAGCCCATAGAGCGAAGGGATTCAGGCGTATGTCTTTCCATTATAAAATGCCAAACAGTACTTAACAAAAATAACATGACAGCATGACACGACTCACACGTGATCTCTCAAAAAAGGGCTATTGAAAAAAGTATCTCTACTTGAATCACGCATTATAGGTTGTTCATGGCAACCATATATTGTTACAGAGAACATGTGATGATGCTTGTGACCATACCATAACCACGTTTTTTCCCTGCGTTTTTGACTCTACTGTAGCACAGTATTTTTTACAAATGAATTTTTTTTATTTAGGATTTAGTTAGTGAGTTTCCTGACAATAGTAATAGTTATATAACTCAGAAGTTCTGAAGTTGATTTTCAATTTTAAATGAAAATAAAGTCTTTCAGTTATTTAATAAAAAAACTAGAATGGCTCCTCTAAAGAGAAATATAAAATCATGTTGAAAAGGATGTCACATTTAAATTTTGGTAATAAATAATTTATTAGAGCCTAAATGAAAAAAACGTTTAAGGGTTGGAGTTGAATGCTGGGAATTTTTTTCAAATTTCGAATATTTTTTCACACAAAAGAAAATAGAATAATGTATATGCTTGCAGTCAAATGGTTTGCACTGTGTTAGGGGACATCTTCAGTTCTTTAGCCAAAGTTCGAAGCTACTAAATTCTTCTGATGGCAAAGCTAATGTTTGTGAACGCAGAATAAGCTAAAACAGCAGTTGCCTTATGACTTAATTTTTTGTAATATTTAGTCAACCAAACTTGTAACTGAAAATGTTTTAAGACAAACAGCCATAGTCTTTGGTGGGGATTGAACCCACAACCCTTAAAGTGATAAGCTAGCGCACTACCAATCGTTCTATGGGGGCACGCTAAATTAAAAATAAAATAATTAAATCTTCACTGGTACTTAAGCTGCACTCAATTCCTCGACAGGAGTTTACACAACATCTAGTAATGTGGGGTATCATTGAACCTGACGTCAAGACATTCGACTACACTATACTCTTATGTCGGTGCATGAACACGAATTAATGCCGGTAAATACTTTGGTGACTACACAGAAAAAAATGTTTTGCTCCAATTTAAGGTTTTAATTAGTTTTAATATAAAGTTCAATTAACGTTTTAATTGATTCAAATATTTATATATTTTTTAAAATAGAACAAACAAAAGTTCTTAATTAAAGAAATATTTGAATCATTTAATTATTTAATTAAATTCTAATCTGAATCAATTAAAACCCTTAATTACTAAAATTCTAAAAATTTTTGTATTACTTTATATAAAGGTAGCCATCCCTAGATAAAATTCTAAAATTTATATAAAATTCTAAAATTCTAAAAATTATTGTAAATCTCTGTAAAAGGTGTTTAAAATATTTTAATGGCAACGTAATTTCACAAAGTAAAAATACGAATCAAGTACAAATTGTATTTAATTGGCTATTTGGCAGTAAGTAATTCATAGGTTAGGTTAAGCAGGCAGCTCCAATACAGCTCACTTGGCGCCATTATTTTTACGATTTTTTAAATTTTCACATTTCTTCTATTTTTGCATTATTCACATCACTTTTAACACTTCACAATATTAATACCTGCCTATATGTAATTATAAATTGCAGAAATTCTTAATTATCCATAATAGTTTTAAGTGAATGTCCCGCACATCCCCATAAAATATATTTTTATATACCTGCTCTACAAAACATTATTTGTTAAAAAACTAAATATATGTACGTACCTAATAGAATAATTATTAAAAACATTAATGACAAAAAATAAGTTTACAAAAAATAACTACAGGTACATAAAAAATACATGGGCACCCAGGTATCAGGCTACCATCCAATTAAGTCTTAAAAGCATGCGCTTGAAAATACTTATAAAGGGTTAATGCACACAATTTTTATCAAAACCGTTTTGTAACGGTTTTGAGAGTCAACATGAAACAATTTTACACAAGATTCCAGCTATTCCAAATAGTGAAAAAATCTAATGCTGGAACCGTTGACGAGAAATTGGATTTTTTGGTCAGAAAATTTCAGCGGAATTTCAAAACTGTCAAGGGGATGGGGACATATTAGCACTGAATTTTTATTAGTTTAACTTTTCGGTTTATAAAGTATTAAATAATATATTTATTTACATTCATTTACCTTATAATTACAAATTATAAAATAAATTTAGAAAGAGCAATAGCAGCATAGGCCTTCAGCTCAGTATATATTAAAATTTATTAAAATAAGCATGATTTATATAAAGATAGGTTTAGATTAAATTAACTAATGATTAGTACTATGTTCTCAATAGAAGGATGAAGAAGTAGATTCAGAGGATCGGAATTATGAAAAATTCTTTTTCTGCAAATACTAAATCTTGGACAGTCACAAAGGAAGTGTGAGGGTGTTGTGGGATATGAAATAGGGCAGTTGCAAAAAGGCATGATGTTGGAGTTCAATAATGATTCATGTTTAGTTTAGTGTGACCCAAACGAAGTCGTTCAAATTGAATAATGTCTAATCTATTTACAGCTAAGGTCCCAAATTTCAAAAAGTCATAAATTGTTTTGCGTTCGCAGTTAATAGTTTTATACCATGGTGAAGATAAGTTGAATAGTTTTTTTCTGCTATCCTGATCAAACTCTATCAGTGAGTCTAGTTCTCTGCGGATATAGTTCTGAGTCGTCTGTAGAGGGTGATAAATAGCATTCCTGGCGGAGAGGTCAGCAAATTCATTTCCCTTTATACCACAATGTCCTGGTACCCAGACTAATTTTAAATTTGGGAATCTAAGGCTAAGCTCATTTCTAATATTTGATATATAATACCCATTGTTCGCGATATTCTGAATAGATCTTATTGAAGAGAGAGAATCTGAACAAATTGCGAATTTTCCACTTTTTCCCCTAACTATTAATATAGCCTCGTGGATGGCTATAAGTTCTGCAGAATAAATTGAACTGTATGTAGGGAGGTTAGAAACCTTTATTACACTGTTCTCAGTCGTTATGCTATACGAAGTAGAGCTATCAGTTTTCGACCCGTCCGTATACAGGAATTTGTAATCGCTTAGTTCGTTCTTAATCTTCGCGAACATTACTTTGTACTGAGCAGATTTTGTTTCCGATTTTGCCCAATCGTGAAGGTGCGTAATGATAGATGTAGAATCTAATGTCCATGGTTGAAGTTTTTTCGATTTATGAACCTTTATTTGTAAAGGTATATCAAGCCTAACACAATTCTGTATGCATCTGTATATAGCTGATGGGCACTTCGGAGTTTTTTTGTTGAGATTTTCAACTTTTTCACAAGCTGGTACAGAGGCGTATTAATGTTGTATAGAAAAGTTCGAAACAGCTTTGATATTAAATAATATAAAATGAATATAATAAAGCCTTTTTTCTTAAAAAAATACTGTTTTATAAGAGCCTTACAATTTTCAAAATGTTTTTTAATTAGACTATAAATCATATGTATGTATGTATGTATGTATGTATGTATGTATGTATGTATGTATGTATGTATGTATGTATGTATGTATGTATGTATGTATGTATGTATGTATGTATGTATGTATGTATGTATGTATGTATGTATGTATGTATGTATGTATGTATGTATGTATGTATGTATGTATGTATGTATGTATGTATGTATGTATGTATGTATGTATGTATGTATGTATGTATGTATGTATGTATGTATGTATGTATGTATGTATGTATGTATGTATGTATGTATGTATGTATGTATGTATGTATGTATGTATGTATGTATGTATGTATGTATGTATGTATGTATGTATGTATGTATGTATGTATGTATGTATGTATGTATGTATGTATGTATGTATGTATGTATGTATGTATGTATGTATGTATGTATGTATGTATGTATGTATGTATGTATGTATGTATGTATGTATGTATGTATGTATGTACATACAATCTGTCAATAATGAGTTTAAACCTTTAAAATCAACATTTGTTATTTAAGTTTTGCGATTTATACCGTCTTTTATTCCTTAGGAATGTGGCTTTAGAAAAATCTTTAAAATTTAAACTTTTTGGTTCTTAAATTTTTTTATTGCATTTTGAAAAGAAAAAAAATTACGCATTTTGCATGTAAAATTTTTTTTCGCCATTAAATTTTTAATAACTCCAAAATAGTAATAGATAAAAAATAAATGTGTATGGTTAGTTTAGGCAGAATTTTCCGGTGCATCTTCTGATCCTCCTGCTATTAAAATCGGAGAACACGTTTTCAAGTTATGGCAAAATATATAAGGCAACCCAACGATTTAGGGGGTGAAGTATGCCACGCCTTTAAAAGAAAATCCTTACGTACTAGAGAAAAACGGAAAACAGATTTGAATTAAGGGCATCAAACTCCATATAGTATACATACTTTTATTTCTAGGGTAGAGACAAATTTTTTTGTTGCGCAGTGTACTTTTGTTGCGCAGTGTACTTTTGTTGCGCAGTGTAATTTTTTCAAAATCTGCTACTAGACTTTTTATATCATACTACACCTAAAACTATCAAAAAACTAAAACTTTTAATTAAAAAAACACGTTTAATAATTTTGGTCAGCTTTTCAGGCCAAATACTCCTCTGTGCGACGTAGTGTATTTTTGGGCAAAAATAAAAAACGTGGTCCGATGGGAACCATTAAAAAAAAAAAGAAAATGATATGTTTACGCCCACTACCACGCCTCCTCCTCATAAAAAGGAATTTGGGATTTCTGAAATTGGTCCAACTTATTTCGGGAGATGATTATTCTTATTATAAAGAGAAAAAATACCCAAAAGAGGGTGCTGTTCTGACCAAATGGATTAAAAAGTATTTTTTCCTTTTTAGCATAGAACAGGCTTTTGAATTGGTACTATAGTACTATAGTTTGTCGTATACATACAAAAACAAAAACCTGGCAGAGCATCGTACCTCGCATACAAAGTGAAATACTATTGTCGTGAAACTAGGGAACTATAAAAGGTAGTCTGTTGTACTCTGAAAATATCGTGTTTCGAGTTAAAAATCGGTGATTGGGACGGAAAGATCATAATTATCCTACATCTAGAAATCGGAACTGCAAATTTACCATAGGCTTCTACGAGAAAAAGTGCGTTATCGAGGTAAATTTTGGCCACACTTCCTAGTGTTAATTGTATTTTTAGAGGATAGGTGTAGCAAAGAGCACCGGGTATAGCTAGTGTGTATATGCATTATATAGGACTATTATATCTTGTACTCACTGCATCGGAATTGACACAAATATGATTACAACTCATATCGTTATATGTTATTTTTTTGACTGCACTTTTTTTTGAAATGGTAAAAATCTAAAAAAAAACACATGCACTATTACAAGCGTTACTACGAAGACAGAAAATATTCATATTACATTGCGTTCAATATTGGCAAATTCTGAATGCCAACAAATAAAAACTAACAACTGAAAAATCTACCATAACACATACCAAATACAACAATTGAGTTTACCACGTACTTGGGTGTGGCCCATTTTGCCATCGAGGTAATAAAAGCAACTGCAACCAACTGCAATAAACGATGGCAGAGGAAAATTTCAGTTGACATTTTGCAACACTACATTTCACATTAAACATTGAAAGTCACACATACATACATATTTATCTTTTGCCATTCGATTCTTCACTAAATTGTACACAAACTTGTACGAGCAGTTACAAGAAAAATATGTCTGTCTGCATTTGTATAAAATTCTTGTTCCGCAAAGAAAAATTAATGTTTATGTGAATGGAAATGTAAATGACAATTGCAATGGAAGCGGGTTGCAATATCTACGAATGAAACCATAACAATTGTCATTTGTTGAAGGAAGTAAAAAAAAAGTTGGAATAGTAGTGGTAGATATACTTAGTTCTTGGTAACGTTGTTGCCTAATGGCTTTTTAGTTAAGTGTAACGAGGGGATAGATGAATATGCCCTAGTCAAACATTAGTCCAGGGTTTGCTGTTTAGATAACCAACAGAAATTCTGGTCTGTTTTAACAAGAGAGATAAACAGATTTCGTTATTATGCCGGGCCTTATTAATAAAACAGTCTCTTTTAGGAAAAAACTATTTATTCAAATACTCTGCATCAAGAGTAAAACATTTATACACAAGCACTGCATGAGCACTAATAACGAAGCTCAGAAGATGCTTAATATAATATTTCGATGAATAAACAATAATTAACGACGAAGACCATCGAAACGAATACGACTAGCTTGCAGATTTTCCATAAGCAAGTGTGAATAAGTATGAGTAAATGTTGAACATAATGACAATGAACTTGAGCGAGTTCAAGCAGTTTTATACTTTGAGTGAAACGCGAACACAATTCGAGCATACAAACAAATAAACACAGAATTTGTTAACAACGTTATTTACATTAAATTTAAGGTCTATATTTCTTCAAAGATACAAAAAACAAAGAAAAAAACACTAGCACAAGCAAAATGCACGCTAGCCTTAACCAAAAGTTCATTGTTATTATGTTCAACTCATTTTTATTTAAACTTGCCTATAGAAACTCGGAAAGCTCATCGCATTTAGCTTCGCTGTTTATTACTGTTCACTCATCCTTACTTGTGTGCACTGAAGAGATATGAATTTAATTGATTATTATAATGAGCGTCGTATGAGCTTCGTTTTTTTTTGTTGCTCATGCAGTGCTCTAACTTATATCACCCATAACTACAGATGAAGCATAATTTTCGGTCGAACGTAAACATACACCACTGACATCTTACGAGCACTAAAATCTACTCTATTATCTTGGCTTCAATCAGAGATTGTTACGAGATCGTGATTGAGCATATAATTCATTTTTTGCTTCTTAGCCCACAATTTCTAGCAGGCTTGTTCTGCCAAGTCATTTAAATCGTTAAAATTTTACCCATTCTGGTTTTATCTCTATTTTCTCTTCGGAAAGAAATGTTTTACTCATGTGTTGTGTGGGGTCTTAAGGGAAAACTCTTGCCAAAGAATGTGCTTCGGTTCACATCACCGGTGTAATGAGAAGTACAACTCACTCATCATTGGGCATTATTCGACATCCCATTGAGGGCTTTGTGGTCGGAATGGCTAGAGTGACAAGAAATTTGACTTTATGAATAAGGGTTAGTGAGGTCGGGCACACAAATCCTGCAAGAGGTCAGGCTTAATGGACCGTTTACATTGCTCCTTGGGCTAATGGACTTTGTGGTCACTTAGCAGTTACTTCGAAAAGGGATGAAAAGGCAGAATCTGATAAACTGTACGTGGAGTTGCGATTTTTACGGATTGTTCAAAGATGAATGTGGGCACCGGCTTGAATGTTCATATTCTAGGAGTTAGCTTAAGAAGATCTTATAGCATCTCAGATGAATGCAACGTGTGTTCCCCTCAGACTTATTTACGGCCGAAATCCCCCCGAATTGGTATCTGGCACTTAAATACTTGAAAGGAAATAGCGTCAAATCAAGGCTGGTAAACGAGTGCAAAAAGACTCTCAATGTACTGACGGACAAGTATAGAGTTAGATTGTTTTGGATTCTGGACCGTTGCAATGTTAAGGGCAACTAAATTGCCGACGAACTTGCAAGATTGGGCTCGGAGGAGATTAAATAAGAAAGCATAGGATTGGGTAGTTGGAAGGAGTAACTAGTTCTGCGAGACTAGGGGAGATTGCAGAGTCTTACAAGCCATTAGGGCCAATCTACTTCTGACGTTGAATAGAAAAATTCAAAAGCCGTTGTAGGTGTGATTGCTGTGCTTTTAGGGAAAGAACCAGTAGATAAGGTAACAGTATGTGAGAATTCTATGGGATGTACGATAAAGACAAAGAGGGGATAAAAATGTCGATTATATTAGGTGGCTCTGCCCGGTATTATATAGACATAGACTTAAATGGCAAGGGTGCTTTGGTGGGCTGGTAGCTAGTGTGCTAGTCTATTAGTCCAAGGTTGTGGGTTCGATTCTCACCAAAGACTCTGGTATTTTTCACTACAAGTTGGCAGGAATACTAAGAAGGAGCTTAGATATAATGGTTAACTGCATGAGTACAGGTCACGGTCTATCAAGTATTATCTGGCCAAGTTAAAAATCGAGGTAAGTAAAAATACTTGCAGACTGTGCCTGGAAATAGGCTAACATAAAAAAGGCATTGGACTACGGGCAGATATATATTAAAATGGAGCTGCTATAGATAGCTTAGCCTTAAGCAAATGTTAGCAATTACCATAAACTCTATGATGAGGAAGAATGTCGACAAATATCAGTCGCCAGTCTGAAATCACTACAGTCGAGAGTAAAAGGCTACTGACAAGACGAGACTCAATGAAAATAAGGTATTCGTAAATTTCCAGTCGGATAACAGATATAATTGACGAACGAAGGGGGTCGAAAAGAGACCCAAGAAATTAGTGGTCTGCTTCGGTATTTTCTCTATTTAAACAATATGACTAGGCGAAAGATTTCATGACGAGCTAAGCGTCATAGCTCGGTGTCAACTAGATGATGTTGTCGGTTTCATCAGGGATCTCCTTGTAAAAGGCTTGCTAAGTAATAGAAGGTTTTCTCTTTTTAGTTTAGCTATCTGAAGAGAATATACTCTCCGAGTGGAGCTGCCATTAAATGGGCACCACCCTACTCAACCTAACCTTGTTCTACAATCTGAAATTATAATTAAGATCATCGCTCTCTATGATATAAATATGTTCTCAATTGAAATGATGTATTTAAGAGAATAGTACTAGAAGTCAGTCTACTTTTGCCATGAACATTTTGTTTTTAAACACGTGTAAACGTGTTGTTTTCAAAAGAAAACAGTGAATTCTATAAAAGTTCCCTTTTATGTTTATTTTTCTTAAGAAAAAAGATGACACATCTGGTATAAATTAAGAGAGAAAAAAAGAACTCTTTTCAAATTTAAACTTCTTTTGGTGTACGAACACATTTAAGTATAAATATTTGCACATATGGAGAAGTGGGTGATGGAAAACAAAATCAAGAAACTTCATCCTTGTAAAAAAAACATTATTTGATTTTCAATTTTCTTTATACGATTTTGTTCGTGACATCAAAAATATTTTACGTTTTTGTCATTAAATACGCTGTAGAAATTGTTGCAGACTTATGTTTTTATATATAAAAATAAGCTGAAAGAGAAAATCGGATTTTTTAATTTAAATTGAAAATTGAAGGTGCTGTAGCTCCTCTGATATATATTAATTCTATTTACAATAGTGTAAATCCTTAATAGGTGTTATCGTATATGAACCATCTTTTTTTTTTTTGTTTAACTTAGAGAAGTACCACTCAGGCAGTTAATGCCTACATAAACTGTGGTACTTCCTTTGGGAAGGGATAGTAGTAGATAAGACAGATGGTTAGTGATAGTAAAGCTTCGATTCTGTCAACACTGCAATTGCACGTTATGATTATTTTTAGAACAGTATTGCAGCGCCTCTGGTGTTATTTAGGCGAATTAGTTCGAAGCTAGCATAGCCAATTCATAATTATTTTACTTCGCCGGCGATTTAGTGCTATGTGGTAATAACGGCGAAGGAGGGCGCTGTGATATGCATTATTATGAAGAAAAATTAATACACAGAAAAAAATATTTTCAGCAATTAAAGGTTTTAAATGGTTTCAGATTTAAACTTAATTAATTAAATCAAGTATTTGTTTAATTATAATTTTTTTATTATGTTTTAAACAAATATTTGTTTTAATCAATTAAAAAATTAATTGAATTAAAAAAAAATTAATTAAAATAATTTAAAAGCAATTAGAACCTTTAATGGTTTTTTTTTTTTAAATAAACATAACGTTTAATTGCAGTGTTGCCAAAAGTAAAGCTTTTACTATTACTGTAACCATCTGTCTTATCTACTCCTTTCCCAAACACGATTAATATAGGCGTTAATTGTCTAAAGCTGAATTCACCCATTTTTGTTCGGACAACATTTTTTTATATGTAGTTTGATATTTCTCTCAGAGAGTGAGAGAAGTGATTTTGTCCAGACAAATCTCAGCTTGATTTGGTTTAATTTTAGTTTTTATCTGGACAAAATTGAAATGAGTTGCCACTAAATTTTTTTCTTTCAAAAAAGCTTAATTGAGTTGCCATTATATGTGACCCGGTCTATGAAAAGGTGGCTTATGACTCAAAAACAAAATTTCGAAAAATTTCCTGTTAAAGATAAACAATGCATTTCGTCAGTTTCTTAGTAGTTTTTCTTTTGCATTATGAACAGTCATGCCCAAAAGGCAACCAAAAAATGCAAAAGAGCATAAATGAGATAAGTTCGTGTGTGTATATAAAGAGCGATGTTTTTTTCAATGCAAAGCACAAACCAGTTTCTGACCCAGGGTTGTCAGGTTTTTGGGGATTTTTTCTTTCATTTGTGCTCTTCTTTCTCTACATTTTTAGTACACTTCTAAGCAAGTTAGGACTTTCTAGTTTTCACCACGTGAAAGAGCGTCTCAAAAACTATCGAAACCAAAAAAAAAAGTACAAAATTCTTTTTTGAGTCATAAGCCACCTTTTCATAGGCGGGGTCACATATAGTGTTTGCATAGTATGAAATTTGGGGTACTTGTTTTATTTGTGTTGATTATCAATAAAGAAATATTTTTCAATAAGAAATTATTTTGTGAAAATGGAGATCAATGAAGCAATTGCCCTCAAGCTTAAATGGAAATGAAAAAGCCCCGAAAGAGAATGCATGAGCAATAACTCGTATGAAAGCATTTAGACGACAATAGCTGGGGTCCATGCGATGAAAATTAAGTGCTTCTCAGGAACCAATGCTTGAAAGTAGTCCATTGCTCTTTATATTTCTTTTACTACAATTCTCTATTGCATTTTTTATTTTAACAGCCATTAATAGAATCAATTTTGTTTTATAATCCATGTTTTAATAAACAAAATGTTAAAATAATAACAATTTAATATGACTTGTTTACTTATGTACTCATATGATAGCTTTGTATGTCCGGACAAATTTTTCGAAATGGGTGAATCGTGCTGTAAAAAAATCTCAGAAAAAAATATTTGTTCGCAACAAAATTTTGTTGGGTGAATCCAGTGTTATTTCTCTACAAAAAAAAAAAAAAAAAAAAAAAAAATTGATTGGCCCACCGTAAATTTTTAAAGCTCCAGACAGATGTTAAGAATGCTTTTTGTTTCAAGTCATTTTCACCTCTCGAGAATTTATGATGAATTTATGATCTGTTTTCTTCTTACTGTTTTGACATTATTCAGCTAGGCCAGCATTTATGAACCTGCCAGACTTCTTTTTAATAGACTTCAAAAAAGGAAGAGGTTATGAATTCGTCTGTATTTGTTTATGAGCACAGCACACTCGTGCACCATGCAAGTCCTAAAAGAGTAGAATTTTAGAAACTAAATGGTGTTCCCACAAAACACCAATCAATATAACTTGCAAAAAAAAGTAATAAAAAAATTAAAATTTAAAAATTAAAGGGTAACCCCATACATGACGTATGTATTTTGAATCATTTTTTTAACCTTTACCGTTAGGTACTTAAAAATTTTACAGAATATGTACTACTATGTCTGCTAGAATAACAAATAAAAAATTTTAAATCAATAGGGTGTCCCAATACGTGACGTAATTTGTCTTATAAGGCCTTACTTTTCAACCGTTGTAGAGAAAGGTAATTGAAAATTAAACAGAATGCATGTCCGCTAAAACAACAAGTAAAAATTTTAAAAATATAAATTAAAGGGTGCCCCTATAGATAATTTGAGGAATATGACCTTATCTTTTGAATCGTTGTAGGCAGTTATTTGAAAATCACGCCGAGTGTGTATTATTATGTAGCAAAAAAAATCGTAAAAAGATATTATTAAAAGGGTGTCCGTAAGGGAGACCTAATTTGAGGTATATGGTCTTTTATTTTATCTTGTTATAGGTAGATATTAGAAATTTTTACAGAGTTTATATTATTAAATCCGAAATATTTATTATTAAATACATATATGGGGGATATCGAATCAGATCATTTCCTTTTCAACCTCCTTTCCTCCTTAATGATTATAGACAACCGAGATATGCCAAATAATGAGTGTGAAAAAAAAGTTAAAGGGTGTCACCAAAGTTAACTTAATTTGGAGAATATGCCCTTCTCTTTTAAACCGTTTTAGAAAAACATTAAACATTTGCACAGTATTAGAGGTGCTATGTTCGCTATAACTGTAAGTATTTAAGTTAAAGGGTGTTCCCTTAAAAGAATTGATTTATAGCTTGATATATAGCTTTTGAAAAGTTATAAGCAGAAGTTTCAAATTTATACAGAGTGAGTACCGCTAAATAAAAAGTAGTAAAAAAAACACAAAATAAAAATTAAAGCGTAACCTATATAAGGGGTGATTTTTATGTACATGGGCTAAACTTTTGCACCGTAACAGCTAGACTCTTAAAATTTATACAGAGTGTGTACGACTTTGGCCGCTATAGCAAGAACCGATTTAAATTTAAAGGGTGTTCCCATATACCGACGTATCTTTAATGTATATTGTATATATATGTTAATGCTTACAGATTAGTTCATTGAGATTTGAGGGCGGTTCGTTTGCAATAATTATTAGTAAATTTAATTAAATTTAATTTTCACTATAAGCAACAAACTTTAAAGGTTTTTTAAAGCCAAAAAACATTTTATACAAAATCAGCAGATTTTCAATTCACACCAAATGAGAGCAACAATTCCAAGCACCATAAAACCAGCTCAAAGGTGCATCAATTTAGCATATGGGGTTTTCAATTTGGCTTGGCCCTAAAATAAACCTGGCAAAAAGCCAGTTCACATTTTTACATTTAGATGGTGTTTTTGGTCTATCTTGTAAAATCGTTTGATTTCATTTTGTATTTCTGTGTGTTATTTGAAGTTTACGCCAAAGTGGTCGTATTGACTCAATGCTCAACAAAAAAAAAAAAACTTTTCAATGTTAATTTCGTTAACGTTTTTGAGGTGGTTATCCGAACTGATTTTCTGGCTGGTTAAATGTTATTTTTGGAGATACTTTAATTCAGTTAATAGAATTTTAAAATTTTTTTCACTTCAATATCTCCGTATGAATTTTTTTGCTTTTATAAGACAAACATTGAAAAAGTCCTTTTATGATTTAAGTTTTCACCATTTATTAAAACGACGTTGGTCCTCGTAATATTTTTTTTAAGACAAGTAACACTCAGGCAACTAGTCGTAGCAATTTATTGGGAAAGGGGTATAGTAGAGGTAAAGTAGAGGTAAGACAGGTGGTAAAATTTGGCAACACTGCAATTGTACATTATATTTAATTTTTAGAACAGTTTTACAGCGCCTTCGGTGTCAAGTAGAAACATAAATTTTGAAGCTGTATAGCTGTATAAAAATATTTTACTTCGCCGATAATTTAGTGCTATAGAGTAATATCGGTGAAGATGGGCGCTGTGATATATACGAGTAAGAATAGAAAAATGTAATAATATCAAAAAAATATATATGATAATTTTTTGGCGCGGCTGGGATATGAACCCAGTGACTTAAGCGAACATATATGCTAAGTACTCGACTATCTACTACTGCACCCTTAAATATACGAGGCAAACCAGCAATTTAAGAGCAATTCCCCCCGCCTTTATAACTTTTTAATTCCCTGATACTAATCCCCTGATACTAATACTTCCTGGTTATATGTGGGCACTAGTCTCCGCGGTTTACTCGGGGCCTGCAGCTGGAAGAGAAAACCTTCGAGGTCTGAACAGTGTCCATGGGAACCTATAGCCGCACAGGGATTGCGGTTATTGACGAGGCCCTTCGAGTAGTATCTTTGTTGTACCTAAATCGTAGAAAGGTCGATTTAGTCCGGGTTGCTGTTACACTTCAACAAAGGCACTAATTCGTGTCATACCCCTAAGCAAGGGGTATAAGCATGATCCAGTCAGCCATGTTCTTCTTGTATTGCTATGAGCAACAAGCACTATCGCCAAGGTATTTCCTTAACCTGATGGTGATATTTTATCGTAAGCTACTTGTTGAGTCACTCCCCCCGGAGGTACTAATTGTTATTGCAGTACATTCTCAAAGCTTTGATGCAGTGCTGACGGGAATAATGGGTGCAAAAGACGCCAGGGTTCCTGGAACCTTAATCTAGAAGAACAGGATGGATTGTAGATTCTTTTCGAGGCCCGAACAGTGTCCTAACTACTAGTACCACGGGAACAGTTGCCCCACAGAGAATAGCTCATCTATGTGGTCGGTGGTTGGTGAGGTCTCCATGGGGGGTATACGCGGTGGCTGTGGTTTGGATCAATAAATGCAGAGATGGTGTAAGGTTGATCAAGTGTGCTGTTGCATTCTCAACAGAAAGAGTTGGTTGGTCTCCGACCCCTAAACAAGAGGTTAGGATATGGGTCCAGGCTTCCTAAGTTCTATAAATTGCTACTCTTTGTGGCTGTGTAGTACATGTGTGTAATTGGTGCTATTACTCATGGTACCGAATCGTATTGTGTGCTATACTACACAATTGGGCTGCTAGTCTATACTTTATTCTTACTCGGTGGTAAAAACACGGTCAACACGGCTAGTTGCTGACGTTAATCTTGATCACATCACTATGCTCAACAAGGCTGCCTACTAATTCCCTACTTATTGTGTCGCTATGCGCAAAAAGGGCGTTGGTAGACAAGTAGCCAACCAGTGGTAGGATCACCGTCAGGTTAGGGCAATCTCGCCAGGTACTGACGTATAGTTGTATCGCACAACATAATATCAAGCCATTTATTGATTGTTCTATTGGTAGGCGCCCTTGTTGCGCATAGTAACACAAATAAATGTTCGTTCCGAGAAAACTTTCCCTTGTCAATACGCTACCATTCTCAGCAACATATAACCTTGTCTAAAGTTGCCTATATCCTTTGCTTATATCCGTAAAATAATCTGCGCAATTAAGAATTCAAGTTGTAGTCTATCAGTTACGTCATATGTGTGCTAATGGGTCACATAAACAACTACAAACCAAGTTTAAATAAAATAGATATGATAAACCATACTACTTGGATAATTTTAGGAGCACCCTCGTAGTTTGCCTTAAATATTGCGGGATTTTTGATTTTCATTTGTTAGCGTGTCTCCTTCCTAACTTTATTTCTTTTTTGTTTTTTTTTTTATGTTCAAAAGGTACACAGCATACAACGTTAAAAGTAATTTAATTGAAAGCAGAAACAGAAGCAAATATGTTTCTAATCAACTAATTGCTGTAATACTTTAGTCATGGGGCAAGAAAATCTACAAACGTCTTCTTAAGTAAGCGTTAGTTTACCAACTATTCAGTCAATTTGAATATATTGCTTAAGTTGTCTACATGATTTAAAATTTGCTCTTAATTAAAACGTTTAGCAAAATCAAATAAATTGATGTCATAGTTATATTTCTTTTTTTTTAAGTTAAAACTTTTTAATATTATTTCACTACCCACCAGGGAATAAAATTAATCTTTTATTTGATACTAAATGGATTAGGATTAGAAATTCAATTATTTGATTAAAAAGTTTGAACATAAACTTACTTTTCAATCAATAAGTATTTTATATTGAATAAAAACTTTCGCTGTAAAATTAATTTCCGTAGTGTGGTTTTAGGCAGCAAACCTTATTTTGAAGCATACATTACAACGCAATTTTCCCCTCAATTTTGTTTTTTTGTGTTTTTTTTACGTTTTTGTACGATTTCAATTAAAACAAGTAAGAGTGCTATATACGGCCATGCCGAAACTTTTATACCCTTTACCATTGCAATGCTAGATATGGTGTTACCCTCTTATGTTTTTTTGAGATTTTTTTTTTGTAAAAAAGTGTTTTTAAATTTTTTGCCAAAATATTTTTTTTTAAATTTTTTGTCAAAATATTTTTTTTTAATTTTTTGTCAAAATATTTTTTTAAAAATTATTTTGAAATTTTTTTGAAGGTTTTTTTTTAAATTATTTGTAAATATTTTTTGGAAAATTTGTTTGTAAATATTAGGAACTTCCTGCAATCTATTTAAACTTATTTTTAAACTTTTATGTAAAAATGTCTTTTAAATTTTTTCGTAAAAATATTTTTTAAATTTTTTTTTTAAAAATATTTTTAAAATTTTCTTTTTAAATATTTCTTTAAAATTTTTAAAAAAATTTTTTAGAGACTTTTTTGTAAAAATTAGGAAGTTTCTGCAATCTATCTATTATTTTTTTGAGAATTTTTGTTGTAAAAATGTGTTTTTAAATTTTTTGTCAAAATATTTTTAAAAAATTATTTTGATATTTTATTTGAAAATTTTTTGTAAATGTTTTTAGGAAATTTTTTTTTTTGTCAATACTAGAAACTTCCTGCAATCAATATTGCGTTAGAATCGTCAATACTCAAATTTTTTTGTAAAATTTTATTTTAAACTTTTATGTAAAAATGTTTTTTTTAATTTTTTTTTAATTTTTGGTAAAAATTTTTTAAATATTTTTTTTATAAAAATTAGGAACTTCCAGAAATCTATATATTGTTTTTTTGAGAATTTTTGTTGTAGAAATGTGTTCTTAAATTTTTTGACAAAATATTTTTAAAAAATTATTTTTGAAAATTTTTTGGAAATATTTTTAGGATTTTTTTTTTTTTAATACTAAGAACTTCCTGCAATCTATATTGCGTTAAAATTGTCAATACTCAATTTTTTTTTTGTAATATTTTATTTTAAACTTTTATGTAAAAATGTTTTTTTAATTTTTTTTGTAAAAATATTTTTTAAATTTTTGGTAAAAATTCTTTTAAATGTTTTTTTAAATATTTTGAAAATTGTTTTAGAATTTTTTTGTAAAAATTAGGAATTTCGTGCTATTTATATTGCGTTGAAATGTTCAATATTGTTTTTTGAGATTATTTTTTGTAAAAATGTGTTTTAAAATTTTTTGTCAAAATATTTTTAAAAAATTATTTTTGAAAATTTTTTGGAAATATTTTTAGGAATTTTTTTTGTAAATACTAGGAACTTTCTGAAATCTATATTGCGTTAGAATCGTCAATACTCAATTTTTTTTGTAAAATTTATTTTAAACTTTTATGTAAAAATGTTTTATTTTTTTAATTTTTCCGTAAAAATATTTTTAAATTTTTTTTTGAAAATTTTATTTTTAATTTTTTTTTAATATTTTTTGAAAATTTTTTTTAATTTTTTTAAATATTTTTAAGTAAAAATTAGGACTTTTTTGCAATCTATATTGCGTAGAAATGGTAAGACTAAAACAAAAAATCCTTTAAAACTAATTTCCTCATATTGACCCTCTCCCCCAATGGGCCTGGTTCCCAGTGGGCACCCTGTGGGTATATTGGCTACCTCTATATGTATTGCTTTCTATAAAGGTCTTTAATAAAAATCAAAGCGGAAAAAAAATTACCAACCTAAAAATAAACATAAAGTCGGTTCTCGCAGGGGGTTATTAATCCCCCGAGATCTCTAAGCACTCGTTGCCGTGTACCTCTGGCAGTATATGACAAAAAAAGCAAAAGATAATTATTAAAACCAAAAAATATAGGTGGGCGTGGTTTTTTGCCCCTAGCCTCCAAAGGAAAGATCTGATGTTGCTGAATTGCAATCCCAAAATTTTCGAAACTCTACTTGGCAGATTGGTGGACTTAAGACTTCTGTATGTCGTCTGGTACCTCGGTAAATCACATGACTACGCGAACACGAACAGGCGGTCAGACGGACTTCGCTTAATCAATTTTTCTAGGGAAATGAATATTGTAGAAATTACACACGGAATGACAAACTTATGTATGTATAACAATTCCACCTATGGTGAAGGGTATAAAAAGAAATATTTTTATATAAATCTACCAACCAAATTTCAAGCCATACAAATAAAGTATAAAACCAAATAAAAAATAACAGTAGCTAGCAAAAGATGCAACACTGAGTGAAATAATATAAAATAAACAAAATTTTTAAAAATTTTATGATTTTTTTTCTATACTCGACTTACAAGCAGAAAATATTTCAATATTTCGACATGAATCCGGCTTCGAATTACAATTTCGCTTACCAACCCTGAGACACATACAATTTTTCAATAACTAACTTTTTATGCTCTCTACTGTTTATCAAACATGAATATAAAGTCAAAGACTAAGTTGTGGAACAAACATTTATTTACTCCGACAAAATTTAGGGCCCTGTACAGTTTAGGGACACTAACAACTTTGTCATCATAAAACTTAAAAAATTGCTTCATTTCTTTGGCATTTCAATAACATTTTAGAATAATTTAAATAAATACTTGTGCACATAAAACCATAGAATAATGTATTGGTGTGTGAGTATGAGTGTGGTTGTGTTTGTGTGTTTATATGGTACTGTGTTGGCATATTTCCTAAGCAAAACCAAAATGTGAGGTTTATAGCAATGAAATTGCTGAACATATGAAAGATATTTTTGATTTATATTTTGCTATAATTTATTTTGCTATAATTTATTTTCTAAACTTTTTTTTGACTAAGAAAATATGATAAATTTTAGGAAATATTTCAAATTATGTTGATGTAGTCAAAAAAAGGCTGTAGTCTGCTGCATAGAGTATTAGCGACTTACAGTCTTGTCTATACAGATAAACCAGAAACGATAGACCGGTTGAGAACGAATATTCAAACGAATACTGAGTTACATAAGCGGCTGTGTGAAAGTTGGACCCCCAGGTTACACGTCATGTACGTGCTAGCCGCTGAGGTTATATACTACTAACTGTGAATGGATTCTGCTCTGTAGCTTAGTTTATATTAGCTGTGACCACACACGTTGTGTGCATCCTGTGAATATTTTGTTCGATTTTGCTTTGAAAGTAAATCACACCTAATTTTAAGACACTTACGTATATAATCTATATGAAGGTATCCATCCCTGGATAAAATTCTAAAATTTATATAAAATTATAAAAATTATTGTAAAGCTCTGTAAAAGATAGGCAGGAAATAAGTTACTCAGTATTTTAAAATAGCGCCATCTGTTGCTTAATATTGCTTTCAAAAATTAGAGTTGCCTTAAAGTATGGAGTACCTTTAAATCGGTAAAAAATCGTACTTTCACTACTTTTTCTCCACTTTCTCTTGGAAAGAAGTATCCTATATTAGAATCGAGATACTAAGGTACCTTCTCACAAAATTCTGTTAAAATCCATCCAGTAGTTGTTACGTGATGCAACTACAAAAAAAGAAAGACAGGCAGACAGACAGGAATTACTAGATTATGTTCTATAGTTTGCACTATAAATCTTTAAATTAAATCTTTTATTTGGTATTCAGGCATTTATAACCAATTATCTTGCACAGTGGGGCAGAAATCGGGTATTTTTGTTTTGAAAAATATGTCTAAGGTATGACCAGATTTGACAGGAAAGCGTCTGCTAATCCTTTGTGCCTCTGCCTGTACCGAACACCGAATTCTTTCCAAAATAAAAACCTGTCAAATCACTGTGTGATAGCACAGTTATTGCGTATTGCCGCTTAGCCGCATAGAGCGATAGAGAGAGAATACTACAGATGAATGATAAACAAATTCATAAAGAAAAAAATACGAATGTGGAGCATTCGTATCACGTAAAAACTACTTCATAGATTTTAACAAAATTTTGTCAGGAAGTATCTGAGTATCCTGATCCCAATATAGGATATTTCTTTAAGCAAAATATCTTATTTTCAAGAGAATGCGGAGAAAAAGCAGTGAAAGTATGGCGATTTTTCTTTTACCAATTGAAAGGTACTGCATACTTTAGGGCATCTTTTATTTTTGAAAGCAGTATATTTTAAGCAATATTAAGCAACAGATGGCACTGTTTTAAAATAATGAGTAAGACATTTCCTGTTTGTCTTTTACAGAGCTTAACAATAATTTTTATAAATTTTAGAATTTTACCCAGGGATGGGTATATAAAGCAAATACGTAAGAGTCTCCAAATTTGGTGTAGCTTACTTTCAAAGCAAAATCTAACAAAATATTGTTAGAACGCACACAACGTGTATGGCTGGTCACAGCTAGTTAAATATATAATAGATTTAAATACAAAATTAATTAAACTTGTATCTAATTAAAGCCCATTGATTGCTAAAAAATTTGTTTTCATTGCAGAATTAAATATAATTTTGTACTTTTCTGCAATTATTTTAATTCAAATTTCTTTAGTTTCTTGTATCTTTCCATGTCCAACTTGTCGTTAAATGTCAGAAATTTGCTATTGATTTTGCGTTAATTGTCAAAAAAATTACTTAAACTTTTTATTTAAAGAATAGTTGCTATAGAACTTTCCTTAGATTATTACTTTCGTGTCTCCTTCGCAAAAAAACTGCAGTTTAATAACAAGAAATCAATTTCGTTTTTTTTCCTTGTCTTCATTTTAACAACATTCAGCTAGAAATATGTTGTCTGTTTTTCTTTGCGCTCGTTGCGTCAAGGAATTTATTTGAAAAGTTAGCTAATAAATACAAGTAAAAAAATATATTCATTCACACATACATACATACAAGTATGTATGTACGTTAAAATATTTTGAAAAGAAAATAATACTTCATGATTTCCAAACGATTTTTACAAAAACTTTTTCTTTGTTAAGTCATGTTTAAACACAAGGCCTTAGGCTGTTTGACAAAAGGCTATAAGTAAATATGTATGAATTTGAAATCTCAGTTAATTTAGATCCAGAAGTAATAAAAGATAAATATGTATGTATATTGAAAAGAGTTATTGGTGGATTTCCATTAAAGGAAATATTCTAAAGATAAATTAAAAAAAGCTTTTAATTTTGTACAGGATGAAGGTTTGCTAGAATAAATTTTAAGTATAAGTTTACTAGTAAGAGTCTGCTTTGAACTAAAGTCTGCAAAGAATTTCTTTTATTTTAAAAATTTGCTGCCAGCTTATAGATATATGCAGCAGGAAGAAGTAAAAACTGCAATACGAAGGTATGCAATTCAAACTGAAAGTATATAAAAAATTTTAAGGTAATTTGAAAGCTTCCTTCAGATTTGATGCTCTTTCTTAGATAACGACTAGTGCATATTAGAACATGATTCACCAGAAGACATGAAAATGTGGAAAAAATCTTAATTAAACGCCTAGCAGAATACGGAAGATATAGAATATGCTTTCATCGGGGTTTTTTGACACTTAACAGATATGTCGGCGTTATCACGACGATAAATTGGCGTGTGGACTATAAATAGTCTCGACTATAAATAGTCTCGACTATAAATAGTCTGGGATAAATATATAGTCTGGACTATAAATAGTCTGGACTATAAATAGTCTGGACTATATATAGCCTAGCCGTGGCTATAAATAGTCTGGACTCTATATAGCCTAGCCGTGGCTATAAATAGTCTGGACTATATATAGCCTTGCCGTGGCTATAAATAGTCTGGACTATATATAGCCTAGCCGTGGCTATAAATAGTCTGGACTATATATAGCCTAGCCATGGCTATAAATAGTATGGACTATATATAGCCTAGCCGTGGCTATAAATAGTCTGGACTATATATAGCCTAGCCGTGGCTATAAATAGTCTGGACTATATATAGCCTAGCCCTGGCTATAAATAGTCTGGACTATATATAGCCTAGCCGTGGCTATAAATAGTCTGGACTATATATAGCCTAGCCGTGGCTATAAATAGTCTGGACTATATATAGCCTAGCCGTGGCTATAAATAGTCTGGACTATATATAGCCTAGCTCTGGCTATAAATAGTCTGGACTATATATAGCCTAGCCCTGGCTATAAATAGTCTGGACTATATATAGCCTAGCCGTGGCTATAAACAGTCTGGACTATAAATAGTCTGGCTATAAATAGTCTGGACTATATATAATCTGGCCTATAAATAGTCTGGGATATATAAATAGTCTGGGATATATAAATAGTCTGGGATATATAAATAGTCTGGGATATATAAATAGTCTGGACTATAAATAGTCTGGACTATAAATAGTCTGGACTATAAATGGTCTGGACTATAAATAGTCTGGACTATATATAGCCTAGCCGTGGCTATAAATAGTCTGGACTATATATAGCCTAGCCGTGGCTATAAATAGTCTGGACTATATATAGCCTTGCCGTGGCTATAAATAGTCTGGACTATATATAGCCTAGCCGTGGCTATAAATAGTCTGGACTATATATAGCCTAGCCGTGGCTATAAATAGTCTGGACTATATATAGCCTAGCCGTGGCTATAAATAGTCTGGACTATATATAGCCTAGCCGTGGCTATAAATAGTCTGGACTATATATAGCCTAGCCGTGGCTATAAATAGTCTGGACTATATATAACCTAGCCGTGGCTATAAATAGTCTGGACTATATATAGCCTAGCCGTGGCTATAAATAGTTTGGACTATATATAGCCTAGCCGGGTCTATAAATAATCTGGACTATATATAGCCGTGGCTATAAATAGTCTGGACTATATATAGCCTAGCCGTGGCTATAAATAGTCTGGACTATATATAGCCTAGCCGTGGCTATAAATAGTCTGGACTATATATAGCCTAGCCGTGGCTATAAATAGTCTGGACTATATATAGCCTAGCCGTGGCTATAAATAGTCTGGACTATATATAGCCTAGCCGTGGCTATAAATAGTCTGGACTATAAATAGTCTGGCTATAAATAGTCTGGCTATAAATAGTCTGGCTATAAATAGTCTGGACTATAAATAGTCTGGACTATATATAGTCAGGACTATATTTAGTCTAGACTATATTTAGTCTGGACTATATTTAGTCTGAAGTATATTCAGTCTATATATATTTAA
This sequence comes from Phasia obesa, assembly GCA_949628195.1. NCBI lineage: Eukaryota > Metazoa > Arthropoda > Insecta > Diptera > Tachinidae > Phasia > Phasia obesa. Next base: position 18,357,054 of record OX451219.1, on the reverse strand, counting down.
ATATTTTTAAAAACTGTTTGTGCCAATATAATATTTGCATTATGTGTAATATGATCTAGCAAATCTATATTATATAAAGAAATTTATTTAGTTTTGTTACATTTTTATTAAACTCTTACAGTTGGAAAAGGAATTTTCATTAAAAAAAATAATCCACCAATCAATTTTAAAAATAATAAAAACATAAGGCCAACAGCTGCTAAACGGTCTAGGAGTAATGTTCCTAATAAATGAAAAAGATTTTCAAACATTTTTTTTTATTTTATAACACAACATTTGGTGGTAGGTTATATTTGGGATGAAAGAAATCAAGAAGTTTTTTAAAATATATTTTGTTTGAATGAGATTTTTATTTACATGAAATTTTCTCCTAACCAAAAAAATTTTTACTTTTAAACTTCTTAAAATTTAAAAGTTTTTTGTTAGTAATATTTCATTTAGTGAGTAGCTTAGCTGTGCTGTTTATGTTGTACATATATTTTTTTGCATTTGGTATCCATTTTAGAATTAAAAGGTATTCATTTTATCATTTGCAATCAAGATTAATGAGGTGTAAATGTAGAGTAAAACAAAATTTGAAACGAAAATTTTATAATGGAAACAATCTGTCTTATTGTGGATGTTTTTAATAAAATAAGAAAAATTAAAAGCAATTTTTGCACAAAAAAATGATATATGTAACACATATATCATTTGTAGTAATGTTGCCTTGTACACTCCCGAACAGATGATTAGAGGCATTCACCTTAATTTCGGTTTTTTTTGTCTTGTTTTGAAAAAGAACTTTTCAAATACTGTTGCATAAAGCATTAGTTTTTGTTGTTAATATCTTTCTTATCTTAAGAAAGGTGGTGGTAAATTTTTTTTGCTGTCGACAATAAATTTTAAAAGATATTGCCTATGAAAGCAATTTAGTGTGATCAAGAGTATATGTATAAAATAAAAAGCTAGTACTCGTATATTATTTTACCTTTTATGTAAATGGTGTCGTAAAATAATATTTATTAGATGGATATTTAAGTATAAGTTTTACTACGGTAAAATAACAAATTATAAATGCAAGGGAATTTTATATAAATAATTCTTGCAAAAAAAAACCGACTTCAAAACAGACAAACTTAAAAGCATGTTTCTTTAAGACGGTAACTATTGCGACACCCTGTAATTTCCGAATTCAAATTTTATACTAGTTATAGCGATCGTAGCAATACAGGTTCGTTATAAATTTCAACCTTCTGTCTGTAACGTTTTAAAAGTTTTGTCATATACATCAAATTACATAAACTATTGCGACACCCTGTAATTTATAATTTTAAATAATTATACTTATTATAACAGATATAGTAATGGACATTCTTTCTAATTGTTAAGTGTTTATCAATAACTGTTTTAAAGATAGGGTCATATATATCAAATGACGTCACCTATTGGGACACCCTTTAAATTCAAATTTTAATATAAATACTTTTTAAAGAACACTTTGTAATACAGATTCTTTTTAAATTTTAACTTTGTGTCCATATACATCAAATTACATCAACTATTGGGACACCCTATAATTTCCAATTTTAAATATTTATACTTGTTGTTATTCGAGACATAGTAGTGAACATTTTGTCTATTTTTCAAGTGTTTGTCTATAACGGTTCCAAAGATGAGGACATAATGGTCAAATAACATCAATAATGGGGACACCCTTTAATTTATAGATCCAAGTTTTATACTTGTTTTAATAGCGGACTAAGCAATATAGGTTCTTTGTAAATTTCAACTGTCTATCTATAACAGTTGAAAAGTTTGGCCATATATATTACTTTTACATTAACTATTGGGACACCCTTTAATTTCCAAATTCATATTTTACACTTGTTATTTTAGCGGACTTAGCAATACAAGTACTTTGTAAATTTCAACTGTCTGTCTATAAAGGTTCAAAAGTTTGGCCATATATATATCAAAATAAACCAACTAATGGGACACCCTTTAATTTCTAATTTTAAATATTTATACTTATTATAACAGACATAGTATCGAACATTCTGTGCAACTTTCAAGTGTTTGTCTATAACGGTTCAAAAGATAGGAGAATAAAGGTGAAATTAAGTCACCTATGGGGTCACCCTTTAATTTTTAATTTTATTTTTTAATTACTTTTTGTTGTTGGGAGCTACTGTGATACGCACTTTTTTTAATTTTAAATTGGTGACCTATAATGTTCATAATACACGTAAAAAACATGTATGTTGTATGGGGACACCCTTTAATTTTTAAAATTTTGAACTTCTTTTAAAATGGGACCAATCTGTAGCCATAACCTTTCTAATAGTGCAAAATTTTTAAAATCGGTTCAGAAATGACTGAGTTCTGCGGGCACAAACATAAAAAAAAAGCAACATTCAGACGAATTGATAACCTCCTTCTTTTTTTGAAGTCGGTTAAAAAAAAAGCAACATTCAGACGAATTGATAACCTCCTTCTTTTTTTGAAGTCGGTTAAAAATAGTTTCAAGTAATAAATTTAAGTTTTTTCAAAAACCTTTGTCTTTTCTCAAGATTTCGGCGTGAAGTCTTAAGATATAAATTAAAACTGCACTGGCACGAAAACTTTTTCCTACACCTAATATATTACAATAAGTTTTTTTACAGCAAAGTTTTAAAGTTTCGTTTTAACACTCTGTTCAATTTTTCATTGCCTCTGTGGTTGATAGAACCACAAAAACCACAGCAATTAATTTTAAAATGTTTACAAATATTTTGTTCCACTCAATCAGCATGTCAAACTAAAGGGTTTTGTAATAAGAACGGTTGGTTTTCGATTCGGCTACGTGTCTTAGTAAGCACCTCATCTATAAATAGTATGAAACTCCTGCTTAGTGTTATTCTATTGATATAAGCTAATTGATATTCATATTAATGGTATTTAATGGTAATTAACATACATATTAAAGTGGAAAGTGCCACACCCACTATACCAATTCCGTTATTTTTTAATAAAAAATTTCCTTTCGCAAAATTTGATGACTGCATCTGTTTTAATTTACCCCTTAAACAATGATAAACATTAACTTTGTACGAGAGATGCCACGCCCACTCTCCAAATACTATCTATTTTTTGATATCACGATACGCCCTTGTAGCCAATTTACGAGGATGACTATTGTTCTTTTTTGAGTGAAAGAGTTTACGTATATTTTTTACAATGCTAAATATTTACTTTATATTGAAAGTGCTAGTCCCAGCCTTGGTATCCTCCAGCAGCTAGGTAACGAAGTAACCTACACAAATCGTAAGCAGTCCAGAGATTGTAGTACTTCTATGGATGATAATTTGTATTTTTTTTGTCAAAAAGTTTACTCAAATATTTTAACAAAAATAAGTATTTACTATTTATAGAAATCGCCACGCCCACTATTTCAATATAATATTTTTTGGTATTACTAGGCAGTAGCAATATCAAAGTTACCCACATGAAAATGAAACGGTTCGGCGAATGTAGTTTTTTAGCTAAGGAACTATTTTTTATATAATAGGCCACGCCCACTTTTTCCGATTACTTTTAGTTTTGCAGTGCTTAGTTTGTTTTAAACATATTTGGAAAACTCTACATTTGATGGTCGTTTTAATATAGAAAGATTATTTAGTATTTTTATAAGATGCCACGCCTACTATTTTAATTTCGTTCACGTTTACCTGCGCATCTTTGTATCAAACTCTTTACCATAAAGCCTCTCTATATAATTTTTTTAACTATAAACATTAACAATATAAAAATATTAGTACTGTAGAGAAAGTGCCACGCCTACTTGAAATATAATAATTTTAAAAACAATAATTATACATGAAATGAGAAAACAAATAAAAACAAAAAGTAGCTTTCATTGCTAACCGAAGGTTGGCTTAAGCAACGACAAATATTAGGGGGTAAATATTAAAGTAAAAATATTAATAACAAGAGGGAGGAAGCTTTAAGTAGTGGTAGACTTCATTCTCACCAACTGATGATTGATGATTGAATACAGTTTTCTCGTATTCCTTTATCTGAGTTTGGTTGGTTAAATATATGATGCATACAACTAAGCACTACCCAAAGTATATAGATACGAAGAGTGCTGATGACGGACGTAGCTGTCTAGAAAATGTGCATTCCACTCGTGCTAGTGTCTAAAAATTAAATTTTCCCAATTTTTCTTTAATATTATCACCTAATTTGTAATTTAATTTACTCTTTCTTAGAGAGAATAAAAACGAATTTAAGCTTGATTTAAAATTTCATCTGTAAACAAAAATTATAGCTATTTTTTGGAGATAGCTAGTAAGGCATGCTAAAATTTTTAATAAGATCGATTTACTGGTGCAAGCTGATTATGTGTAGCGTATATTTTAAATGCTTTTTTGTGAACTTGCCCCTAGTTTTAAAAAAGATGTATACTCTCCGTTAAAACCCGTAATAAAGGCTAATTAGTTCCAAGAAGTCGTTTTATAATTTGTAAATCTACCCGAACCTATTGGAGAGTCTTGTATATTTTGCAGTTACATAACTGCAGTGGAAGTGTATGTTGTAACTGTTATTTATTTTGTTTAAAACTATGAATGCCGGTGTCGATGTATTAGTGAGTGTTTATGTGTGTGTGTTCAATGGTTGGTACCTTTGTTTAAATACACAATTATTGCTTTATTACATTTTATTTTTTATTTATTTTTTTTTATGAAAATAAATTTTATATCTTTCAACGTTCATTTGAAAATGAAAGTTAAAAAAAATCACATTTCAGTTATTTGCATAAAAACTGTTTTCTTTGCTGATTTACATGCAGTGTTGTTTTATTTATTTAATTGTTGGAAAAATAAATAGTTAATAATCAATTATGTGCACCTAGTTTAACTCATAGTATATATATTTTTTTAATATACCGGAAAGTGGAAATTATTATAAAATTTTAATTTTCATAAAAGAAAAATATTTTTGCTTTATAAAAGATTTAAAAACATTTTTTAATGTAAAATTGTTCCATTTGACTTTTTGTAAATCAAAACTTTTAAAATAATATGTAAATATTAAAATTACATCGCGTCGCAAAAATGAGCTTTTGTTCTGCCCTATGAACCAAATACACCTTTTCTGAAGGAGAAGAAAAAATAAAAATACACTTGTATCGGCGATTTTCATGTACACGTCAAAAAAATTTTTTATGTATAAAGTATAATGCTCGTAGTGTCCGTCTGTCCGCCTTTGTGAAAGACTTTGGATCGATTTTTAACCCTTTTTCCGTGATCCAATCGAACAGGCAGACTCGTGGAAATGTCTGTAAAAAATAGATTTTTTTTTAAAAATAGATTTTTATCAATTCTTAGATTTTCCTGATTTTTTTTCCAAAAAAAAAAATTTTTTTTTAAATTTTTTTTCCAAAAAAAAATTTTTTTAATATTTTTTCCAAAAAAAATTTTTTTTTAAATATTTTTTTCCAAAAAATTTTTTTTTTTCAAAAAAGAATTGCAGGAAAATCTGAGAATTGAAAAAATCCAGAAAAATCTAGAATGTATATACTTTATGGGGTCGGAAAAGAATATTGTAAAAATTTCACTATAAACTTTCAATAATAGAATAATTATATATTCTTATTCAGGGCATTGAGTAATTGAGTTAAATTAGCTAGTATTTATTAATTTGTTTCTAATCAAATCGCTTTTTAATTCATAGCTCTTATTTTTTCTATCGTCTCTGTCCATAAAATCCACATGTGACCCAATATTAGTGCAAGTAACATAGAAATCTTATAATAAATATTTGTTTCCCCGATATATGGACATATTTTAAATTGTCATTTAATTATAAACGAAAATGATTTTTAAAAAACCTAAAAAATTTTCTATTTGCTCACTTTTGCCACTCACTGTATGAAAATGTTACTTCCAATAAAAAACACAACAAAACGAATTGCAAAAACAATCATATAAAACACTAATCGTTTTTTTAATTTAAAAATCATAAGACCCAGCCTTGCATTTTTTTTGTTGCTGTGAAAAAGTAAAAGTGTGTTTTAAATTTTCTGTTTCACTGAATTGTGTTATTTTTCTGCCCTGTTTGTTGATTGTGATTGGTTGTACGAATGTAAGTGCTTGAATGGATGTCTGTATTATTTAACAAATAATGATAGTAATTATTGGCTTGTTGTTGTATTTTTTTTTTTTTGTTCATAAAAAACATCCCTGTATTTTTTAATATTTTTAATTTAAACAAAAACATACTTCAAAGTTGAGTAGATTTGTTTATTTGTGTTTTTATAATTGTGGCAATTTCATTAAAGTGCCAAAAGAAAAATAAATATTTACAATATTTTTAATAAAAATAATTTAAAAAATAATGTAATTTTTTTTTTAACCAATAAATAGTAAAAGAAAAAAACGCCTGCAGAATTTTTTTATTTATAAATTCTGGGGCGAAAATGAAAAATTTTTTAAATTAAATTAAAAAATTTAATTTCTCTTCAACTTGTCTAGAAGTACATGAAGCATTAAGGCTGTTTGCACCCCACAGCTTTTATAAACAATCACAGTATCTCTAAAGTAAAAGGAAGAAGGGAAGAAGTAGATGCTTATTACAGTCTTTTTGTTTATTATTTTGTGTCATTTTTCATTTAATTTGAATACTCCTTGTAAAGGCTGTTTTACACGATTGCAGAAGTATTACGATATGTGACATATATGAGTAGATGGTGAAAAGCACAAGTGGCACCATCTAAACGTAATGTGTAAAGAAACCGTTCGACTTTAAGCAAAAATGCGGATGAAAACTTGCATTTTTCTTAGTGATCCCAACTTTTCAAAGGCTAATCATGTCAAAAATACCCAAAATTCAGCTAAATATGGACCAAAAATAGAATTAAACACATTGACGACAGCAGGCTACCGACTACAACACAGTGCAACACGGAAAAAAATAACCATATACGGACACCACTACGTGATAAAAGACAAAAAAGTTTTTTTTTATGGACCCTCAAAGATGTGGGGCCTTGATGTCATTTTTGCAAAAAAAAAATGATCATTTCTCAAGCTCATATTTTGCAAACCGTTTGGAATTTTGAATACTCTCTCAGGCAAAGTTGTAGCTCTTGTCATAAAGAACAAAAATTGCGAACATATAAAATCAAAAAAACTTCAAGGTCAAAATCGCAAAAAACTTTAAAAAATTCAATTTTTTTTACCTTTTTTCCCCTGTTCAGATCCATAGGTAGCAAACCGTTCAAAATTCAAGGAAACAATCAACTACAAAAATGAACCTAAGATCTCAATAAACAACTTTCTAGAACATATGAACTTCCTAGGAATGATTCTTAACACCGTTTAGGTAGCGCTTAAGTAGCCGGGAAATTTTTCACTTTTGCGGTGTAGCGGACGTAGTGGTGTCCGTATATGGTTATTTTGCCATGACTTAAAAAATTACACAGTGTGCAATCTGTGAAAACTAAAACACACACGTTTATATAAAAACGAATATTTTGACGCAGCCATCATAGCTAAATGGCAACACGACCACCGTTGTGGCTGTAGCCAACTTATAAATTAAACACATAGACAACATCAAGCTACCGACTACAAACTGTCAAAAATAAAATACACACGTCTACAGGAAGACGATTATTTTAAAACCATCATAGCAACAGGGCTACACAACTACCGTGTGGCTGTAGCCGGTTTCTACATTAAACACATAGACAACATCAGGCTACCGACTACAAGCTGTCAAAAAGAAAATACACACGTCTATAGGAAGACGATTATTTTAAAACCATCATAGCAACACGGCTACACAACTACCGTGCGGCTGAAGCCAGCTTCTACATTAAACACATAGACAACATCAGGCTACCGACTACAAGCTGTCAAAAATAAAATACACACGTTTATAGAAAATCGATTATTTTAAAGCCATCATAGCAACACGGCTACGCAACTACAAGCTGTAAAAAATAAAATACACACGTCTATAGGAACACGATTATTTTAAAGCCATCAAAGCTACATGGCTACACACACGACCAACATTGCAGCTTTAACAAACTTTGGCCAATTTATATTTTTGTATGGGACAATTTTATTTTATTCAACAGAAGAAAATGTCACAAAATTAAAAATGACAAATTGGTTTCAAATTAAAAGGTTTTGGGAAAATATTTTTATTTTTTAAAAAAGTTATTTTATTTTATAAAAAATAAAAAAAAAATGTATTTCTACAACAATTTCAGAGCTTAGTCTATATCTTTCGTATTTAATATAATTAAGTAGCTGACTACACGGCGACAATTCTAGCCAAACGGAATTTGTAGTCATGTAGCTGTGTAGCCGCTCTCGTCTATGTGTTTAACGCATTAGGCCAATTTCTATTTTTGTAAGCAAAAATGATGAATAAAACACATAGACAACAGCGACTATACCTTTACAGGACTACAAAAGCTGTTGGCTACAATCGCCGCTTTGTAGTCAGCTACTTAATTATACTGAGGACGACATCTAAACATCTTAACTTTGATATTGTTGTAGAAATACATACATATTTGACTTTTATAAAAATAAACATTTTCAAAAAATACTTTTGTCATGTCAAAACAAATAAATTTATTTTTTCAAAACCTTTTGATTGCAAATCAAATGAAAGTAGCTGACTACACGGCAACGATTGTAGATGATGGCATATTTTTCTTGTGGCTTTGTAGTCGCTGTCACCGTTGTGTTTTAAGCATCAGTTGATATTACAGAACATTTTGTAACAAGAAGATAAGAATTCAAAGCAGTTCTTTCATTTTTCATTTTACGATACTTTAGTCAACACCAGAGAATGACAACTACAAACCGTTCATTCGTACTCAAAACCATTCAAACGATTAAATTTGTTCGTACACACATATGCACTGTTGATTTTTAATCAATCAACCCATGTGCTTCTTATTGGCTGTGTGATTTAAATCATTGAACGCTTTATATTATTCATTTCGGATTATTAATAAAACCAACCATACGGTTAATTTTCTGGCAATTTTTTTTTTTATTGTGGCGAAGTTTTTTTATGTCTTTGTTCAAATAATTCTTGCACTTTGGTGTTATTCCACACCTGACTGACAATGATTGTTTAAGAAAATAATTGTTCGATCATCAAACTCGCAACTAAACAAAATCAACGTTCATCAGCACGATGTTGATTTTATCCTATGCTGGGTCTTGTTGCGTGACTAAATAAAATTGAAATATATTCGATCTACTGCCAGGCTCATAACTGAATAAAATAATAAAATCAGCGTTATAACGCTATTACCACGATGATGATTTTAGTCAATGCTGAATTCTGTTCGATGATTATAAATGATTAGGAATTTTTGTGTATTATGAAATCGAGCAAAATGTGTAATTCTCAGATCTCTGTCTATAACGGCTTAAGAGAATTGAGTCATGTAAATCTAATTATATCACTAATGGGATCACCCTTTATATTATATTTTTAAATTTAATACTTGTTATAGCGAAAGTGTTAAAACATATTATGTGTTATTTTCAAGTGGCTATAACGTCTCAAGAGAATGCGGTCATATAGGTCACATTAGAAAACCTATGGGTCACCCTTTAGTTTTAGTTTAGTTTTTTCTTGCTATTTTTTTATTGCTGCCTTTTCTACTGATATTCACATCGTGAGAATTTGAGATGCTTGAATTTTACGGCAACAGATACGTAAAAATCAGTTGCATCGGGACACCCTTTAAATTTTTAATTGATAAATTTATTTTTAATGAGACCAGTTAGTGAAAAATTAAAATCGGTTAGAAAGGGCAAAGTTATGCAAACACAATTATATCAAAAAACTAGCTATGCCCACACACGTTCTGTGCGTCCTGACAATATTTGGACTAAACGAAGTTTTCCTTTTGTATTTATAATGTTCACAGATTTAATATCAATTTCTCTGATGATGTTGGAAAAAAATGCCAACGAAACGTGCTAAATACTCTTTTTATTTAAACAAAAAAAACTTGACCTTGAAACTATAGAAAATAAAAATATTTTATTCGATTTTGCTTTGAAAGTAATCCACAACAAATTTTAAGATTTAATTATTTTCTTTATATAAAGGTTATCCATCCCTGGATAAAATTCTAAAATTTATATAAAATTCTAAAAATTACACAGTGCAACACGGAAAAAAATAACCATATACGGACACCACTACGTGATAAAAGACCAAACAAAAAAGACCCCTGTCTCTCAGTTTTGCCCAAAGTCCTCCAGGTTTTTTTTTATGGGCCCTCAAAGATGTGGGGCCTCGATGTCATTTTTGCCATAAAATGATCATTTCCTCAAGCTCATATTTTGCAAACCGTTTGGAATATTGATATACTCTCTGAGGCAAAGTTGTAGTTCTTGTCATAAAGAACAAAAATTGGTAGCGCTTAGGTAGCCGCAAAAGTTTTTCAGCGCTACCTAAACGGTGTTAAGAATCATTCCTAGGAAGTTCATATGTTCTAGAAAGTTGTTTATTGAGATCTTAGGTTCATTTTTGTAGTTGATTGTTTCCTTGAATTTTGAACGGTTTGCTACCTATGGACCTGAACAGGGGAAAAAGGTAAAAAAAATTGAATTTTTTAAAGTTTTTTGCGATTTTGACCTTGAAGATGAAGTTTTTTTTTTAATTTTATATGTTAACAATTTTTGTTCTTTATGACAAGAGCTACAACTTTCCCTCAGAGAGTATATCAAAATTCCAAACGGTTTGCAAAATATGAGCTTGAGTAAATGATCATTCTTTTATCACGTAGTGGTGTCCGTATATGGTTATTTTGCCATGACTTAAAAAATTACACAGTGTATTATTGTAAAGCACTGTAGAAGACAGACAGGAAATGAGTTACTCATTATTTTAAAACAGCGTCATCTGTTGTGCAACATTGCTTAAAATATATTGCTGTCAAAAATAAAAGATGCCTCAAAGTATGCACTACCTTTATGTCGTTAAAAAAAAAATCGGCGTATTTTCACTGTTTTTTCTCCTCTTTATCTTGGAAATAACACATTTTTTTCGGAAAAAATGTATCCTATAATAGAATCAGGATACTAAGATACCTCCTCACAAAATTTGGTTAAAATCCTTCCAGTAGTTTATACGTGATGCGAACACAAAAAAAAAGAAAGACAGACAGACAGGAAATAAGTTACTATTTTATTATATGTATAGATAAAGACGAATTGGTTACCTTCTTCCTATGTCGGTTTACAAGGCATTCTGAAGGATATCAAGCTAAACGACATTAAAGTGTTGGCATAGTCATTTATAAACGTTTTGACTTTATAATAAAGACTCCTTTTATGACTTTTTTCTCTTCAAACAGTTTAAAAAGTTGTTAAATGCTCAAAGCAACTTTATTTTAATTCAATACCTTTTGCTTTTATTGCTATTGTTGTTGTTAGAAAAAAAAACTGATAAAACAACATCAGCTGCAAAATGGAAAAACTTTTAAACTTTTTTAAATCAATAAAAATAATAAATGTAACATGAAAAATGTTTAAAGTTTTAAGTTTAATATTTAATGGTTTTTTGAAACAAAATATGAAAGAAAAAATGATCACGTAAATGTTTTAAAAAGACGTGACCTGTAATAAAGACAAAATTAAAATCAAAAGAAAAATATCGTGGGTCAATCGTTAGCAATAACACTAGGCTGCAAATGCAATTGAATGACGATGGTAAATTGAACGTAGAAGATTCCAAATGAATTTGGTTTCCTAATTGAATTCTAACATCTGACTTTATTGCTTGGAATGGTAGAAAAAGAAATAGACCAGTTTTACTAAGTTTAGAATAATTGTCCTGTTAGTTTTTTTTCTCTTCATCCAAAAATACCTTTATTTTATTTAAACTGCCCTCAAATTATTGACTACAGCGATTCTACCACTGCACAGTGGGGACTTTTGAAAAATAAATGATAATAAATCTGAAATTTCAAGACTGTTGGTTGGATTTATCTGTAGTTTGGAACAAGTTCAACAAGAGGAGTCAGGCTTTATAAAGCCTGAATTCTTAGCCTTATAGGCTGATAAGATTTTTTTCTGCAAAATTATCTAAAAATATCTATATGAGAGATACGGTAAAAATTCAAAAAATTCATTCTTATTTTTTGAGAAAAATTTAAAGCGTTTTATTTAGTGTTAAAATCCAATAATAATTAAAAATATAAAAATTAAATTTTCCCAATTTTTCTTTAAAATTATCACCTAATTTGTAATTTAATTAATTCTTTCTTAGAGAGAATAAAAACGAACTTAAGCTTGATTATAAAATTTCATTGTATGTAAAACATAAACAGTTCGACTAATAATAATTAAAATTAAAAAAAAATAATTAAAGAGTCTCAGAGAAGTTTTTAAGGCCGAGGTAATCAACTTCGGTCCACTATAGCTTTTTGAAAGACAACACTACATAGGAATCTTATTGCTTGTCTTCAGCAAAAACACCCAGAGTCTGTGGTTGGCCGCAAGCCCAGACTAATAGACTAGCAAACACCTAAAGTCGGTACCCTTCTACAAATATATAATTTTAGAAGAGGAAAATTCCTCCCAAAAGGGTGGACCAAAAACTTCATGTATCATGGCGAAGCAGAAGAGATTCTTCTTCTTCTTTATAAAGCTGTGTTTCTGGTCAAGCTAAGGTACAAAATCCGAACATATATTAAGTACAGTCTACCCATGATGGGGCTGTAGCATATCAACTTCAATTACACAGTGCAACACGGAAAAAAATAACCATATACGGACGCCACTACGTGATAAAAGACCAAAAAAAAGACCCCTGTCTCCCAGTTTTGCCCAAAGTCCTCCAGGTTTTTTTTTATGGGCCCTCAAAGATGTGGGGCCTCGATGCCATTTTTGCAAAAAAATGATCATTTACTCAAGCTCATATTTTGCAAACCGTTTGGAATTTTGATATACTCTCTGAGGCAAAGTTGTAGCTCTTGTCATAAAGAACAAAAATTGTGAACATATAAAATCAAAAAAACTTCATCTTCAAGGTCAAAATCGCAAAAAACTTCAAAAAATTCAAATTTGTTTACCTTTTTTCCCCTGTTCAGGTCCATAGGTAGCAAACCGTTCAAAATTCAAGGAAACAATCAACTACAAAAATAAACCTAAGATCTCAATAAACAACTCACTTACGGGAGAAGGCTTTATAATATCTCAATGTTGAAGTAAAGAAAAAACAAATGAAATTAAAAAATTTTCGGGAAATTTTTCACTTTTGCGGCTACCTAAGCGCTACCTAAACGGTGTTAAGAATCATTCCTAGGAAGTTCATATGTTCTAGAAAGTTGTTTATTGAGATCTTAGGTTCATTTTTGTAGGTGATTGTTTCCTTGAATTTTCAACGGTTTGCTACCTATGGACCTGAACAGGGGAAAAAAGGTAAAAAAAAATTTAATTTTTAAAGTTTTTTTTGCGATTTTGACCTTGAAGATAAATTTTTTTGATTTTATATGTTCACAATTTTTGTTCTTTATGACAAGAGCTACAACTTTGCCTCAGAGAGTATATAAAAATTCCAAACGGTTTGCAAAATATGAGCTTGAGTAAATGATCATTTTTTTGCAAAAATGACATCGAGGCCCCACATCCTTGAGGGCCCATAAAAAAAACCTGGAGGATTTTAGGCAAAACTGGGAGACAGGGGTCTTTTTTTTTGTCTTTTATGACGTAGTGGTGTCCGTATATGATTATTTTGCCATGACTTAAAAAATTACACAGTGTGTTATCATATGTTCGTAATAAAAATCGATTAAGGTGATGTGTGTAGGCTGTCTTAGGAAATAAGATTGAGAAATGATAAAAATGATAAAATCAATGAACTCCAAAACATTAAGTAATTTTTTTTTCTTTTCTTTAATTTTTCTCAGTTTTCATTACTAATTGCCAGTAAACAAACTTTGAATAGGATGGTTTCTTAAACTTTACTTTATGCTGCCGCTCTTTACTTTATACATTAATTGTCAAATATCATTATCAATAATTCCTATACCTTCACTTTTAAGGTCGAACGTCTAGTTTGGAAAAACACATAATTTTATAATTTTAAAAAACCAAATATCGCCTGAAAAATTATCCTGCAGCACAGTGTAACTGTTACTGAAAATTTATTTTTATTTTTATCGTCTCTTTGGGTAAATTTGCTATCGTTGACCTCAATTGTGGTTGTGGAAGAAAAACGGCAATTTGTTGGAAACATTTTCAAAATCTCTTCTAATACTTTTTTTAAACATTTAAACAGACAACTTTGGAATACAAAACAAAACTAGAAAACAAAATTAATAATAAAAATGTTATAACTATAAAAAAAAGATGGATAAGGAAGCAGGTCGCTACTTCGTATTTGGTACCCCTATCCTCGAATAATTTCTCATTGACTGCTGAATTCCTTTATATTAGATTTTTTTTATTTTTTGGGGCGATACCGAAGCAGACCACTAACTTCATCAGTCCCTTCGTTTCTCAATGATTTCTGGTATCTGACTGGAAATTTAAGAATACCTCACTTTTAATGCACCTCCATTTAATATGTGTATGTCCGTGATTCAAAGCCATTGTTAACATTTTTCCAGGCACAGTCGGCAAGTATCTTCCTACCTCGATTTTAAACTTGACCAGATAATACTTGAGAGTTCGTGAGCAGGTATCCAGAAAATATCCAAGCTCCTTTTTGGTCTTCCTGCCAACTTGTAGAGAAAAATTCCTCGGACAGATAGACTAGCACACTACCTACTAGCCCACCGCGCACCACATTTATATCACTTAGTCCTTTAGCTTGATTTGATTTAGGCTAAGAAGTAACTAGCTCTTATGTATTATCTTTTTGACGATATCTTCGCCATTTATGAACCGATATTACGGACTAACAATAGCAATATTTTATGAAATTATGGCTGACAGATTGGTGGCTTTTATTTTAGCTTTGACAAAATTGATTTCAACATCCGCTCGGTTGGAACAAATCGACTTTCCTATGAATATATATACTTTATGAATATTGTAAAGATCAGAAATGATATTACAAAAATTGCAAATGGAATAATATATGTACGTTAGCTGGCGTAGGACGAAAAATTCACACCATAGTTTTTTCGAGTTTTAAAAATACCCCCTCTGGAAAAATAGTAGATAACTTTATGGCAAAATGGAAAAACGAAAAAATCAAAGATTAGCAAGGTTTCCCACCACTTCACCAAATACACGGAGGGCGTTGTTTCTAGGCAACGACAGATGGCAGCCATATTATCCTCGGACCGGCTACAGCAGACTAATCAACCGATTAATGAAACAATCGATTAACGAAACTGACACAAGGCAAAATAATAATAGACTAAATCCTTAGGGCAACGCTAAAACATGTGCAATACATCATGTATGATGGAGATGCTTTGTTGAAACCATATACTCCCAAGAGGGGTTAATGGATAAAAAAAATAACTTGTTTTAATTATAAACTTTAAACTATTTATTTTGCATTTAGATAAAAATTTCTTTATACTGAAATTAATAATGTGCTAAGAGCCCCCTTAAAACGGCCATTAAGTTATCTGCTATTTTGTAGAAAACCTTTACAAGTTCAATTTAATGGAAATGTATTAACTACTGCTTGAAAAGTTATAGTTAAATCTATAGACCATTTGTATGTTCATTAGTTAATTTCAAAGAACTAATAAGTTTTTAAACAAATACATAAATAACTTTACAAAGTATTGAACATATACATACACACAGTTCCATAATAAACTCATCTAAATATGCGAAAAAAAGGGAAACAAAATGACCTTCCTAGACTAGAAAGTCTATATGTTTCGTATCTCATTCAAACCATAAAACACTGAGTTTGTTCAGTTTTTCCCAACAACTAAGCGCTTATAAATTTACACACACGTACACATATGTACTCGTATATTAACTTACGCATATGCACATACGAGTATTTACGCTGTGGTAATACCAAAAAGGCCTTCTGACTTCAGGCCTTTTTAAGACATGCTTAGACTTTCTCCCTTTACGAACCTCATTTTTCTGTTCCTTTTAAAGAAAACCTTTAAGAAGGCCTTGGACTCTCCCTTCTAAGAGATCAAGTACACATTCCTATTTCCCTTCTCTTAGAAAGGAAGTGTGATGTTCTATTTTTATATCTGTCAATTTTGTGTGGCAAAAACATAATTTTCTATTTTGAGATCTCTCAGTTGTAAAAAATAAAACTTTATTTAATGGTCCTTAATTTAATTGAATACTTGTCATTTGTTATTACTTTGTAGAGGGTTACCGAAGCAGACCACTCACTAACTTCATGGGTCCCTTTTAGACCCCTTCGTTCTTAAATCATTTCTGGTATACGACTGGAAATTTACGAATACTTTTCGAATTACTTTCATTGAGTCTCGTGCTGCTACTAGCCTTTTACTCTCCACTGTAGTGATTTCAGAATGGCGACTGATACATTTCGATATTCTTCCTCATCACAGAGTCTATGGTTATTGCTAACATTTGTTTAAGGCCAGGTCTCCACATCCAGCATCTCCTTATAATATGTGTCTGGCCGTGTCCAAAGTCTTTTTTTATGCTAGCCTTTTTCCAGGCTCATTATGCAAGTATCGTCTTAACACGATTTTTAACTTTTACCAGATAATTCTTGAGAGTCCGTAACCTGTCACTAACCCATTTAACCTTTTGTAGGCACCCACCTAGATTATATCTAAGCTCCTTTTTGGTCTTCCTGCCAACTTGTACTGAACAATACCAAAGTCTTCGGTGGGAAACAAACTCACAACCCCAGACTGCTAGGCTAGCACACTACCTACTAGACCACTGAGGCACCCATCCGTTCCATTGAAATGCCTTGATAGACTGTTTGATAGTGCGATAGTTTATGAGTCAGGGGGTGTGGATTCGAATCTCCCAAAAAATTAGGAAAAAATTTTAAATATTTCATTTAAAATAAACTTAAAATATTTCGTATTTAATTATTTTTATTTTCAAGCTTTAGGTCGTTAATTATTTTTATTTTTATTCTCGATATTTCGCTACTCCTTTGTGTAGCATCATCAGGAAAAATTAACGTTATGAAAATTACAATTAAAAAAGTATTTCGTTTAGAATAAACTTAAAAACTGTACAACGGAATAAAAAAAACAATTTTTGGAATTTGTGTAAGCCGTTCTGTCTGTCTGTGTTTGCATCACGTAAAAACTGCTAGATGAATTTTAATAAAATTTTGTAAGGAGGTACCTTATTAACTCGGTTCAAGTATGGAGGGCAATTTTAAACACTATTTACAGAACTCTATAATAATTTTAAAATTTCATATATAGCCTATGATTCCAGTGTAATTACCCAGAAATGGGTACCTTTATATAATGTAAATAAAGTGTGGTTAAATTTTAATGGGACGATGTTGAGTTTGAATAAAACACAAATTATTTAGTAAATTATTGTCATTTCTTTTTATTTTGATAATATTGGTATGGTTCAATTATGTATAGAACAAAATACCGACGAAATGGCCGGCGCGAGCTCGGCGACATACCTCCATCCGATGCTCTAAATTTTCGATGACGCTGTGAGGCATAATTGAGGTTCTATGCCGTTAATGTGCCGAATTATCTCATCCCTTAGCTCTTGAATTTTTGCTGGCTTATCGACGTACACCTTTTCTTTAAAATAACCCCAAAGACCGAAGTCCAACGGTATTAAATCACCTGATCTTGGCGGTCAATTGACATCGCCATCACGTGAGATAATATGGCCATTGTTTCATTAGCTGTGTGGCAAGTGGCACCGTCCTGTTGGAACCACATATCGTCCACATCCATATCTTCCAATTCGGGCCATAAAAAGTTCGTTATCATCTCACGATAGCGAACAACATTCACAGTAACTACCCGACCGGCCTCATTTTAGAAAAAATACGGCTCGATGATTCTGCCAGCCCATAAATCCTACCAACCAGTCACTCTATGGGTGCATTGATTTTTCGACAATCACTTTTGGATTTTAATTCGTCCAAATGCGGCACTTCTGCTTATTGACGCATACACTGAGGTGAAAATGTGACTCATCACTGAAGATGATTTTCTTCGAAAATTGATCATCCAACGTTGCCATTTCTTGCCACCATTCTGACCATTGCTCCATTGTGTATCTTTCCATGGTTCAAATTGAAAAATGTCAAATTAAGTGCAGAAAAAACACTCCGCAAACTATAAAAAAATAAGTTTTTACAAATTGAACCCTAAGACTAGTGAATTTTAGCAGCATAATATCTCTGTTTAGATTCTGCCCAGTATCGGAGATATATATTTTGATATATTTAAAAATTTTGATTTTTCGAAAAAAAAAAAAAAAAAAAAAGTTTTAAAGTGGAACCAATAAGTATTTAGGGAAGACATGAATCGGTCACGGGCATAGTGAAATTAGCCTAAGACTAGTCGATTATAGCAACATAATTTCTATGTCCAGATTCTGCCCAGTATCGAAGATATATATTTTAAAATTTTAATTAAAAAAATAACAAAATGAAAAAAAATTTAATTTTAAAGTGGATCCAATGGGTATTTAGAGAAGGCATAAATCGGTCACCGGCATAGTGGAATTATCCTAAGACTAAAAGATTCCAGCAACATAATTTCTACGTCCTATAACTCCTATACTGAGCAGAATCAGAACGTAGAAATTATATTGCTGGAAACTACTAGTCTAAGGCTTTAAATTGTAAAAACATATTTATTTACAGTTTGTGGAACGCAGTTAATAGAGAAGTGGAACATATTTCACTCACGAATTCATATTAACATCCTTAGTAGAAGCGAGAGTGAAAGCCCTGCTTCGCAATGAATACCTGTGTAAAAAAAGATATGAGTATAGAATGCGGCCTTGTGCCGCCTAAAGAAGGAGTAAAGAGGCCTTCTAGGAGGCCTTCATACTGCTTCATTTTACCACTGTCTACTTACTAATATGCACATGCGAGTATTTATGTACTGATAGCCAAGATTTAATGAATATTGGCGTTTGTTTTTCTTCTACACTCACATGATTTTAAAATTGTGTGCGCGGTGGCACTTAATGTAACTGTGTTGCAATCCATGAAATAAATTTTTTATTTTTTTCATTTTATTTTCATTTAGATTAGAATACATGAGAGTTTGAATGTGATTAAAATTGAATAAATGCATTTCAATAAGTGAGCCGAACTAAATGATTTTTTAATAATTTTCTGTCCATTGCTACAAATGGAGACGAGGCAGAGATGGACTTTTGTTTTACAAACTTAACAGGACCAAACACATATGTATAGGTTTACACTCTTAGCGTTTTCGAATGTAAAATTTTACACAGAGAACAACTCGTTGTTTTATACTGGAATGAAGAATAACTAAACTATTTGTCTGCTAGTGAGATCTTTCGCACATACTTTTCATAATGAGGGGCCATAATGTGGATGCTAAATTTTTCGAAGTGGCGGTCACATAACTAATCTGTTCACCATGGACGCATTAATAATACAGGATAAAATTATTTAATCAAAATTTTATCTTAATTGTATTCGAAAAATCATTTTCAGCCATGATGACTATTTCCAGATGAATGGGTACCAGAGAATAGCAACGGCTTCATACTAAACAGTTGCATGAGCAAGCGCATAGAATAAGTGTGTTCATAAACGCATGAGCAAGTGGTCATACTCGAACACAAATTAGCTTACTGAACACACTCTTATTCATATCAAACTACTACTGAGCAAACCTCTGTTTGTATCATAAATGCAATAAGCTGAGTTAAACGAACTTCGAAATACTCAGTGTGTTTTTTTTTTTTTTGTTGTGTAGAACTTTTGGATAAGCCTTGCGCAAGTGCGTTTTTTTGTATTTCTTAAGAAATGAAAACGTAAGTAACGTTATTAAAAAATTCTGTGTTTTTTTGTTTGTCACTCGAACTGTGTTCGTATTTCACTCAAACATAAATTTGCTTGCACTCGCCCAAGTTTATTGTTATTATGTTCAATATGTATTCAAACTTGCTTATGAAAAGTCTGCAAGCTGATCGCATTTAGCTCGTTGGTTTTCGTTGCTTATTATTGTCCACTCGTCGTTACTCATGTGCAATGAATTGACATGAATTCAATGAAATATTATAATGAGCGTCTTATGAGCTGGTCTAAATATCACCCAAGGTCATACGCCTAAACACCACCAACACCTCAAAGCTCAAAATAAACAATATCGAGCTTGAAGACTTTCAATCCTTTACGTACTTAGGCAGCATTATATCCACTACAGGTGGCGCACGAGAGGATATTACAAATCGCATCAACAAGGCAAACCAAGACTTCGCGGCACTACAAAGGTGTGGGCATCTCCTCAAATCCACTTAAAAACCAAACTCCACCTTTTCTCCTTAAGTGTGCGATCAGTTCTTCTTCTCTATGGTTCTTAGTCATGGAACACCACCTCGAACGATTTACAGGCTCTACAGGTGTTCATAAACCGGTCTATGCGAAAGATAATAAGGATTATTTGGCCGAACGTGATCTCAAACACAGAATTATCCAATTAGCAGAGAGGAAATGGAAGTGGATTGGCCATATTATAAGGGGACCTAAAGACGACATAGTGAAGATAGCAATATCGTGGAATCCCAAAGGTAGCAGGAGAAGGGGCAGACCTGCTAATACATGGAGGAGAAAAATAGAAGCAGAAGTTGGCCAGAAAAGATGCAGAGGGCGCACAAGAGATCAAACTGGAGGAACTTTGTTGCAGCCCTTTGTTTCACACTAGGAAAGGAATAAATATATATAATGGTTTTAATTAGCTTCCGACGAAACTGTAATTAATTTTTTAATTGATTCAATTATACTCTTAGAATATTATAGTCTACCAAACTAGTAAATAATTGAATCAATTAAAAATTTAATTAAATTTGTATCTGAAACCAATTAAAACATTTAATTGGAGCAAACACTTTTTTTCTGTGAATAAATAATTTCTTGTGCTAAAATTTTCCATTAATTGAATTGATTAAAAAAAAAAAACTAAAAATTTAATTCAAAATAATGTTTTATTTTTTTTTAAACTCCTGCATGTTGCAGCATGCATGGATGAATGGGGAATAGTTTTGTTTCTTTTGCTTTTAAATTTTCATTGTTCTGGCAACTAGTTTCATATTCTTTTGTCCATCATTTGCATTGTTTCAAAAATAAGCTCTAGAAAGTATTTAGTATTTTAAACAATCCTGTTGTTGTTTGAAGAATTTTTAATTTGTATCAATTTTTATTTGTGAAACAAAATTTGTGGATTGTATTTCTTGGCTTAGATTAAGATTTTAATGTTTAATATTTTAAAGTTTAAATGTAAGGCTCTTCGGGAAGTAGTTGCTGGGGTTCGGCTCTAAATCTCGTAAAGGGCGATTTAGTCCGGTTTGCTGTTACACTTCAACAGAAGCACCTGTTGCGTGTCAGAAGTTTAGATAGTCTCCAACTCGTATAGAAGGGGTATGAGAATGGTCCTGCCAGCCATGTTCTAGAATTAAAGGGTTCGCAGCAACAAAGTATTAACTCCAAATTTTATGATTTTCGGGAAAGTAGGAAAAAACTGGCTCAATAATGAAGAATGTACATAAATCCTTTATTTCCTTTTTTTAAAGCCTTTATTTCCAGCCAAATATTTGTCATCTAAAAATAGAGTAAAACTTATTGTGTCGCTTTAATAAAAAAAATATACCAACACTTCATGCACTGACGTTAATCTGTATAACACTTACAAAAAATATTATACTGACAAAATAAAATTAAAAATCAAGGGATTTCGAAAAAGACCTAGTATAGGTTAGGTTTGGTATATATTTTTGGGTGTATAAAAGAGTGTACAAAATCCTCTTCGGGCCACATTTATTTATGTAATTTTCCTTTTCAGATTTACTGGCATGATAATATATTTTTGTAGCTGCTAAATTACCAGGATGTGTTGAGTCAGCGCAAGACTCCAGCATGCCAGCGCGGTCAACCATCAAGAGCCAATATGTAAGTTAAACTTATTTGTTTTCCAAAACAGCTGCTACAAATGGATTAGGAAGGATAGAGCTAATTAGTTGTAGACCTTCACTCGGAGACCCCTTTGGGCCATTGTGATTCCCATTGGTTTCTTATCAATCCATTGGCCCATAGTGAACCCTTATTTCCAATTTGGCGAGTTGGTTTCGTCATCTGTCATTGTCATTTGATTCCTATGATGAATCTGCCAGTTTACACTCCGCAAAATATTTTAACTCATCGTGATATCGATCGTCCAGCCAACAGAGTGAGTGACTTTGCAGTCTTGGGCAATGACAGACAATGTGCTGCAGAGTTTAATTCTGTAAACATTTGAATGGCCATTTTCCTAAAAAACTCGGCCTAGTTCTCACCCTAAGAAAGCTGCTGTCTAAACCTGTTAGTATGTTAGTTATGTGACCTTCCTAAGTCACTTGGGGATTAAGACCCTGAAATCCTCTCCACTTTACCTCGAGTGCTTAGTTTTATTTATAATAAATTTATTAAGCTGTATATAGTAATGGATGTTCAGTGGCTGCAGCACTCTTTCCTAAATCTAAGAGTTCATTGGAGAACACATCCTCGTCAGTCTATCAGCGATCTCATTTCTATCAACGCTGCAATGACCCGGTACCCATACAACATAACCTTAATACCTTATGTATTGACATTAAGAGCATGTTCGCGCTTGCCTATCAGCTTTCAGTTAATGTTATGAGTTTTCAAGATTTTTAGCCCTGTTGGAAAAAGGATCTATTTCTTATTGCAAATATGAGTTTTTAATCAGATTTTCTCTAATCGCCATGCTATAATTAAAAAATAAAAGTATTTTTAATACTTCAACATTTACTTTAGTACTGTGCAGTTGAAAATGCAGGGTTTAACAGGGATCGGAATAGTTGAAAATTCACTTTTTACCAGGGTTCGGAAATTTTAATTCATGAGCATTTTAATTGATTGATGATAAATGAGATTTCCAACATTTTATATTTTTTTCATGTTCATAAATGAATAAGAAAAAATTCTATGCCTACGATCAAACATTAAAGAGATTAACTGGTTGTTTATTTTTAGCATACATACATGAACGGTGATAAATGAGGAATATCCGTATTTAGCTCATTCTCATTAATGCTCTTTTACATAAATGTTTGTACATTTTTTTTTCATTAATGAACGTTTTCATTTGTGTTTTTGTTCATTTATGAAATTTCTCATAAATGACATTTCTAAAATACTTACTGCTACACCGGCAGTTGCACATTTCAAAATATGTGTATATATTCAAAATATGTGTATATACATACACATACATTCATACATATGTACATACATTTCTGAGAATGCTTAATGCGAACATTTTTCTACGATCTTTTCATTTATGAAAAATTAACAAAATTGTAAATTCTCATATATGAGCACTGGCGTGAAAAACAAAATATTTTTTTATTTATTCACTTTTGAATAGAAAGAAATAAAAAACATAAATCATCTCACTTACAAATGAACAAATGCAAAATATTTTCTAAACACTTACACATGTATGAAAAGAACCAGAAAAAAATAAAAATGACATATACATGATTGAGCAGTAAGTGAGCATTTCGGTACTCTGCTTTTTATCTTTAATACATTTTGCATCTTTAATATTAAAGTTTTATATTACATATGTTTAACGTACTCTTTCTTTTTCCTTTAATATTTAACATTTTTCTTTCACACACACACACACACATAATTTATAAAATAGCTGTACAA
Source organism: Phasia obesa (assembly GCA_949628195.1). Taxonomy (NCBI): domain Eukaryota; kingdom Metazoa; phylum Arthropoda; class Insecta; order Diptera; family Tachinidae; genus Phasia; species Phasia obesa. The sequence continues at coordinate 18,333,210 of OX451219.1, read as the reverse complement.
TAAGCCATTATCACATAGTTCCGTTACCAGACTTCCGTGGTCACATAATCATAACTTTTACAAAACTATTAACCTGTTTAAATACTTAATTAACCCTTTTACATCTACAGGGACATATTATTACACTTACATTAAACGAGTTGAAGCTTGGTGTTTAAGAAATGTGGGCAGATAGGATACCCCCTCCTAAAAAGTAATTATCTTAAATCTAGAGAGTTGCAATAGTGTCATTCTCTAAATTTGACACAGGGTTTTCTGAGAATAACGTGCGATTTCGGGTTAAAGTTTGACCATATTTCTAATTACAAATTTTTATTTTATATTTTGACGACAGATATTTATGATTTTTATATCCAAATATTCGTGCAAAGTTCAATGCGCCTCCTCTTTGGAGATGTGTAGCGCCTTCTCATTTACTTTCATTCTCTGTTCGTGTATTATTATTCAATGGATTTAATTGACCACAAGCAGTACCCGCCACGTCTTGTGCGTCCTGACAATATTTTTTTTCGATTTTGCTTTGAAACTACTCTACACCTAATTTTAAGACTCTTACTTTTATAGTGTTTTAAATATAATTTATGTATTTACTTCATATAGAGATACCTATCCCTGTATAATTACTCAGGAATAAAGGCTTTATATAAAATTTTAAAATTTTTTAGGAAATTCTAAAATTATTGTAGAGTTTTGTAAATAGTGTTTAAAATTTCCCACTGACTAAAATAAAAGGTGATGCCAAGTTTGCAGTACCATTGAATAGGTAAAATTTCGTCCTTTCACTACTTTTCTCTATTTTCTCTTGGAAATGAGATATTTTTACGGGGAAAATTACCCTATATTTGAATAAACATACCAAGGTACTTCCTCATTTTATTTTATTAAAATTCTTCCAGTAGTTCTAACGTGATGCAAAAACTGACAGATAAACAGACACAATTTCTAAAAATTAGAGTTTTGTATTTCATTTCGATTAATATCTGTAGCAGCTGGCGTGAAGTACTTTTTTAAGGTGACCTTAATAATGGAACTTAGTGAGCCACTTTTTAGCCATTGAAGTTGATGTTGCAGAAGCCAACTAGCATTTGTTAAGGCTTTCTTTATTAAAACCTTTTGTTAAGGTTTTTATAAAATAATGTTCATTCAGCCTACTGTGGGGTATTTTGCCAACCTAGCCGGATTTGAGGCTAAAAATTAAATTTAAGAAATGTATAAAATTAAGTACGCAGATCGATAGACTATAAAATTCCACATCTTATAGTGAATTTTTAACGGTTTTACTTGCGATTTGTCGTTTTGGGACACTGTTAAAATCACGAAAGTTGAGTAAATTGCATACGTTTTTATTGCCTTTTTAAGATTTTGAGAGGTTTGCAATATACTTTTTTGTAACTAATATTAATATTAACAGCTACTTACACATATTAATTTTTAGAAAAATTTTATTTATATTTTTATTCGAAATTAAAAAAAAATTTTTTTTTTGTTCACTTTTTTGTAAAAAAAAAAAGTGAAAAGGTTGTTGAGAATGAGGGCCGTCGAGATCCTAAAAATGTTATATATCACTATAAAATTTGCGAACTCTACTTTTAGACTGTAGAAAAAAAAAAAACGTTGCGCGATTTTGTGCAATTTTTTGGCGTTTTTTTACCAAATTTTACATTTTTCTGTTTTCGCTCATCTTGCCCAGGTAGATACGAGTAAGAAACCTTTTTGTCGTTCATAAAATTTTTTTGGTTTCCAAGTTGTTTTAAATAAATTAATTGTTATTATTTTAAATAAGATTTATTGTTACTAACATAAATAATGTATTATCTGTGCATACATATAATAAAACTGTGATTTTTTAGCTGTCTGTCTGTCTGTTTGTGTTCGCATCACGTAAAAACTAGTGGATGAATTTTAATAAAATTATATAAAGAGGTACTTTAGTATCGTGTTTCAAATATAGGATATTTTTTTCCCGTAAAAATATCTCATTACCATTATAGAGAGAGAGAGAGAACAAGTAGTGAAAGTACACAATTTTACCGATTCAATGGTACTGCAAACTTGCCAGCAACTTTTAGTTTTGTCAGCGGGTAATTTAAAACACTATTTACAGTAATGTACAATAATTTTGGAATTTTACACAAATTTTAGAATTTTAAATTAAAAACCTATGTTTCTGAGTAATTATCCAGGTATGGGTACCTTTACATAAACCATATCTGAAGCTCTTAAAAGAGTCTTAAAGTGGATTACTTTCAAAGCAAAATAAGGACGCTGACAAAGTAAAAAATTACAAAAATTAATTTTATTAATATTTTTCTCTTCGACATAAAAGCTTAAAAATGAATATTTTTTGTAGATTTTTTTTTGCAATTATTTATTTAATGTATCTTCAATATAATTGAACTATCAATAATTACTCATATCTTAAGTCTAAAAAAATTAATAAATATACTTGTTAAGTCTAACCTAGACAAAGAAAAAATTTATGTTTTACGGTTACTGTTATTTGCGGGTCATCTCTCTGATGTACGGCTGAAAGAAGCAGTGTCCCTCCTTCTTAGTCGAATGTACCCAGAATCATTTAGTATGTTACGGGCCAGCGAATTCGAATGAGTTTCAGGCATTTTTAAATACCTTATGGCAAGTTTCGCTATTTCTGGTTTAACTAATGGCACGTTTAGATCTTTACGGATGTTCGAGTTTTTATTATACCAAAGAGCAGATGTAATCATACGAAGAATCTTATTTTGGCGCCTTTGTATTTTTTCTACATTGCTAGCTGAGGCAGTGCCCCGTAATTGTATACTATAACACCAAATTGGTTCTTGAATTGACTTGTATAATAATAGCTTGCAATCTAAAGCGAAAACGGAAATTAGCAACAAAAAAAAAATAAAAAAAATAAAAAAAAAATTCACATGGATGTTTCGGGGGGTTGGATTGGAGGAATACTTCCCCATGCCCATAAAAACTTGAAAATTTTATTTTTATGGTATTCAGGCATATGTAATGCATTTCTTTTAATAATTACATTATTTTTGCAAATAATATTTTATGTCACCGCACACAAAAGTGGGCGTGGCGGAAAATGGTATTTTAGAATCTTTAGGGTCCAAGTTATGGTTTTTAAACATTCGCTGACTATAAAAGTTGCATTTGCTGAAAAAAAAACTATGGGAAAACTTAAAAAATAAAACTGGAATGGCCTACACTCAGCTTTACCATACCCAATGGAAACAGATATTTTTATGGATATATTACATAAAGAATAAAATTTTGAATTATATTCGAATTGAAAAATTAATTATTTTCGGTTTGGGGTGTTAAGTAAACTACCCCTTGCCCCTTCCTGATTATGCCCAAAATTTATACAGCTCTTCATCTCTATAAACCAAAGGTACATACTAAATTTAATATGTCATACGGTATTACCTGTAGAGCGTTTACAAAATTTGGGGGTAAAGAAACTACTACCCCTTGCCCTATCTCGATTATGCCCAAAAACTGTACAGCTCTTCATCTCCATGTACCAAAGGCATATACTAAATTTAATTTTGATATGTCAAACGGTATGACCTGTACAAACTCCACAAAAATAGTGGCATACACACCCACAGACATCATAGCGAAAATAGCCAAAATGGATTCAGGAGACCTCAAAACGTATAAATCCGTCGAAATCCCGACCTCGATTTTTTTCATGATTACTATACTTTACCTTATACTATGTATGGTAAAGCAAAAATTGAGCTTTTCAGAGGTAGGATTAGTTCTTCTAAGGGGAATCGGATCAAGGAGAACTTTTTCTTATTTTATAGGTTTAATGGCCCATGACTATAAGAGATTTGTCTACTAAGTTCATTAATCTAGAAGCACTCAATAAATTTTAAGAGCAAATATAAGCTTAAAAAATGTTATGACCGGCTATATTGCCAATTTGAAATTAACGAGGTTGTCTGCTTTTAATGGCTGCCTAAAATTTGACAGTATTCTCGTAAGAGATAACAGTTAACAGGTGCAGTGATGTATTAAAATTTATGGTGCTGGAAATACAAAGAAATCTAGGGATTATTCAATAGTCCCTTTTGGAATAAACGATCAAAAAAAGTCTATTAAAAGAGATCATTTCTTTTTCCCCCTTTTAGGTTCCGGATTTTAATAAAAAATCACCAGGTTGCTGCTATCAAAAACTAGACTTTTCCCAGATTTTGAAAATTGATTTAACTTCAAGGGTTAAAGTAAACCTCACACAGTTTAAATTATATTAAAAACTATATTATTTTCCAAGTCATTTTCCAGGACATATTCAACACTAACATTTATAGACTTTAAATGAACCAAAAAGGAAAGACAATCAAGAGAAAAAACTACTTAAATCTAAGTAAAAAATGAACAATAAATAGAACATGTGATATATTTTTACCACCATTTATGACTTTTTAGTGAAATGTCCGTATGACATGACAATGTTTCCTAAAACAATTTAAATTTTATTGGGCCGCAAATAGCTGTGAAAGACATAAATAGGGAATCTAACTCAATATGAGTATGTGTGCAACAATCTATTATACATACATACATACATACACACATACATACATACATACATACATACATACATACATACATACATACATACATGCATACATACATACATACATACATATACGTGTGTATAGCTGTATAGGTAAATGTTAACAAGAAAGGAAAAGAACATAAAAATGGAAATTAGGTAACATCTGCATTTGTTACTTTTCATACTCAACTCACACACACACAGCCACACACATCCATCCACACTCAAACAGGAAGTATTAAGTTTTACAACGAACATATTGAATATTACAGATCGTAAAAGTATAAAATTAGAAAAGAGGGAAAAACTTACTGAGATTGGAAATAAAAACCATAAATTTTACAGGTGTTGATTCTAAAATTTATAAAAAATTCTAAAATTCAAAAAATTATTGTAAAGCTCTGTAAGAGGTGTTTAAAATCTTTTAATAACAATGTAATTCTACAAAGTAAAAATACAAATTAAATACAAATTTTATACAACTGACGCCATCTGTTTTAAAATATCCCATTTTCAAAAATAAAAAGGTGAGTTGAAGAAATAACCGTGTTGAATATAAACGTGATGAATATCCCAGTTTTAAATCGAAATTTTCAGTACCTTTAAACCGGAAATTGCGTTTTCTCCACTTTCTCTTGGAAATAAGATATTTTTGAGGAAAAAAAGGATCCTATATTGGGACCAGGATACTAAGGTACTTCCTCACAAAATTTTGTTAAAATCCATCCAGTAGTTTTTACGTGATGTGAACACAAACGAAAAACAGATAGAAGGAAATGAGTTACTATTTTCTTATATGTATAGATATAGATAATAAAACAAACAATAAACGCAGAGAAAAAACTGGGTTGTGTATGGCTACAAGAATCATATTAAATTCTCTGTATTAATTAATGGTTACGGTAAATAAATGTTAGTTGTTTTTAACATTATTTTTGGCCACAATAAACAATTTTAAGTTACAATTTTATATGTTTTTTATATGTTTAAATCAACCATCGAAAGTTGATTTAAACACCACATTTTTTGCTAAAGTTTAAACCAGAACCAAAGTTTTGTTAGTATTCCAAAATAATATAGTATTTATATCTACAATATAATATTATTAATAAATAAATATGTTAAGTTAGTTCTTCATATGCCACCAAAGTATGACTAAAAGAAAACAAATAATGTTTGGTGACACCAAAATAAATTTTGTTTTTAGATCGAAATCTGATTTTACTGATTTGTTTTTTAAAAAATAATAAAAAATTTCTGAAAATAAAAGGTATTTTTATACCCCTCACCACAGGTGGAAAGGGTATACATAATATAATTTTGTCATTCCGTGTGTAATTTCTACAATATTGATTTCCGACCCCATGAAGTATATTCCTTATACATAGAGAAGTTGATTAAGCTATGTCCGTCTGTCCGCCTGTCCGTGTTCGGGTAGTAATGTCATTTGCCAAGGCACCAGAAGAGATACAAAAAATTTAAGCCCACCAATCTGTCAGGCATTCAGCAGCATCGGATCATTCCTTTGGAGGCTGCGGGCCAAAAACCACGCCCACCTATATTTTTCACATTTTTTAAATTTTTTTTTCGTCTTTAATGATTCTCATTTGATTTTTTTTTGTCAAATAAATATTAGACCGCGACAGGTAGATCGCAAGGAGTGCATAGAATTCTCGGGGGATTAATAACCCCCAACGAAGGGCGATTTTTGTTTGTTTTTAGGTTGGTAGGGTTTTTCTGCCTTGATTTGTATTAAAGACCTTTCCTTATAGGAAGCAATACACATAGAGGTAGCCAATGAACCCACAGGGTACCCAGTGGTAAAAAGGAGCAGTTAAAAGGCACATGTGGGGGTCAATATGAGAAAATTATTTAATGATTTTCTTTGATTTAGTCTGACCATTCTAACTCAATATAGATTACAGACAGGTCCTCAATTAAAAAAAAAATCATTAAAATTAAAAACAAAAAAAAATTTTAAAATTAAAAAAAATTAAATTTTTTAAAAAATATTTACCAAAAAATTTACAAAACGTTTTCAAAAAGACATTTCTACAGAAAAATTATCGAATTTTTTTTTTAAATTTTCCAAAAAAAAATTTAAAAATTAAAAAAAAAAAAATTTTAATTTTTTAAAAAATATTTACCAAAAAATTTACAAAACGTTTTTAAAAAAAAGATATTTCTAGAGAAAAATTTTCGAATTTTTTTTTAAGTTTCCAAAAAAAATTTCAAATAAAATTTTACTAAAAATTTTCAAAAAAAAATATTTTTGCAAAAAATTTTTACATACAATTTTCGAAATATTAAAAAAAAATTTCAATATTTCTTTGAAAATGAAAATCATATGTGTACCATAACATATTTGTAATAGTAAGAATATATGTTTATGACAACATCAGGATACCAACTACGAACTGTCAAAAATAAAATACAAGGTTATGCTTACAGATTGGTCCCATTTGAAAAACAGTTCATAATTGTAAAAATTACATACGTTTTTTATGAGTATTACGAATTGTAAAGGGCTGCCAACAACAAAAAGTACTAAAAAAATAAACTTAAAAATTAAAGGGTCTCCCCATAGGTGAGTTTAATTGACCTCTATAACCCTATCTTTTGAACCATTATAGACAAACACTTGAACAGGATATCCGTTATAATAACAAGTACAAATATTTATAATTAGAAATTAAAGGGTGTCCTAATAGTTGATGTTATTTAATGTATATGGCAAAACTTTTGAACTGTAACACAGAAATGGTTAAAATTTACAAAGAACCTGTACTGCTAAGTCCGCTATAATAACAAGTACACAATTTTAATTTGGTAACTAAAGGGTGTCCGAAAAATTTATGTAATTTGACCTATATAGCCCTATCTTTAGAAACGTTCTTGAAAATTAAACAGAATGTCCACTACTATGTCCGATATAATAACATGTATAAATATTTAAAATTAAAAATTAAAGGATGTCTCAATAGTTGATGTAAATTGGTGCACTGTTGCCATACCTGTTGTTATACATTTCGGCGTTTGGGGAGGGATAATAGTATAATCAAGACTACTTTCATAGACGTGGCTTAACATCGCAAATGCTGGCCAACAGTACCATACCAAACAGCCGCACAGTGGGGTATTTTGCCAATCTAGCCGGACATTAGGCCAAAAATTAATTTTGAAAAATGTAAAAATTTAAGTACGCAGCTCGACAGACAACAAAATTCTGCATCGTATAGTGAATTTTTAAGGCGTTTGCTTGAGATTTGTTGTTTTGGGACACTGTTAAAGTCAGGAAAGTTGTGTAAATCGCATACGTTTTTATTGACTTTAAACGATTTTGAGAGGTTTGCAATATATTTTTTGGTGGTTAAATGAATAAAGATTTTGTATTTTTTATGATAAAAAATTTCGTTCAAAATTAAAAAAAGGCTGTTTTTTTGTAAAATTTTTGGTAAAAAAAAAATTGAAAAGCTTTTTAAGAGTGATCTCCATCGCGATCCTAAAAATATTATATATCACTACAAAATTTACTATCTCTTCTTTTATGCTGTAAAAAAAAACGTTACGCATATTTGCGTCATTTTTTTGCGATTTTTTAAAAATTTTACCTTTTTATGTTTTTTTATCTTGGATAGGTAAATACGAGTAAGAAACCCTTGTATATTCATAAAATGTTTTGGTTTTTAATAACTGAATGTGGATGTTTTTGATTTAAACAATTAAAATAGATGCTCTTTCTTTCGGACTATCTACTTTACACGCCAGACAAAGCCATTGTTAACGCGAGGAAAAAGAATGTCCAAGAAAAATTTAGAAGTGAATTAGGGCTAGTAGTGGGTGTACCGAAAGATGGATTTGGAAACACCAACGATGGTAACACTAGCAGAAGATTTTTTTCCAATCCTGAATTAGCTGTAGAAATAACTGGAATTGAGTTTGATTTGATATACCGAATCAAGGTTATTATTGAAGTAATATCAAGTGGTCACAAAATCCAAATGCACGAGTTTGCCGATTATTGCTTAGATAGCGCAAAACTTTACGTTTCTCTATATGAGTGGCATCCTATGACACCTACAATGCACAAGATTTTAATACATGGTGCAACTGTTATGAATCAGGCATTGTTGCCTATTGGGCTGTTATCAGAAGAAGCGGCTGAGGCACGAAACAAACATTTACGGCTTTGCAGGCAGAACTTTTCAAGGGTTCAGTACAACATAGATATAATTCATAGTATTTTGCTAAGTTCTGACCCACTCTTTACTAGTAGAAGACCCACTCCAAAAAAAGGTCATTACCTTTTACGAAAGAAGCAATTTCTTCCATGCTTCCACCTGTACTTAACGCTGAAGAGGATTCAGATTCGAAAGAGGTCTTTGAAGAATCAGACGAAGAACAACCGTGGCACTCATCATCAGGAGAAGTTGTTTTAAATAAATTAATTGTTATAATTTTAAATAAAATTTATCGTTACAATCATAAATAAGTTATTACTATGAATAAATTAATTATTTTCCGATAAATAAAATACTATAAAGTAACAAATTACAAAAATATTTTTTTTAATAATATTCTGGGAGGCGGGGATTGGTTAAAAATGAATAAAAAGCTTAAAAATAAATATTTTTAGGAAATTGGCAAAAAAAAATATTTTTTTTTTCACAGGGACGTGCGCATAAAAATAAATTTTTTTATGGTTTTAAGAAGTATAAAATCTATTTGTTTGAATAATTGCATTATTTTTTTAAATAATTTTTTATTTCACCGCCCACAAAAGGGGGCAGGGCTAAAAATGGCATTTAAGAATCTCTTGAGTCCAACTTTAAGTTTCTGAACATTCTTTGACCTTAAAAGTTGTAATTGCTAAACAAAATGACGGGATAATCCAAAAAAACTTGCATTTTTCAGAGGTAGGATTAGTTCTTCCAAGGGGAACTTTTTTCTCCTTGATCCGATTTTTCCTATTTTATAGCATTGACAGCTTATGGCCATAATAGATTTTTCTGCAAAGTTTCATTGACCTAGATGCACTCAGTACATTTTTACATTTTTTTAGCCAATATAAGCTAAAAAAAAAGTAATGTCCGGGTAGATTGGCAAAATACCCCTATGTGAGCCGGTTACGACGGTCTTCAGCGAAATGTATATATTATTTTATTTTCCGGCAAAAAAAATCCAACTTTTTATTTTTTAAATTATATAAAAATGCTTTTAGAACCGAAAATTATAAATTAAATAATAAAATTTAAATTAAAATTTTATGGAAATATTAAAACTCTTTTTATTTTTTTCCCTTAATATTATACCAAATATGGCACCGAATTGATGACAATGCGGTCATAGCATAGATGACACCTAAAATAAACCAAAGTTCAATGATTTCTTTTGTCATTATATTAATGCCAGTTTTTACTTTATTGATGAAATTTGTCATAAAAATGATGTCATAATTACGATGACACAGCGTCATTATTCCTGGGATGAATTAAACAATTTTTAGTGCCCAATAGCAGTGCATCAGATAAGCAAGTATGGAAATGCTTCTCACACTTCTCAGTTTGCAACAGCTTTGATATTATTTGCATGCATTTTACTGATTTCATTTCATTATAATTCCCCATTTAAGTTTTATAATTGAGTTTAAAATGGTCAGAAGATAAAAATTAATTCCACTTTTATTTGTTTGCCCATGAATTCACTTTTATTTGTACAATTTTCAAGCACTTGCTCAGTTGTTGAAGTTCCAACACCCTCTCATTCACTCATTCATTTTACGCAAACAATCTCATCATTATCTATCTATAAAATTTGAATATCGTTTTTAGCAAACATTTCTATTCCTTTCAATTGACCCAAATAACATTGCGGTTTTTTTTTATTATTTTTTCATTAAATGCCTTTTCTTTCGTTGTTGCAAACAAATTGATTTTTTGTTAAAAGCAAAAGCAAAAAAAAAAACACAAAGAAAAAGAAAAACTTAAACGAAAAACTTATGAAAATAATCAAAAGGAAGAAAAAATTATGCAAAGACATGTCTGTTTTAAATCAGAGTGCACTCAGGACTCTAACGGTATCAGGCAGTTATTGACACAGGAAACGGAAATTGTGTTAAGAAGAAAGGAATATATTTTTTTGTAAAGTGCAAATGAAAATAAAAAAAGGGAAATAAATGTTACAATGCAGGAGAAAGTAAAGAGCAATGGAATAGGAAATATCAAAGAATAGTGAAGTTGTAAGAATTTTTACAAGGGTTTAAGTGTTTCTATTTGAAGTGGTAAGAAGCAGCTGTTAAACAGCATTTTTAAATTAAAGAAATTTAATATTTAATAAGAGTTAGTTTAGGTAAGGTGGGCAGCTGGCATGCAGCGAGTTCACTCGGAGGGTAATAGGCCCATTATGAGGCTCCGACGACCATCTCCCCCTAAGTTTTCTATAGAACTCCAGGACCTTCAGAGCTTCTCACAAAATTTCTTCAAGTTCTTCAAAATATTTTGTCCTAAATATTTGGCTCAGAATTTTCGCAGAGTCCCACAGAACTTGTTGAACTGACTCATACTCATCCTCACAGAGACAGCTTCTGCAGCTCTCACCACGACATACCTCCAATCATACAGTGATTAGTTATGATGCAAAATAGAAGAACGATATCAAATTTCAAGTGGTTATCGTAAATCACCTGTAAGCCATTTGTTTTACTGATCATTCCCGTATTGTATTTGATAGTTACGGCCAGGGCTATATTGACGTCTTTCGTGCATTTAATACGTCCAGTTTCGCGACATTCTTCAAACATTGATCGCCAACCCCTTTTTAATGAATGACCTCGTAATCAGGAACACAAACCATCCTCACACCGAGTAGTCCAAGTAGGGCCAGAGATTAAATGAACGTCAATATGCGTCCCCACTTTATAACTTTCGAAGCAAGGCCCTAATGGTGGCTAGACTGTGCACCAGAATCTCATCAGCCATCGCCTCCTTTAAGTAAGTAAGTAAGTTTTTCAATATGTCTCTTTAACGCATATGTTAGCGTGGAAAACGGAGCAGGTGTCGTGTAGACTGACTACGATCGATGGGTCAAGCTACTCAGAGATTATACGCGGTACAGTCCCTATATATTTGGCTTAAAGGCATCAATAAAGATCGAAACTGCATTATCTTGAATTACGGAGTTCTTTTTTACTCATTTGCGCCCGGTGTTTTAACAATAAAAGAGTCAAATAATCATTCTGCTAACGCAAGATATTTCCACCAACCTGGCGTAGAATGGGGAGCCATATACAAGACGACTATGACTTAATTCTCCTGACTTTCTAAATCTTAGGGGCGATCTCATGGGTACGTATGTATTTGATGTAGATATCGAGGGCAATTTTAACATTGGTCCCAAACTGGCCTCGTTCGCTAATCATTGCACTTTGTGTAGCAGAGATTGGTGTTGTTTTTTTTTACTTTTGTGGTCATTACTTTCCACCAGACAGGTGCTCCATAAATGGGAAAAATATTTAAGGTTAATTTTTAAATTTTTAGGAAATGCAACCAAAAATTGGCAAATTGAAGAGAACTTTTATTTCTTAGACTCTAGTGCAGAAGTAGGTATTTTCTCTCCCTCTTAGATATTAGTATTAGCCGTAAATATCACCTGATTAAAGTTGGTTGCCGTAATCATGTGCACTATCAGTAGCTAGATTTATACGTCCTCGTGGTGGCGGCCGTTAATAGGCACCAAGCTATATCTTATCTCTCTTAGGTAACTGGCTAAGTTAAGTAGAGCCAATTTTGGATATCTGTTCCAAAATATGGAAATCTATGTGTGGGTGAACATTTCGCTTCAATTACTAAAAGTATTTTGATTATAATTTTTAATTAAAAAAAATAATAAAATTTAAAAAAAAATTATAAATTTTTTTTTTTTAAATTTTACCCAAAATATTTTGTAAAAATTTTACCGAAATTTTTTTGTAAAAATTTTACCGAAATTTTTTTGTAAAAATTTTATCGAAATTTTTTTGTAAAAATGTTACCCAAAATATTTTGTAAAAATTTTCACGAAAATTTTTTGTAAAAATTTTCCCGAAAATTTTACCGAAAATTTTTTTGTAAAAATTTTATCGAAAATATTTTATCCATAATTTTTCTAAAAATTTTACCAAAAATTTTTTGTAAAAATTTTACCGAAAATTTTTTGTAAAAATTTTACCGAAAATTTTTTGTAAAAATTTTACCGAAAATTTTTTGTAAAAATTTTACCGAAAATTTTTTGTAAAAATTTTACCGAAAATTTTTTGTAAAAATTTTACCGAAAATTTTTTGTAAAAATTTTACCGAAAATTTTTTGTAAAAATTTTACCGAAAATTTTTTGTAAAAATTTTACCGAAAATTTTTTTGTAAAAATTTTATCGAAAATATTTTATCCATAATTTTTCTAAAAATTTTATCAAAATTTATTTTAAAAAAAATTGTACGTAATTTTTTGATAAAATTTTATCGAAATTTTTTTTTTAATTTATCGAAAATTTTTTGTAAAATTTGTATAGAAATTTAGTTCCCACTGGGCACCCTGTGGGGATATCGGCCAATCCTATGTGTATTGCTTTCTATAAAGGCTTTTGATACAAATCAAAGCAGAAAACCCTACCATCTGGAAAACAAACAAAAATCGCCCTTTGCATGGGGTTATAGCTGCCCCGAGATCTGTATGTACTCCATTATGGTAAAGAGTAAAAAACATGCGTCACTATTTTTTTTTTTTCTTAAACTTCACTTTTGTTTTTTTTTTTGCTACACGTGCTGGCATTCCACCTCATAAATCTTTTGCTTAAGCGAAGAAAAATAAATAAAAGCAAAAATCTGACTGCTGTTTTTTTGTTGTTGTTTTGCTAACGAAAAAGACTTTATTTGACTGAAAATATATTTTCTTTAATTTTTCGTTAAAAAATATTTTTCTTACGGATTTATTTTATTTGTTTTGCATTGAGGTTTTTTTGCTGCAGTTGTAGCTACATTATTTTGACGCAACTTATCTTACCAAAGTGTGGCATGTAGAATGGAAAAATAGAAATGTAAATGTTGCATAAAACTTTTTCCACCACGTCTTGTTTGTGTAATTATTCTCAACAAGGTTGAAATATGCTTGACATTATTTGGAAGAAAGTTTTTATTTTTTATTTACTTTTCTCTCATTTTGGTTTTTCACTGAGGAAAACTTTTTATTTGAAGTTGGAAAAGTAAAAGTTACATATAAATATTTTTTAAAATAATAAAAGATTCTTAAACTTGAATTTTTCTTAAGGTCTCTAAAAAAATAATTTGTAGGAAATTTTAGAAATTTGTACTGGAAATAATGTTAATTTTATTTAATATTAAAGTTATTATTTAAACTATTTGTTAATACTATAAATAAATAATTTTAGTTCGATTATTTACTCTAGGTACTCAATGTGATACCATGAAAAATCGCCGAAAAGCGAAAATGAAAATGAACCCAGAAATTGTCATAGAGAATTGGGTAACCCAAAGCATTTGGGTATTTTTCGTCGTTTTTTTTTGGAAACAAATTTTTGAATTTCTATATTTTAGGCCATTTTTCATAGAGAAAATTTTCAATAAAAAATTTATAAAATATAAAAAATCGCGCGATTTTTTTCTTATCGAAATATTAATTATTGTTTCATGGCCTACAGAAATTGTAAGCTCAAAGCTTCCGCGATGGATTAAACCAATATCAATCACCCTAATGCCTTTCAGTAATAAAATCTGTGGCAAAAAGGAAAAAGTGCTTAAGTCTGATTTTTAAGTTTTGTAGGAGAGCAATATTAAACTTAAAAATTATTTTTTTTTTTAAAATATCTGATGTTTAAACTTCACACATGGGAGTCAAACGTATGTTTTGAAAATTATTTTAGATCTACCAAAAGTACGCAGGCCTTGCAATTAATAAGTTGTGAAAAAAAGATTTTTTGATTTGGAAAAATAGCTTGTAGTTTCTTAAGCTTTTTTCCCAATGAGTTTAGACATTGAAAAAAGATAAGCAAAAAGAAATTTCGTCGACTTAAGCACTTATTCTTTAATGCCACAGATATAATGTATCTATTTTTTATATTTTTTTTTTTATTTTATAAAAAAAAAAATATAAATCGGCGATCGTCTATTTATATTCGAGTATATTTTTTTATCATTGGGCCAAATTTCTATTACATATTCTTTTTTTTTTGGACAAGATGACAAATCTTTTTTAATATGGTTATTTAACGATTTTTCATTTTTTTCTTTTTTTGCGATTTTTTAACTGCACAGTAGGGCAGATTTAAAATATTTTGAAAATAACTCAGCCATATGTAAAGGGCTAGGCCGATTGATCCAAAATTTGGCATAGCAGAGGAGTATTGAATATGCCATAAAATTTTTATTAGTTGAACGATTCAAATGAAATTTTCTGTGGATATGTAATTAGTCAGCGAAAATTAAATAGAAAAAATCTACAACATTAAGCTAAGGGAAATTTCACAATTCCAAAAATAAATAGCTGCACATCTTTTCCTCATACCTACTACCCCTAATCCTTCTCTTACCTCATCAGTGCCCTCCGAAGTTTCAAGAAAAGAATAGCGCACTATAAACCATTGGTCCCACACTGGAACCACCACCCCGTAATCTTTCTGTCATTACTTTAGTATGGGGCTCATGTTCATAGCTGCACACAATTACCCCAAACACACTCTACCCTCGTCAGGGCTCAACGAAGTTCAAAGAAAACAATTCTAAAAATCATTGATTATACTCGCAACTTGAAAGTGAAGCTGCCAATCAAAAGCTACCATAGTGCACTCCCTACTAATATTACCACACTGAAACCATCACCTCGGAACCAATTTTTGTCAGTTTGTAGTCGGTATCCTGATCTTGTTATGTATTTAATGCATCTAAGTGCATTGGTTTTAAAACCGAGATCTCATGTATTTAAGAATCAAACGCATTAAAAAAAAACATGTTACTCTATATATCTGTACCTCGGAGGGATACAACACTATGTCCATTTTTTTCCATATTGACTTTATTACAGAGTTAAAATCAGCTTTTCTCATTTATCATAGAGGAATAGAGCACTATGTCAAAAACAAGTTAGAACCGGATATAGCATGTTTTAAAACAACACCAAGTCCACTTTCATTTAGAGGTATAGAACACCATGTGTTTAAAACTCCTCTCCTGTAAAGTTATGAAAATGGACATAGTGTTGTATCCCTCCGAGGTACAGATATGTATATTCTTAATATGTATTAAAACTATGTTATGTTACACTCAAAGAAATATAGAATTTTTTTTTAAATATTTCGAAAATTGCTTGTAAAAAGTTTTGCAAAAATTTTTTGTAAAAATATTTTTTTCTTTTTGAAAATTTTTTGTAAAATTTAATTCAAAATTTTTTTTCGAAAAATTGTCAGTCTTTTTAAACATGTTTTTTTTTTCATTTTTTGGAAATATTTAAAAAATGTTTTTTTTTTAATTTATTTTTTAATTATTTTTTTTAGAAACTCTCTTGAATTTTTTTTTTACTGGTCGCAGTCTAATATCTATTTAACAAAAAAAGCAAAAGATAATCATTATCATTATCATTATCATAATCAAATGTTAAAAAAATGTAGGTAGCCGTGGGTTTTACCCTCTGCCTCCAATTAAGTGGTCTGAAATTGCTGAATTTCAATAGCGAAATTTTCGAATTTCGCTATTTAATATGTGTTAAAAATATGTTATGTTATACTCAAAGAAATATAGAAACTTTTTTTAAATATTTCAAAAATTGTTTGTAAAAAGTTTTGCAAAAATTGTTTGTAAAAATATTTTTATAATATTATTAATATTTATTGGAATTTTTTTTTTTTAATTTCTCTGTACATATATGTTTTGAACATTTTTTTTAAAGTTTTTTTACAATTTTTTTTAATATTTTTTCAATTTTTTTTTTAAATATGTTTTTGAAATAATATTTTTTTAAATTTTTTTTTTGGAAATATTTTTAAAAATTTTTTTTTAATTTTTTTTTTGTTATGAAAAATTTTTTTTAGAAACTTTAGAAAATTTTTTTGAATTTCTTTTTACTGGTCGCCATCTAATATCTTTTTAACAAAAAAAGTAAAAGAGAATCACTACAACCGAAAAAAAAAAATTAAAACAACCTAAAAAAATTTTAAAAACATATGGGCGTGGTTTTTTGCCCGTTGCCTCCAACTGAGTGGTCTGATGTTGCTGAATTTCATTAGCGAAATTTTCGAATTTCGCTATTTAATATGTGATGTTACACTAAATTTTTTTATTTATTTCGAAAATTGTTTGTAAAATGTTTTGCTAAAATTGTTTGTAAAAATATTTTTTTTTGAAAATTTTTTTGTAAAATTTGTTTCGAAATTTTTTTTGGAATTTATTTCGAAAATTTTTCTTTACAAATATATTTTTGAACATGTTTTTTTATTTTTTTGAAATATTAAAAAATATTTTTTTTTTGTAAATTTTTTTTTATTTAAAAACTTTTCTGAAAGTTTTTTGAATTTTTTTACAGGTCTGATATCTATTTAACACAAAAAGAAAAAGAGAATGATTACAACCAAAAAAAAAATATAAAACAACTTAAAAAAATGTTAAAAAATATAGGTAGGAGTAGTTTTTTGCCCGCTGCCTCCAATTGAGTGGTCTGATGTTGCTGAGTTTCAATAGCGAAATTTTCGAAACTATTCCTGGCCGATTGGTGTGCTTAAATTTTCCGTATCTTTTCGGGTGCCTTGGCAAAGTTGATTTCAACCCGAACACAGACGAACAGACAAACAACGCTAAATCACCTTCGCTATTTATAAGGATCCAGAATATATACATATACTTTATGAGGTCGGAAATTAATATCGTAAAAATTACACACGGAATGACACACTTATGTATATATACCCTTTCCACCTGTGGTTAAGGGTATAAAAACATGATACTTTATTATGGCAGTATTATTTTTCGGATCCTAGCTTTGGGATTTTAGAACATATAAATCAAAATTTCAAATGTAAAATAGGATGATACATTTTCCTCGAAATTTGATTTTAATATTTCGAAAAAACTCGATCAAGGTAAAGAAAAATCAAAACTTTTAAAATTTTATTATTTATTTTTTAAATAAAAACATAATTTACTCCATAAACCATAATTTTTTAGGTATTAACTAGACCTGTAGACCATGTATAATTTTTTGTATAATTTTTTTAATCAAACAAAAACTAAAGAAATGCTAAGCTCTAAAAAATTTGCAGGGGCGAGGTACCCAACTTTGAGACCACATAGCGCCACCCCTGGCAGGTGGATGATGACCACCGTCAAAACTTAAGCTGAGATACTCCTCTGTTATGCTCGTGTCAAATTTTGCATCAATCGGCCTTACCCTTTACAAATAGCTGAGGTGTTTCCAAAATATTTTGATTCTGTCCCACTGTGCATTGGTGTACTACAGCAATTTTCAGGTTTGAAATCTGCCTTATATAGTAAAACTTTACCAAACCTGACCCAAATTAATGTGTTGTAGTAAAAATAATTATTGTGACTTTGTTTTTGGAATAAGATCTTCTTTCGTATTTAATATTTAAATTTATTTTAAAATCAACTAAAATTTCCTGAAATTCACATACCAGCAGATTTTGTTTTTTCTCTCTTATTCTGCTTCAAGAAAGAAATTATGCAAGTCGCTTTGCTTACAATTCATCTTTAGAAATCCCACAAAATCATTAGAGAATTCAATGGCAATAAAAAAATACAAATTCTAAGTTTAAAAGTATTTTTTCGAATTTCTTTCATTTCAAATATTGGCCAAACATGATTTTTTTTTTTTATTTTATTTACTTTTTTTCCATCCAAACTAAACAAATAAAATTTGATACTTTCTTTATGTAATGTTCGTAGTTTTGATCTGCTTTAAAATATTTTTTTTTATATTTTCTTTATATAAACTTACATAAGTTTTTATGTGTATTTTGTGTCGAGTTTGTATAAAATGAATGTTGAACATCTGGGTTGATGCTGGTGCTTTAGAAATTGGCAAAATGGCAAAAATGTTGTAAAAATGATTTCAATATTAAAAGACATTGAGTTAGAAAAAAGCAATAAAAAATTACATTTCTCAGCATAAGTATTTTTGATAAATACCTTGAATGCACATGAAAAGTATATGAAGAATTTAAAAAGTATTTCTCTGGGAATGTTAATAAACATACATATGCACCACCGGGTAGGTCCAAAAAGGGTGTTTTTTTATGAAGTCGGAGAAATAAATACAATAAAATAATATAAAGAAAAACCTGCTTATTACTCAACTAGCTATCCCTAGTGCACTTTGCTACACCCATCCACTAAAAATACAATATACACTGGGAAGAAAAGTATCGACTGGTAAAATGTATGTTGAATGTGAACCACACCTAAACGTCAAATTTTTTTCTGCATTTAATATGACATTTCTCAATTTCAGACTAACTCAATTTGAACCATAGAAAGATACATAATCGAGCAATGGTCAGAATGGTGGCAAAAAATGGCAAGAGCGGATGATAAATTTTTGAAGAAAATCATCTTCAGTCATGAGGCACATTTTCAGCTCAGTGGATTCGTCAATAAGAAGAATTGCCGCATTATCGAGAAACCCATTCACACACAGAGTGACTGTTTGGTGCGGTTTATGGGCTGGCGGCATTATCGGGCCGTATTTTTTCCAAAATGAGGCCATGATAACGAACTTTTTATGATCCGAATTGGAAGAGCTGAAGGATAAGATAATTCGGCACATTAACGGCATAGAACCTCAATTATGCCCCAGCGTTTTATAAAATTTAACCACATACAACCTTTAACTCGAAAACGCACCCCTATTCTCATGACAAAAATAATTCTCTCTTTTTAAGGGAGGTACTAATTCCACTATGCTAATCCAGTCTGTGTTTTGCTGGTTTACTTGAGCAAATTTTCACGACTCTACATATTGTAGTTCTCTTTTGTTTGGTGTTTCCGTCGCGAACCTGACGAGAAGAACAGGGACCTCCCGAGGTGTACTTCAGCAGGCCGAGAAGTTCGTCATGCGACCTCCGAGGTGTACTTGAGCAGGCCGAGAAGTTCGTCATGCGACTAACCGTAGACTGTATTGTCACGGACCGGTTGGACCGACGACGTTTCCCTCTAGCTCTAATTTTCTTCTCTGCAGGGTCCCAACCCTTCTCGCCAGCCGCGTATCCGACTAATAAAAGAGAACATAAAACAAAATTAACAGACACTACACAACCTACACCACATAAAACACCCCGAGACAGTTGGTCGTCTCGTTAGTCCTCCCAACCTTGTCATAGCACTTCCTGTAAAATTTTTTTCTACGACCTACTGTATTGAAACTGTAGTTGGAACACACCTACATTTTCATTGCAGTCCGTATTTTGCTACATGCGGTACATTTTAGAGCGTTATACAAACGGCACGTTATCGTATATTGTGCACAATGGGGTGCTAGTCTACAATTTGTTTTCATTTGGTGGTTAGATTACCATCGGATTAGAGCCAACACGGCTAGGTGCTAATGTTAAACTTGATCCCAGCTTGACGATGTAAATTGTCCGCCTAGGAGCTGCTATTTGACTGATATTTTTAGAGTTCTTCTTGTAAGAAGTTATTAAAGACCTATGCTAAGCGAATTATCCATAAAAGATCCACCACAACCTTGAGGCTTATATACATATATTCCGAGTCCTTGGTGAGATGGAACTAGAAGTCAATAAAGTCTTAGAAAATTTAACTGACTGATTGTGTTGTTATCAATAAGGCTATTATTATTTATTTAAAATATATTATTTTATTAGGGTTCCGTACATAAAGTGTAAAAACGTAACCCTATTGTTTTCGCTACAATGTCTGTCCGTGTGTCAGCGCCTTTTATCTCTGGAACCGTAATAGGTACAATCTTGAAATTTTCACAGATGATGTATAGCTGTTGCCGCTATAGCAACAAATACTTAAACTTATAGGGTGTTCCAACAGAGAGGTGTTATTCACGAAAATGTGTTTATTTCTTGAACTGTAGGAGGGATACACTTAAAATTTAATTAAAACTTAGTTCACTATATAAAGAAGTGTAAAAAAATAAAACTAAAAAGTAAAGGGTGTTCCGATAGTGGTGTGATTTGCATGTTTAAGGCATAATTTTTGAACCATAATAGGTAGACTCTTGAAATTTTCACAGAAGGTGTATAGCGGTGGCCGCTATAACAACAGAAATTAAAACTTATAGGGTATTCCGATAGAGAGGTGTTATTCACGAATATGTGTTTATTTCTTGAACTGTAGGAGGCATACACTAAAAATATGTAAGCAGTAATTAAAACTTAGTTCGCTATATAAACAAGTATAAAAAAATAAACCTAAAAGTTAAAAGGTTTCCGATAGTAGTGTGATTTGCATGTATAAGGCCTAAGTTTTGAACCGTAATAGGTAGGTGCTTGAAATTTTCACAGAAGGTATATAACTGTGACCGCTATACTAGCAAATACTTAAACTTTTTGGGGTGTTATTCACGAATATCTGCTTATTTCTTGAACTGTATGAGGAATTCACTAAAAATGTGCAAGCACTAAATTAAAATTGGTTCCGTATATAAGCAAGTCTGAAAAAATAAACCTAAAAATTAAAGGGTGTTCCGATAGTGGCGTGATTTGCATGTATAAGGCCTAAGTTTTGAACCATAATAGGCCGCTATAGCAACAAATATTAAAACTTATAGGGTGTTCCGATTGAACTGTAGGAGGCATACACTAAAAATTTACAAACAGTAATCAAAACTTAGTTCACTTAAAAACAAGTCTAAAAAAAAATAAACCTAAAAATTAAAGGGTGTTCCGATAGTGGTGTGCTTTGTATGTTTGGAAGTTTTGAACCATAAAATGTAGACTCTTGAAGATTTTACCAAAAGTGTATGACTGCGGCCACTATAGCAAAAAATACTAAAATGTTACAAAAGTGACGTGTTATTTACATTTATGTCTTTTTTTTTGAGCTGTAAGAGGCATCCACTTACAATTTGCAGACAGTAATTAAATCTATGTTTGTTTTATAAACAATTATACAAAATTGAACTCAAATATTAAAGGGTGTTCCAATAGTGCTGTGATTTGTATGTATATAGCCTAAGTTTTGAATGAATAGGTGGAATCATGAAATTTTTACGGGAGGTGTATAACTATGGCCACTATAATAAATAGTAAAATTTAAAGGGTTTTCCGCCAGTGACGTGATTTGCATGACAAAGCCTTATTTCTTGAACCGTAACAGGTAGACTCTTGAAATTTTGTACAGAAGATGTGTTGCTACGGCCGATATGACAATTACTAAAAATTAAAGGGTGTTCCGACAGTGACATGTTTTTCACTTATAGTGACTTATTTTTTAATCGCAATAAGTAGACTCTTAATATATTTATAGAAAGGAAGTTGCCATGGCCACTATAATGAATACTAAAATTAAAGGGTGTTCCGACAGCGACATGATTTTATAAACCGTAATAGATACCCTCTTGAAATGTTAACAGTAGATGTGTTACTTCGGCCGCTATAACAAATACTTAAAATTGAAGTGTGTTCATTAGTGACGTGTTTTTCACGAATATTACCTTATTTTTTAACTTTTAATAGAAAGTGTATTACCATGGCCGCTATAAAATCAATTACATACTAAAATTTAAAGGGTGTTCCAATTATGATGCAATTTTCGCGAATATTACTTTAATTTTAAAATTTAAGGGTGTCCCATAAGACATAAAGGAATAAACAACTGGAATTTTTAAATTATACTGAACATAGTACGAAACCCTACGTGTGTGAGTCTAACTTGCACTTGACTAATTTATTTATTAAAATGATACTTGTACTTGGACTACTCTGGTGTATTTTAACAGTGGGAATCTTAATAAGGGAAGATAACAAAAATTTGCAAAAAATCTTTAAAACAGTATTGGAAGCTATTTGCCTTCCAAAAGGAATTGAAAAAGGAAAGAGCTGAAACATAATGAAGACTATTACTCAAAATA
Organism: Phasia obesa; assembly: GCA_949628195.1. Classification (NCBI taxonomy): domain Eukaryota; kingdom Metazoa; phylum Arthropoda; class Insecta; order Diptera; family Tachinidae; genus Phasia; species Phasia obesa. The sequence goes on along the minus strand of OX451219.1, from coordinate 18,310,546 downwards.
GAGATGAATAAAGACGTGGCACTTTAAACCCCTTACAACACTTTACTGGAGTTAAGAATACATTCTTGCAAATAAAATAGAAATATATAATAGAACATTTTATTTTATCCTCTTGAAGAACTAGTCATAAAACCGGAGTAACACAAGGACATTTGTGAAAACTGGCAATATTAATAAGGTTATAATTTTGAATACGCAGTTTTTAATATTGTTTGGCTGCAAACATTAAAGCTTGGTAGATTATCAATTATGGCGAGGACTAGGAAGCGATATATTTAAATGGAAATGGATTATTGATATGCCAAACATTTACTGGTCCATTCTCTCGTGATAGATTCGGTTCATTAATTGTGCAAATAGCGCACAACTGTTGCACAGGATTTGTCATTGGTCCTCACAATCCAAGATCCATCTAAACTAAAAAAAAAAATCGGAATGAGACATGCTATTTCCTAAGGCTGTTTCACACTATAACAAAAGTATTAATGCTTTTAGGAAAAATGAAACCCTGACATGATGAGTTGTTATTGTTTTTTTTTTTTAAACAGCCATTATTTGTGTTTGTAGTGTGAAACGGCTTGCAAACGATTGGCATACAGTTTTAGCAATTATAAAAAAAAACTATTGGTTTAAGCTACGAGGGTAGTTTTATAATTTCTAGACTTTTTGTATTTACAGCCCACTAGCTTATAACTCCGTAAACTCTTATATATTGCTGGAGTTTTAATTAAAATGGAAAATGAAAAGTGAATTTCAATTGCTGATTAAGTATTATTTTTACGTGAAAAAAACATCACCGGTAAGAAAAAAAAGAGAGGCTTGATAAATACTATGCGGACCCTGCACTATCAAAAATAACTCCAAACGTTAAGGTCGCCCAAAAGAGCTGGTCCCGGCTGAAAAAGTTTTTTGTAACAATTAAGGGTCTCGTCATTCGTTACATATTTAAGTAATTTTTTAATTGACTCAATTATTTAATTAATTTAGAACGAATAATATTTCAATTAAATAAATAATTGAATTAATTAAATGTTAAATTAAAGTTGTAACTGATACTAATTAAAACCTTTAATTGGTGCAAAATAATTTTTCTCTGTGTCGATAAAATCAATCGAATGATATAGAACGATGGGAGTATGAAAGTGCTGAGTCTTTAGGCATCTCCATCGAGCAGGTAAATAAAATTTTAAATGAATATTTTGATATGAAGAGGATATCCATACAAAGAGTGTCCCGATTGATTACACTTGACCACTTGAGTTAGCATAACCATATAATCACCCCAAACGAGTGTTTCACGAAGTATTGCTCCTTTTCGTTACTAAGGGCGAAACATGGTGCCATCACAACATACCAGAGATCAACAAGATCATGACCACACAATTTTTGTCAATTACTTGCAGTGTTGTTCACATCGTTTAAAGTTTTTTCAAAATTTTTGGACAAATTCAATATTGAATTGAAGCAAAAACCATTCAATTTAGCGAAGAAAAAGTACTGCTCCATTAAGACTCCATGCACGGGTGTAATCGTGTATAGTCACTATTGCAAAAATTCAATGCAAACTGCTATTCCATCAATAATACACTGATTTAAGCCCTTGCAACTATTAACTGTTTCCAAATTTTAAGAAAGGTCTGGGTGGTAAGAGATTTGGGCCAATCAAACTGAAATCGTATTTTTTCGAGGGAATATAAGAACTAGTGAGACGCTGGAAATTGCCCTCATAGAACAATTGTCGAAAACAAAAAAGTAAAAACCGAAAACAAAATGTAAATTAAATATTGTTTAATACAGTTTCGCATTTTTTGCCCGCCACTGTTTACGTTAAGCTTACCTCTTTTATGTTTTCTCATTTTAAGAAAAAAAAAAACTCTTTTTATTTGTTATATTTTTATTATATTTATTAGTTCAGCATTTTTGTTTTTAATAAGAGAATTTTAAATTAGTTTTTTCTTTTTGTGTTTCATTTTAGTTAAATATTTGGTATTATAAGGTTTCTGAAAGCTTTTTGATATGACTATAGAGTATTTTTAGAGTTTAACAACAATTTTTATATTTTCTAGCAATATTTTATTTTTAGTTAATAGTTTTTAGTTTTAATTAGAAAAACATAATTAAGAAATAAATAATTAGTTTAGCAAGTAATGAATAATGATGTAAATAAAAATTGATAGCACCTCACAGTTTCAAGTTACACAAAAAGTTTCTTGCTTGATTTTTGCAATTAGCTTTTTTATTATAAATTAAAGAATTAAATGAGTTTTGGACATTTATTTAAACAAGAAAAAATTTTATGAGTTTTTTCAAAAATTAGCTTAATTTAGCAAAAATTCACCAGGTATTTTGTTGGTATTTAGGAGCCTGAAAGTATGCAATATACATAAAAGGAATTTTTAAGGTGTTTTATAACGTTTAAGGGCTTTTCACACTATATTACAAGTATTAATACTTTTGAGGAAAATGCAACCCTGACATGATGAGTTGTTATTGCCTTTTGAAAAAGTTCGAACAGCGATTAGATTAGGGTTGCATTTTATTCAAAAGTATTAATATTTGTATTATAGTGTGAAACGCCCTTTAGTGATACATTTTTTCACTAAGTAATTTTTACCTTACTTGTATAAACATAAAAATTATAAAAGTTTAAAAAAATGATTTTTTGTCAAATTCCCAAGAATGTGTTAAAAATCCCCAATAATAGGGAAGTAACAAATTTCTGAAAAAAGGCTATTAGCTGCTCTATCTAATCTATTTCCCTTATTTTCCATGAACAAAAAAATTTATAAATTAAAGAATTAAATAAATTTTGGACATTTAATTAAACAAGAAAAATTTGTATGAGTTTTTCTAGAAATTAATTTAATTTAGCAAAAATTCACCAAATATTTGTTTGGCATTTAGGCGCCTGAAAATATGCAATATACATATGGGTAATTCCAAGTCAAATCAACCAAACAAAAAATGCTTTCAAACTTACCATTCCCGATTTTATTGAAACTATTTTTATTTATATTCGTTGACTCCCTGAATCCAAGTATGAAATACCCTTTAAAATGAGCTATTACACAACTTTTTAGGACTTATAAAACTGGATTTAGAATATATTTAATCCTCGAGCGCACATGCAAAAAAGCGACATTTTTCAATTTTGATAACTGTGTAGCGGAAAAACTGTAAGAGATAGAATTTTTTAAAAATCATATTTGGATTGAGGGAGTCAAAGAATATAAATAAAAAAGTTTCAATAAAATCTGAAGTAGTCATTTTGAGTGCCTTGTTGATTTGACGTGGAATTACCCATATAAGGAATTTTTAAAACTGTTTTATACCGTGTTAGTAAAACCTTTTTTCAGTAAGTAATTTTTTTATAAACTTAACAGTTATCAAAGTTATAAAAAACGATTTTTTTGTTAAATTCCCAAGAATGTATTAAAAATTCCCAATAATAGGGAAATATAAAATTTGCTAAAAAAAAGCTATTAGCTTTTCTATCCAATCAATTTCCTTTAGTTTTCATGAAAAAAAAAATATTTTTAAGTTTACGGAAAATTCTGAAAAATATTTTTAAAAATGCCCAAAAAAGGGGGGAAAGTAAAAATTTATTATTTAGGAATAAATTTACTTCAGAAATTTGGATTGAAAATATATAAAATTAATTTAAATTTTCTGAGATTTTACATTAACACTCAAAACTGAAAAACCTTTTAAATTTTGTTTTTACTTTTTATAATCCCATAAAAACATCCCAAGAATGTGTTAGAAATCCCCAATAATAGGGAAGTAATAAATTGCTACAAAAAAAGTTATTAGCAATAATATTGCTAGCAATCAATTTCCTTTTTTATGTAATCTATTTACTTTATTTTCTGAAAAATATTTTCCAAAATGCCCAAAAAAGGGGGAAGTAAAAATTTGTTATTTAATTTTCCAAATTTAGATTAAAAATATATAAAATATTTTTAAGATTTCCGAGATTTTACTTAAAACCCAAAACTGAAAAACATTTTAAATTTTTTATTTTACTTTTTATAATCCCATAAAAAATTCCCAAGAATGTGATAAAAATCCCCAATAATAGGCAAGTATAAAATTGCTAAAAAAAAAGTTATTAGCAATAATATTGCTAGCAATCAATTTCCTTTAATTTTCATGAACAAAAAATATTTTTAAGTTTATGTAAAATTCTGAAAAATATTTTTAAGATTGCTTAAAAAATGGGGAAAGTAAAAATTTGTTATTTACTCTCTCAAATTTAGATTAAAAATATACAAAATATTTTCTGGGATATTACATTAAAACCCAAAACTATAAAACCTTTTAATTGTTTTTTTCCTTTTTATAATCCCATAAAAAATTCCCAAGAATGTGTTAAAAATCCCCAATAAAAGGGAAGTATAAAGTTACTAAAAAAGTAAGCTATTAGCTTTTCTCTCCAATCAAGTTCCTTTAGTTTCCCTGAACAAAAAATATTTTTAAGTTTACGGAAAATTCTGAAAAATATTTTTAAAAATGCCCAAAAAAGGTGGAAAGTAAAAATTTGATTTTAGTTCACAAATTTGGATTAAAAATATATAAAATTATTTTAAGTTTTCTGGGATTTTAAGTTAAAATCCAAAACTGAAAAGCCTTTTAATTTTTTTTTTTTAATTTTTATAATCCCATAAAAAAATTAAAAATCCCCAAAAAGGGTAAAACGAATAAATATCAATAAATAATATTAAAAATTAAAACGCATAAATATCAATAAAGATTTATTGTTATAATAAATATTTATTGATATTTATTCGTTTTAAGAAAAATATCTGGGGAAATATCAATAATATTTATTCGTTTTCTCGTGATAGTTTTCTAAAAAAATTATAATAATTTCTAATCTTGTTTTTTTTTCACTTTCAAAATTTTAATTTTAATCCCAAAACTGGGGAAGTCTAAAAAAATTATAATACTTCCTAATTTTGTTTTTTACTTCCAAAATTACAATTTAATCCTTAAAATGGGGAAGTCTGAAAGTTATTAGTTTAAAATCTTCTTTCTTTAATTACTAAACAACCAAAAAGTTTTTAATCTTCAGTAAAACATTTCCTAAATAGACTGTTGAGAAGCGTTGCTTTTCTGTCGGACAATTTAAGTAATTTTACATTTTTTTATATTTAAATAAATTTTGTAAAATCACAAAACTTTTAAGAAACTTCATAAATAAGAAAAAAATATAAAAAATAAATAGTTTTCCTTTTTTACCAAACCCCAAAAACCGGCAATAGAAAAATCTTTCGTTCCTGCTCCTGAAAGTATGCCAATATCTAAAGTTATGAATTTATGTTAAATTAAGCTTTTTTCCAAAATTTTTTTTTAAGATTTGTTATAATAAATTTTATACTTAACATCAATATATATTTTATTATTTATTAATTTTTTTTTTTAATAAATTTATTTAGTGGCTTTTGCTTTGAGTAACATTTATAAAGTTCTTTTACAATTCAAAAACTTAAGTTTTTCTTTAAAAAAAAACTATAACAGGTTTTTTATTTGTGTATATTTTGGTTTATTATTGTTATAATTATTTATAAGGTATCTTTCTCTCAATTCGTAGTGTTGTTTTAAATTAACGATTATTTTGAAATTTATTTAAAAAAAAAAAAATAAAAAACTGGCATTAATTGTAAAGAAAACTGGCTGTTATGAAGTTTTTAATGTTTTTGAAATAAAATTTGTGATTTTATCTATTAAGAGAATTGGTTTTGCATCTTCTATTTAACAGGTTTTCTTTTTTAAAAATTATATTTTTGTTATTTTATTGCTCTTAATTTTAGTGTTGACAGAGTGAACTTTTAATTGGTTTCTATTTGGTAGAAATTTAATGTTTTCTTTTTCAGTTTTGGCCAAGTGGCTAAATTTGTGGAGTGTAATTTTTCATGCAGGTGTTTTTTCAAGGTTAATGTTCTTTAACTGTTTAAAATACATTTAACTACATTTAAAAGTAATCTTTAATTTTATAAGAAAAATTACATAATATTTACCATCAAATCAAAGAAAAGGAATAGGTGATGATAAAAATTTATTTGTATACCCAAATGTATAACAAACGCTAAAAAAGAATTATTATTCCTTAAAGTATACTTTATTTTTTATCAAAATACACATTTATTTAAAACCACCTAACAGTATACTTCAGTTTTTATTAAAAAAAAATCGAATTAATTTTATTTGTTCTCTTGCTATTCTGGTTGACCAATTCTTTAATAATTTTTAGTTTTCTTCACATTTATTTATTTTATTTTTATTTTATCCAAAAAATTATTTTATTATAAAAAAATATTATTTAAATAAATAAAATATATAAATTTAATTTTAATCATTTCTGCTTAAATTATAATAAAATCGTTGATTTACTATTAATTCGTTTCATATTAATAAAATGGCGTTTAATTTTACTTATTACAGTGACTTGTTTTATATGTATAAAAAATCTTATTAAAAAAAATAAAATAGAAAAATAAAAAAAAAAATATTTCAGCAAATTATTTTGAAGCACAATTTGTAAACCTTATTTTTTGTTATCAAATTATCTGTGTTTTATATTAAAAACAAAGCTCCTGAATTAAGGGTGATTTTTAGTAGTAGTTGGCACTGATATAACAGCAAGCCATAAAGTATGCTTTATAATAAACCTTTGTTTTACAAAAATATTTTATTTTCTCATCTGGAATAAACCTTCTCCATTCAGGCTGGATTTTTAATAAAAAACTTGCATATATAAGGGCCTCAAATAATTCAAGCCTTAAAGTATGCTTTATAATTTATTTATTTTGAAAAACTTATTCGCTTTTGTCATCTTGAAGAAACCTCCTTAATTCAGGCTGTATTTGTGATTTAAAAAAAAATTTTTTTCATACCTCAGAAACCCATATAATGTAAAGCCTTAAGGTATGCTTTGAAATTTATGTTTTATTTTATAATTTAGCTTCTTCAAGAATTCGTTGAAATATTTTTCCTTTCTAAATTTAAAATTTTATTCTTCTTTTGCAGTTATGAAAGTTTTTGTTTTATAAGTTTTTTTATTCTCATCCTGCTTACAAATATTACTAATTAAATTATTTGTTCTTACCTATTTTTTTGTTATTTATAAATAAAGTACTTTTTTATTTTACTGCAACCATTTGAAATTACGGCCTTAATTTGTTTAATTTATTTTTTTTTTTTTATTTTTTTATAATTCCCAAAAATTCTGTGGACAAAATTTACTGATCATCCTCTGGTGGCATTTTGGCTAAAGTCAGCAAAATCATGGTTAATTCTTTGCGTGAAATTTTACCATCTTTATCATAACCAACACCGCGTAATATTGTTTCTTCAAAATCTTTTAAGTCGGAAGCATCATAGTCATCCTTAAAAACAAATAAAGAAAAAAAAATTAAAAAATCATTAAAGTCTTATTAATTTTTAACAAAAAAAAAAAAAAAACATATAAAGTTTATTTTTAAAAACTAAATTTACCTTTTTCACCAACTCCAATAAATCCTTTAGAAATCCTTTCAATTCTTCATTTTCTATTGAGCCACTGTTGTCCTGCAATTCATATTAGAAAAATTAAAATTAATTAATAGAGAGTAAAAAAAAAGATCACACGCGAAAACTTCGTCACTTTTTCACCTTCTGGACCAAACAATTACAAAACTAAATCAAAGCGTCAAGCGTATGGATGTCTAGCGCCTTATGTCATGACATCCTTAAATAAGATCGCCACTGATATCTCACGAGCAATAATGTACACTTTTCTTTTTTAATGAAATATAATAAACAGATAAACAAAATATATGGGGGGGTGGTTAAATTTTAGGGGCAGATGGTGAATATGAACCACACGTAAATGTTAAGTTTTTTTTCTGCATTTAATTTGTCATTTCTCAATTTCAGACTAACTCAATTTGAACCATGGCAAGATACACAATCGAGCAACGTGGCAAGAAATGGCAACAGTGGATGATCAGTTTTCGAAGAAAATCATCTTCAGTGATGAGGCACATTTTCAACTCAGTGTATTCGGCAATAAGCAGAATTGCCGCATTTGGGCGAATGATAATCAAAGAGTGATTGTCGAAAAACCAATGCACCCACAAAGAGTGACTGTTTGGTGCGGTTTATGTGCTGGTGGCATCATCGCGCCGTATTTTCTCCAAAACGAGGCTGGTCAGGCAGATATTGTGATGGTGTTCGCTATTGTGAGATGATAACGAACTTTTTATGGCCCGACTTGAAAGATATGGATGTGGACGATATGAGGTTTCAACAAGACGGTGCCACTTGCCACACAGCTAACGAAACAATAGCTTTTTGCGCGACAAATTCAATGGCCGTGTTATCTCACGTGATGGCGATGTCATATTTTTACTTTTCTACAGCACTACCGCGAAAAACTTTGACGCATTTAAATTTTTGACAGCTTAACAACGTATATGTTTCAGTAGTTAAAAATCTGTTTATTTAGTTCTGTGGGCGTTCTAACAGCACAAATGACGCCAAACTTTCAGGACTCCCCTAAGAGGTCGTCCCACCAATAAAATTCGATAAAATCAAAAAAATTATATTCAAAGATCGAAAAATGAAAGTTAATATAAGGTGGCTGAGGCTGGAAGTATTTCAACCGTGCGGGTATATTTAATTTTTCATGATTATTAAAATATTAAAGAGCTATTCGCACGATGTGAGGCACGGCTACTCACAATCGACCATAACCTCAACCTGTCAGTCTGTCCACTTTCAAGGAGTGTTTGGCAATATTCAGGAGCCATCGAAACGAGTTTTTGCGTTGTTTTGTAACTGTTGGCCATATATTGGGACACAGACAACACATCAGGGAACAAAAAACAGTGGGTTTTTCGGCTGAAGGTGCAGCAAATAAGGCTAAATTGGGTCTAACAAACAGGCCAAAGCCACGGTTTTTTGGCAATACTGGAAAATATTATTCATAGTTTTTAAATAGATGTAACATTGATTGGATGTCTTCATGGAGTGATTAATAGTGGGCTAATCTATCTGACTGAAGGTTGCGGATTAGAGCTTACAAACTATCGATAGTCACCATATTCGAGATATTTACATTTTTACTTTTACTTTTAGAGAAAATTTTTACGAAATTTCTAATTTCATTGTTTCTGGTAGTAAAAAATATTAAACGTAAAAGAAGATAATTTATTTTATACTTTTGAAAGTACCAGTTTTAAGCTTTAAAAAACATTGAATAAAAAAAAAAATACTTACTCTGTCATAAAGCGAGAAAACTTTCTCAATATCTTCCTTTGTTAACCTGGCTGCACCCTGGGTTGATGTAAAGCAAAAATGGAAAAATAAAAAAATACATAAAATACGTATTTAATGGTTTATTGTATAACAAATAAAATTAAGTAAAACAACAATTGAAGTTATTAAATTACAAAACAAAAAGTTAAAAGCTTTATTCATAAAAAATATAATTGAGTTACAAAAGGTTTATTAAACAATTTTTTTTATGATAAAATGTATGTTATAAACCTTTAATAAACCAGAAATAAATTTTATGGATGCGGCCGTACATAAATATGTAACTGGATTTTTTTTGACTTGACTTTTAGCCATAGTACGAAAATAAACAAAACGAAACGTTTGCTTTTGTTTGGTTTTGTACTTTGCAGTGAGTAAAACAAAAACTATTGGGACGATTTGGTTAGTCATAAACACAAACTACACATTTATTTTAAAATACTTATGTAGAAAAGAACATAATAGGAACGAAATAGAAATATTTCAAGAAAAAAATCTTTCACAAACGACAGCTACATGGTAAACTCTAACATTGTTGTAGAAATACCTATTTTGCTTTTATAATTTTGTGACATTTTCTTCTGGTGAATGAAATAAAATTCTCGCATACATTTTCTGTAAAAATAATTTTTCTTAATTTTTTGCAAAATTTTATTCGAAATATTTTTGTAAAATTTTATTCGAAATTTTTTTTTTGTAAATTTAAAAAATTTTTTTTTTAATTTTTTTTTGTAAAAATATCTTTTTGACAATGTTTTGTATTTTTCTTTGTAAATAAATTTTTTTTTAATTTTTTACATTTTTTTAAATTTTTTTTAAATTTTATTGAATTTTTTAGGACCTTCCTGCAATCTATATTGAGTTATAATGGTCAAACTAAAGCAAAAAAAAATTCCTTATATTGAGCGACCACTGCTCCTGGTTACCAGTCTGCACCCTGTGGGTCCATTGGCTACCTCTATGTCTATTGCTTTCTATAAAGGTCTTTAATACAATTCAAAGCAGAAAAACCCTATTAACCTAAAAACAAACAAAAATCGCCCCTCGTAGGGGGTTATTGATCCCCCGAGATTATTACAAACGAAAAAAATCTGGAGTGGCCTACACTCAACTTTACCATATCCAATGGAAGCAGATATATTTATGGATATATTACATAAAGAATAAAAGTTCGAAGTATATTCGAATCGAAAAATTAATTACTTTCGGGTTGGAGTGTTAAGTAAACTACTCCTTGCCTCCTTCCCGATTATGCCCAAAGTTTATACAGCTCTTCATCTCCATATACCAAAGGCATATACTAAATTTCATTCTGATATGTCAAACGGTATGATCTGTACAAACTCCACAAAAATAGTGGCATACACACCTACCGACCCACCTACCCACAGACATCATTGCGAAAATAGCCAAAATGGATTCAGGAGACCTCAAAATGTATAACTCCGTCGAAATCCCGACCTCAATTTTTTTACCTTATGCGTATGATAAAGTCAAAATAAAAACATCCTGAAAAAAAAATTTTAAAAAATATAGGTAGGCGTGGTTTTTTGCCCGCTGCCGCGAATTGAGTGGTGTGATGTTGCTGAAATTAATTAGCGAAATTTTTAGATCGGTGTGCTTCAATTTTCTGTATCTCTTCGGGTGCCCTGGCAAAGTTGATTTCAACCCGAACACAGACGGACAGACGGACATCACTAAATCAATTTCTTTATTTATAAGAATCCAGAATATATATTCTTTATGGGGTCGGAAATTAATATTGTAGAAATTACACACGGAATGACAAACTTATATATACCATTTCCACCTGTGGAGAAGGGTTTAAAAACATTGAAAAGCCTGTATCTTTGCATGAAACGTTTGCGAAAATTTTTGTTTATTTCCGCATTCTGCTTTTAACTCCTAAAATAAAATAAACGGAAATTTGTATACCATTAAAAATAACACAGCTATTTTTTTAATATAATTTTCAATTATTTTTTTTTTAATTAATAATTTATTATATAATTTTTATATTTTTTGTATTATTTATTAAATTAATTAAAATTTTTTTATATCAATTCAATATAAATTTATACCAAAAAATGCTTTAAATATGAATTAATATCAAATAAATTTAAATATAAAATTAAAACACACAAAAAAAATATTTCTATTTTTTATGTAGTTTCCTTTAAACTTCAACTTTCATTGAAATTGTATAGTTTTCCTTTTTTTAGAGATAAAAAAAAAAACTTTTTAGATAATTTATAATTTATTAACATATTTTTGTAGCGCTGCTGTAGCTTTTCTACTTTTTTGTTTTCAGTACTTTAAACGAGTGGGAAGAGAGAGAAAAAAGACCTTGAACTTTTAACATGCTTTTATACCGCCAGCTACAGCAACAACAATGACAAAAAAGTAACATTCGAAACTTTACCATTCTATGGAATATTAAATTCGGTAATTTTGTTTTATTTCAGCACAAGATAAGTGTAGTTTTTTACACACGTGTAAATATTACACTTATACGTATGTATGTATGTATGAATGTATGTATGTATGTATGTATGTATGTATGTATGTATGTATGTGTGTAAGTATGTATGTAAAAATACTTATTACAAACATATCATGTGTGTTTATACCTGTATATTTATATGGTTACCTGCTTTATGGAAAACACTAGAGTGAAATTTGCAACAATTTATTTCCATTTGACACTTTAAGCATTTACGTGTTTCAGTTTTTTACGTGAGAGTATAATTTGTAATAAACGACACAAAAAAACCAAATTAACAAAAGACAGCAGCAATGTAATAATCAAAAATAACGATTAGTTTGCCCTAGGATATGAGGTTACCTTTTCACTACCTACTTCAATCTGCACAGAAAAAAGTTTTGCACCAATTAAAGGTTTTAATTAGTTTTAAATTAACCTCTTTTCCCCCAACAAACAAATTGCGCTTTTATTATAAAACGTTATGGGTAATTAGCAATATTAAATAATTAAAATTCAATTAATTTTTTAATTTATTCAAATATATATATATATATTTGTTTAAAACAGAATAAAAAAAATTCCTAATTTAACAAATAATTGAATCAATTAATGATTTAATTAAATTTTATTCTGAAACCAATTAAAACCTTTAATTGGTGGAAATATTTTTTTCTTTAAAATATTTTATTTTACAGGCGGGAATAAAAATAATAGAACAATAAGTCTAATGGCGTTTACTTTTCTGTAAAAATATTTTGCCTTATTAATAGGTAATACTTTGTATGGATCACCCAGCCCTTGAAAAATGTGACCTTTTTAACCGACTTCAAAAATAGAAGGAGGTTATCAATTCGTCTGAATGTTGTTTTTTTTTATGTTTGTGCCCGCAGAACTCATTCATTTCTGCACCGATTTTAAAAATTTTTTCTTTATTAGAAAGGAAATGCTTACAGATTAGTCCCATTTAAAAGGAAGTTCAGAATTTTTAAAATTAAAGGGTGTCCCCATACAACATACGTGTTTTTAACGTGTATTATGAACCGTAAAGGTAACCCTTTTAAAATTTTAAAAAACTGCTTATTACTATAGCTGCCAATAACAGGAATTAATAAAAAAATAAACTTAAAAATCAAAGGGTGTCCCCATATGTGACGTCAATTTAAATATATGAACCATTGTAGCCAATCACTTGAAAATTGGACAGAATGTCCAATATTTATAATCAGAAATTAAATATTTAAAATTAGAAGTTAAAGGGTGTCCCAATAGTTGATGTAATTTGATGTATATTGCAAAACTTTTGAACCGTAACAGAGAGAAGGTTGAAATTTACAAAGAACCTTTAATTCTAAGTCCTTTATAACATCAAGTATATAATTTAAATTTGGAAACTAAAGGGTGTCCCCATAATTGATATAATTTTACCTATCTACCCCTTTCTTTTGTACCGTTATAGACAACCACTTGAAAATTAGACAGAATCTCCGCTACTATGTCCCGTATAATAACATTTATAAATATTTAAAATTTTAAAGGGTGTCTCAATAGTTGATGTAAATTGATGCATATGTCCAAACTTTTAAACCGTTTTAGACAGACATTTGAAATTTACAAAGAATCTGTCTACATTAAAGGGTGTCACCTAGGTGATATTGTTTAAGCTATATGGCCATATCTTTGGAACCGTTACTTTTTATTACTGTGTCAGTAAAAAATAAAGGGTGTCCTCATATCTGACGTAATTTGTCGTATATGGCTTTATCTGCTTAACCGTTACGGATAGACATTTGAATGTACAGAACGTATATTACTATGTCCGTTAGAGCAACAAGTATAAAAGTATTTGATTTGAGTACTATTTCTTACAGATTACTTCCTTTTAAATTTTTAGTTTAGAATTGATGCACATATATTTGTTTTGTAGTCGGTTTTTTTTTGCAAGAATTATTATGATTTCAAAAGAACACATAAACAAACTGATTTTACATTTAACATTTATGCCTATGTGACGTATAAAATAAAATATTTATTCACATAATAATTTTAATTCAAAATAAAATTCTTGCTTTCAATAAAAAAAAATATTTCCAAAAAAGGGCAATATCTCACCCTTAATAAAAGTTGAGTGTAAAAAATGTAGCATATTTACCTGGTTTTGGTGCGACATATTTAGAAAAGAACATAATGTTTATGCACACTCTGATATTTTTTGTAGAAAAGAACACGAAAATTTAATAAGTGTAAAATAAATGGAACATTTTTGTCAGAAAAGAAAACGCCATAATATACGACTACAATATCAGGATATATACAGTCGGAACGAAAGTGATCTATGGCGTTGTTTCTCTGAACTATTCAGACAAACTTCAGTTGCGACTGTAATAAGGGAAGTGTTTTTCAGTCTGCAATTTAAGCTTTAACTGCAGAGTTCGATGCGTTAGAAATGTTCTCTACAAACTAACATCTTCCCATAGGAAGATTTAGTACTAATAAATGCGAACAACACTTGGAGCGACAATTGCGAATTGTCTGTTCGAATATAGTTCTATCTGTCTTTTCTATATATTATCGATAAATATATAAATATATAAAGTTATCAATTTTTCCTTTATATGGATACTAAAATTTATAAAGAAAAAATAAATTTCGGATATTATAAAAAATTGACAATCTATAAAAAATTGACAAAATTCAGTATATTTTCTAAATATAAAGAAAATTATCGATAACGTTTTATATAGAATAATGAAGTTATCGATTTCTTTCTTTTCTATATATAGAAGAGTAAAGTCACATATTAAAAACAATTAACTCTATCTGGAAAAATTACTGATAACTTTTAGAGTTAAATATAAGAAAATTATCGATAAATTATGAAAACTTCTCTATATATAAAAAATTAAAGAAATCGATAATTAATCTATAAATACAAAAATAAAGTGTTCCGTAACTTGTCTAGTCCTGAAAATATAAGTCTATCGATAGGTATTCCATATATAGACAAGTAAACTTATCGATAATTTTTCTGAATATGAAAAAGTAATAATAATAAAATGAAGAAAAAAATGTGTTACTTATGAGATAAATTTGTATCTCCACGGTTATCTAAACGATCGTAATTTGAGATATCAATATCCAAGACAACTTTAACATAAGGAAGTGAACCGTCTAATCGAACATATTGCATGTGCCTTGTGATCTCAAGGCGTAATTTTGTTGGTAATGCGAATTTAGGAAACATTTTCACCTCAACGGATTTCTGAATTAGCGAAAATTAATTAAAATTTTTGACAATTTTACTACATAGACACATATATTGACATAGAAAAATAAAGTTATCGAAAACTTTTGTATACAGAAAATTAGAGTTATCGATAACTTTTCTATATATAAAAAGGTTAACTATACATAAACTATACATAAAGATATCGATAACTATACATAAAGTTATCGATAACTATACATAAAGTTATCGATAACTATACATAAAGTCATCGATAACTTTTCCATATATAAAAAGCTTCCATAACATAACCTTTTTATATATAGAAAAGTTATCGATTTAATTTTTCTTTTTATAAAAAATAAAGTTATCGGTCATTTTTCTATATATAAAAAGCAGTTTTCGACAAGTTTTCTATATTTAAAGAAGTAAAATTACCGATAAATTTTCTATATATAAAAGAGTATGCTTATCGATAACTTTTATATATACAAAAAGTATGGTTATAATTATAAAAAATATATTATATTTATTCTGTATATAAAAAATTATCGATTACGTGTATATATACGTATATAAAAGTAAAGTTATCGCTAGCTTTTCTGTACAGAAAAGAGTAAAGTTATTGAAAAATAAATATATCGATAACGCTAGTTTACTTTACAAGATGATCTTTATGTTCCGATTCTCCATTGATCCTAAAAGCATTTTCCGAATTATCTCAAAAAAATATAAGCCAATTACGCTTTCATCGCACAAGAAATAGTTGATATTTGAAGACGCATTTTCTTTTCGTTAACATGTTTTCGAATTCGCTATTCCTAAATGCACCGACAACTCACTTCAGTTTAAAACGTTCCTTTTTGTTCATGTATTCATTAACGGAATGAATGGTTTCTGCACTTTAAATCTTAAGAAATTTAAAGTTTTTTTCTTTTTTTTCTAATTTTTTCGGACTTTGTGCCTTCATCCAATAACCCCAAGTGTGTTTCTTATTTTATTTTATATTTTTTTTTTTTTTTGGTCCACAGTCTTTCATTGCCTTGGAATAATTTCTTTTTTTATGATATTATTCAAACGTAATTTATTTTTAATTTAAGTCATTGAAAAGCGCATTCATGGCAAACCGAACCGAACCGAACAGAACAATAAAATACGTGCAGTTTTACACTTTCCTTAGCATCTCACTTTAATTTTCTAATAAATGTGGATGGGGATGTGCATGTATGTGTATTGTTTTATGATTTCTTTCTCGAGCGCTGTATAGATTAACAACTTAATAGCTTTTTAAGCTCGAAGCGAATCACTTTCAATATAAATGTTTCTTTTTCTTTCTCTATGTTCGTGTATGACTTAAATTTCTTTAAACTTGAGCTTAAGTGGAATTACGAATTGTAATTCTTTTTTAATATAAAAATTTTTTTTGTGTTTTTTTCTTTTTTTTTTTTTTTTGAGAAACGAAATAATGTTCGAGTTCGTATTTTAAAAGAAAATTAAAAACTCTTGATTTGTTTTCAAGAACGTTATGCAGGTTCTTTATTGAATAATTTAAAATTTCTTTTCGTTAGAACAATAATCATAATGAAGATAATTTGTTTTGTGTCCAATAGGCACGAGAAAAGTAACATATAAAATTTCCTAAAATAGTTGAAAATTTATTTCTAACTTCAACTGAAATAAAAATTAAATTTTTTTGTAATTCTTATATGAAGATTTATATTTGGATATGAAAATTCGAATTCAAACTTTAATTCTAAGTTCGAATTTCTAAATATAGAAAATAGCTAGTTATGACTCCGTTTAAAATAAAAAATTTTATATTTCGAAATAGGTACGTTTTTCGAACTTATAATCTGAATTTTTTCTAATTTAAGTAAGTATAATTATGTTCCAATTTTCGATTTTAAAAAAAATTTATTTTTCACTTTATATAAAATACCCTTTTCTAATGTAATATTTGCTTGAAAATCTTTGTTAAAATTCATTTGACGTTAAGATGTAATTATTTTTGCAATTAAATTAATATTCGAATTGATTTTGAATTTCGAAAAATAGATTAGAATTTATTTTCTATGTCTAAATAAGAAAAAAGTAATGATTTCTTTAATTGCAACTCAAATGTGAAAAATAATCTAATTTTTGGTTTTAATAAAATATTGTTCGAAAAGTCAAACCTAAAATGTAAGTTTTTGAAATTAGGTAATATTCGAACTTGATTTTGTAAGAACATAAACAAGTTTATGTTATTATAAAGTACGTTCGAAATAAAAAATACAATAAAATTTCAAGTTTTCAATTTAAATACAACTCGAACTTTATTTTGTATTTGGAAATATTAAATCGAAATCTATATAAAATAATGTAATAAATCGATTTTAAATTATTTCTCAATTCAAAAAATTTTAGCTTAATTTTCAATTTAAGATCTATCCGAAAATCTTTTTTAAAGTTCCTTTAGCATTAAGAAATTAATAAAATTAAGTTAAAATTTGATTCGAAAAATTCGAAATTCGAAAAATATAAATTTTTTTTAGTTGAATTTGAAATGCGAATAAAAATAATCTAGTCTAAAGGATTTTATAAAATTTGTTCGAAACTTAAACTTCAAGTTCGAAAACTTAAATTTTAAGTTTCTAAAAAATGTATTAATCGGATTTATTTTTAATATAACTGATATGAAAAAGTTAATGTTATTATAAAATACATACGAACACTCGATTTAAAATGTCAATTTCTGAATTTTATTAAAACTTGAATATTATTTCGAATTTCATTTTCAATTTTGAAATATTAAACATAACGTCCAAATGAAATATTAATTATAACGTCCCACTATAAAATTAAATTATATTTTTAACAAGTATATTCTAAGTTTCGGTTTAAAAATATTAAGTTTTAAATTTAAAGAAAATTCGAACTTAATTTCAAATTTCGGAAAAATGGAAAAATGTACCCTTTGGTATAATTAACATATAAAATCAAAGTTGTTGTATAATAAAGTGTGCCATATTTTGAATTTATTGTGAATTTTATAATTTATGTATTTTTCGAAGTTAACTTCGAATTTGCAAATATGCATAAAAATTTATTTCTAAATTCAAATTTCTTGCAAAATAATATTTTGGTGAAGAGTGTAAAAATTTTTAATTTAAAATTGTATTATTTTATTCCAGCTAAATTCGAATTTATGTTTGAATTTCGAAACATGAGAGAACGGTAAGTCAACATAAAGAAAATATTGTTTCTAACTTCTAGTCGATATAAAATATAATTTTTTTAAATACACTTAAAATTTTGTAAAGAAATAAGGATTTTTTAAATTTAATTTCGAACTTCAAATGTGAAGAAATCTCTAAATTGAATGAATTGCAAAATTATTGTTTTAATTATGAATATTCGACATTTTGATTTTGTAATGTTTTTTTTTTGCTTTTAACAAATTTTGAGTTTTAAAATGTGTCAGACGATTTCAATATATTTCCAATTGGCATACAACATTTAACGAATTTGTGAAATATTTTCGAAATTTTATACTTAAAATTACGAATTTTCGAGTTCGCTATTTATTTTAAATTTCGAATTACTTATGGTATTAAATGTGTTTGAATTCAAATGATTTAAACAATTATATTTATATCAGGTATTCTGTGTTTTATTTTTTGTTTAAGATTTTCGAATATAAACTTGAACTTCGAATTATCGAAAAATCTTTTTTTGATAATTTTGCAGCCATATTTAATTATGTTACTTCCTTGGTACTTATTTTAGATAAGAGAATCTGTAAGGATAATGACTAAATAAGATATTTTGCACAGTGGGTAAAAAAAATTCAAAACAAATTTTGGCCCATCTTGTATAAAAAGTTTTTTTTTTATTTAATAAGATTACAGTCAATTCTCAAACTATACAATTTCATTGAAAATAAAATGTTAAATTTTCATTCGTTTAAACAGCTAAAATACACATTTTTTGTAAGTAACAGAAAAATAAAATATTTATGCGAAATAAAATCAAATAAAAATTATTGCATGCTTTTTAGCTAAGAGTTGTGTGGAAGAAGTGTGTTTTTTGTTTATCTACTAAAGTTATTTCAACTTAAAACTTTTAATTTTTAACTATTTTTTTTTTCATATTCTAAATTATCAAGCAGAAGTTGGAACAATAACTTTTTAAAGCGGAAATTATTAAAAACTGAAATTTTTTTGAGTTTCTTTTGACATTTAAAATAAATAAAATTTAAATATTTGAAACGAAATTATTTGTTTTGATAAAAACAACAAAGTTTAATTTTTGTAACATTTAACACTGAAAACGAAAAAAAATTATTAAACCGGAAACGGAAACATATATTTTTATTAATATATATTTTTTTTAAATTTATATTTTTAACAATGTTTTTGTTGTTGGGTAACTCGAGGTACTTACTTCAATACCTTCCTATTTGTTATTGTTATATATGTTTTTGTTGTTGTTGTTGTTAACGTAGTAAAAGTTGTAGTTGTTGTTATATAAAGGTTTAGCAAACAAATGTTGACGTGTCAGTGTTTATAACACAAGTTGATGTTGTTTGAGTGAGTTAGTGAGAGAGTTTGTTGAGTGTGAGTTAATATAATGAAGGGGGTAGTAAGTTTAAATGTTCAAATTAATGACATTAATTTAGATTGTTATTAAATATTTGTTTTAAAAGAAGTTTTGAAAAATAAATTTCGATTTTAATAGAGAAAATTTTTTAAATATATTGAAATTATTTGCAATTTAATTTTAAGTGTTAAATTTTTTATTAATTAATTATTTTAAAATAAATTAAAAAATAAATAAAAAAATAAATATTTAATAAAAATGTTTAAAAATAAATTTGGGTTTTAATAGAGAAAATTTAAAAAAATATTATTCGCAGTTTATTTAATTTTAAGTTTTTTATTGAGTTATTATATTAAAACATTAAATAAATTAAAACGCAATAAAAAAATAATTAGTATTTTATTAAAAAAATAATTATTTAATAAAGTATTGAAAAAATTAATAGAGACAAATTTTTCCTCAGCGTTTCGTTGCATATAATAAGATTTTTTTTGTGATTTGATTTTAAGTGTTTAATTTTTTATTGTGTCATTATTTTAAAATATTAAATAAATTAAAATGAAATAAAATAAAAAAATATTTTGTTTTTTAATAAAAAATATTTTGTTTTTTAATAAACAAAACATTTTTCGAAGTTTATGTTGCATATAATGAGAAATTATTTTTAATTTGATTTTAAGTGTTAATATTTTTATTAAGTAATTATTTTAAAAGATTAAATAAATTAAAACAAAATAAAAAAAAAATATTTTTGGTTTTTATTAATACAAATTATTGCTTAATAAAAAATATTAATAAATAAATTTGGTTTTTAATAAAGAAAATTTTTAAAAAATATTTTTCGCAGATAATTTTGCATACAATTTAATTTTAATATCAATTAAATTTTAAGTGTTAAATTTTTTATTAAAAATATTAAATTAATAAAAATAAAATAAAAAAAAAATATTTTTTTTATAAAAAAAAATAATTATTTGATAAAAAGTATCGAAAAATAAATTTAGTTATTATTAGAGCAAAATCGTTTAAAATATTTCTCGTAGTTTATGTTGTATATAATAAAATTTTTTTTAAATTTGATTTTAAGTGTTAAATTTTTATTATTTTTTTAAATATTAAATAATTAAAAAAAAAAAAATAAAAAAAAATTTTGTTAAAAAAATAAATTAAAAAAAATTATTATTTAATAAATAGTATTGGAAAATAAATTTCGCTTTAAAAACAGCAATTTATTAGAAAAATAATTTTTGCAGTTTATGTTGGAAACATAAACCAAAAAAAAATATTAAATAATTATTTAATAAAGAGTATCCAAAAATAAATTTAGTTATTGATGGAGAAAAATTTTTAAAAAGTATTTTTCGCAATTTATGTTGCATATAATTTAATTTTGGGTGTTACATTTTTTATTGAGTTATTATTTTAAAATATTAAATAAAAAAAAACAAAATAAAAAATTATTTTGTTTTTTATTAAAAAAATTATTAAAAAAAAAGTATTGAAAAATAAATTTATTTTTTAATAGATAAATGTTTTAAAAATATTTTTCGCAAATTATGTTGCATATAATGAGAAATTATTTTCAATTTGATTTTAATTGTTAAATTTTTTATTGAGTTATTTTTTTAAATGTTAAATAAATTAAAACAAAATAAAACAAAATTTAGTTTTTTATTTAAATTTAAATTTGTTTAAAAAAAGTATGGAAAAATAAATTTTGTTATTAATAAAGAAACATTTTTTTTAATATTTTTCGCAGTCAATATTGCATAGAATGTAATTTTAATTTCATTTTAAATTTTAAGTGTTCAACTTTTTATTGAGTTATTATTTTAAAATATTAAATAAAAAAAAAAACAAAATAAAAAATTATTTTGTTTTTTATTAAAAAAATTATTAAAAAAAAAGTATTGAAAAATAAATTTATTTTTTAATAGATAAATGTTTTAAAAATATTTTTCGCAAATTATGTTGCATATAATGAGAAATTATTTTCAATTTGATTTTAATTGTTAAATTTTTTATTGAGTTATTTTTTTAAATGTTAAATAAATTAAAACAAAATAAAACAAAATTTAGTTTTTTATTTAAATTTAAATTTGTTTAAAAAAAGTATGGAAAAATAAATTTTGTTATTAATAAAGAAACATTTTTTTTAATATTTTTCGCAGTCAATATTGCATAGAATGTAATTTTAATTTCATTTTAAATTTTAAGTGTTCAACTTTTTATTGAGTTATTATTTTAAAATATTACATAAATTAAAATAAAAAATTATATATTTTGTTTTTTATTAAAAAAAATAATTATTTAATAAAAATTAATGAAAAATAAATTTAGTTTTTAATAGAGAAAAAAAATTTTTTTTATTATTTTTCGTAGTTTATGTTGCATATAATAAGATTTTTTTTTTTAATTCGATTTTAAGTGTTAAATTTTTTGTTTTATTTTTTTATAATATTAAATAAATTAAAACAAAATTAAAAAAAAATATTTTTATTAAAACAAAAATATGTTAAATGAAAAATCCATTTGAAAATATAAAATTTTATTAACGTGCATTATTGTGTGGTTTGTGTATAATACATGATGCAATTAATTTAATTTTTTTTTAATGTTTTTTCCATAAAAAAATATTAAAAATATATTTTTTTTTGCCAGCATTTCTCAGAAGTTAGATCATCATAATAAAGTGATTTAAAATAAAACACAGATTGTTGGTTTGTTGGTTGGTCGGTGGGTTGTTTGGTTGGTGGATGATTAAATGAAAAGAACACAAATGTTAAGTTTAAAGCATGAGGAATAACAGGGGGAAAGAAGAAAAAAGGTGGGAAATTGTAATAAAAATGTATACAGTTTGGAAGTTGTTATTATTTTGTTTTTTAAAGTTTTTACTTGACAAATTTGCATAAAGATAAAGTCTAAAGTTTAGTTTTCAATACAAAATGCAGATGTTTTAGTTTAAAACAACGAATATTTTTGTGTTAAAATAAAAATGTAATTTTGGATTATAAAAAAGAAAATAAGTAAAACATAAATAAAAAATATTTTATTCATTTTAATAAAGCACAAAGTTTGACCAACAATTTGTAAATAAAACATTTCTCATTGGATAATTCCAGTTAATGTAAATTTACTTAGCAGAAATCCTTTACGCTGAAAACCTTTTTTCCTTTCCCAAATTGAAGAGGTACTCCCCTCTCTTATTCTTATAACAAAAAAAAAAAAAAAAAAACAAAAATGAAGACAATATTTATATTTAATATTTGGGTAAGCGGAATCAGACATTGTGGTAGTGTTAATATGCTCGTAAGTAAAATAAAAATAAAATAAATTTTATCTCACCCGCATTGGCATTTAACGCTAAGTTTTAGAACATTTTCATGAAAACATACCTACAGCTGTGTCTTGTGTTCCTACACTGAACAAAATTTGTATATAATAAAATGGTAGTAACTCATTTCCTGTCTATCTATATGTCTGTCTTTCTTTTTTTTTGTGTACGCATCACATAAAAACTACTGAAAGGATTTTAACAAAATTTTGTGAGGAGGTACCTTAGTATCCTGACTTCAATATAGGATACAAAAATTATGTAAAGGGAATGCATACTTTAAGGCATCTTTTATTTGTAAAAGCAGTATATTTTAAGCAATGTTACGAACAGATGGCGCTGTTTTAACATAATGACTAACTCATTTCCTGTCTGTTTTTTTAAAGCTTTACAATAATTTTTAGAATTTTAGAATTTTATATAAATTTAAAAATTTTATCCAGGAATGGGTACCTTTACGTAAAGTCCTGACATTATTTTGTTCGATTTTGCTTTGAAAGTAATCCACACCAAATATTAAGACTGTTGCGTATATATTTTATATAAAGGTACCCTACCGCCCCCCCCCCCTTCCCCCTGAATAAAATTCTAAAATGTACATAAAATTCTAAAAATTCCCCAAGGCATATTTAAATAGACATGTGATCAAGATTAACGTCGACACCTAGCCTTGTTGGCTCTTATCCGAAGGCGAAATAAAAGGGTAGACTAGCGCCCAGTCTGCAGTAACAGCAGACTTAACGGCAACCATGTCGCACTACACATACTGAACAGTCACAGTGGGTATATATATATAGGTTTATAGAACATGGGAAACCTAGACCCATGCTGTAACCTCTTGTTTAGGAGTTTTTTGGAGACTGTTGGGAATGCAACAGCACACTTTGATCAACCATGCACCATTCCTGCATACATTGATCTTTACCACAACCACAACGTGAACCCACGAAGGGGATCTTACCAACAACCGGCCACAGAGAGAAAGAGACGGCTTTTTGTGGGGCCACCGGTTCCCGTGGTATCAGTCCTTTGGGCACTGGTCGCTCCTAGAAGAGGATCCATAATAATACTGACCTGTTCTTTCAGATTCAGGTTCCAGGAACCCTGACGTTTGGTGTCCCCATTATCCCCAAAAGAACTTTGCCAAACCTTTTGCAAGTCCGGCAGTGACAGTTAGTAGTCCTGGGGGAATTTAAACAGAAATGCCATAAAAGTATTTAATTTCTTAAAGCCAACTGGAGGAATTTTAAAAACATTTTCTCTTGTTTCTAGTAGTTTAATGTTCTCCGCCTTGAAAAAAATTACCCTCTACATACAAATGTTTATTAAATTGTTTTGTTTCCAGGCTTTAGGTTTAAAAGTGATAGAGACTTGTTAGGTAAACCTTAAGTTTATTGGACCAGAACCCTTCTATTCCATATACTATTGGTTGTGCTATGGAAAAATGAGTTCTGTGTCGAAGCAGAGTTCTCTCGTCACTAAAAAGCTCTGTCAAGGAAAATGTTTTATCACGTTATCTCGGTGTGCATCTCAAAGGACACTACTACTTAATAGTAGTTACTCATGGCGTTTCTTATCATCAATTTAAATTGCGAATCACTGAGATCATTCTGGCTCAGGCTGCCTTGGGGTCTCGTATAAAAAATCCTAGGAAGCTCTCTATTGTCTTCAGGGAATATGAATGATATCTCACCGTATAAGATTATTTGCATGCATCATCCGTAGACTAGAAATTGTTCGGTAAACTTAAATGATGCCTTGTGCAAAGGATGTCTTATGTCGCAGTACTTAAGGCCTATTACTTAATAATAGAATAAACTTTTTGAATTTCTTTTAAATTTTAAATTGAAAAATTTCGGAAAATAAAAAGAAAAATCGGCAATAAAGTATTGCTTTCATTATATCACAATTTTGACTGCAACAAAAGGCTGCCATCATTTTGAGCTGCAATAACAATAAGAAAAGTATCTATAAAAACGGAAACGGAAATATTGGCTTGGTGCAGGCTCACTGAAGCGAAACATCTCTACACACAATTGGTGTTATAAAGGCCACAGGTTTTTTTTTTTTGCAAACATCTGGTTTTTAAAACCAAACCACCAGAGATAAAAAAAATAAAATTGGCATCAATACGCAACAGCAAGGAATATAAAAAGTTTAACGTAAATATAAACATACTGAACAGTCACAGTGGGTATATATATATAGGTTTATAGAACATGGGAAACCTAGACCCATGCTGTAACCTCTTGTTTAGGAGTTTTTTGGAGACTGTTGGGAATGCAACAGCACACTTTGATCAACCATGCACCATTCCTGCATACATTGATCTTTACCACAACCACAACGTGAACCCACGAAGGGGATCTTACCAACAACCGGCCACAGAGAGAAAGAGACGGCTTTTTGTGGGGCCACCGGTTCCCGTGGTATCAGTCCTTTGGGCACTGGTCGCTCCTAGAAGAGGATCCATAATAATACTGACCTGTTCTTTCAGATTCAGGTTCCAGGAACCCTGACGTTTGGTGTCCCCATTATCCCCAAAAGAACTTTGCCAAACCTTTTGCAAGTCCGGCAGTGACAGTTAGTAGTCCTGGGGGAATTTAAACAGAAATGCCATAAAAGTATTTAATTTCTTAAAGCCAACTGGAGGAATTTTAAAAACATTTTCTCTTGTTTCTAGTAGTTTAATGTTCTCCGCCTTGAAAAAAATTACCCTCTACATACAAATGTTTATTAAATTGTTTTGTTTCCAGGCTTTAGGTTTAAAAGTGATAGAGACTTGTTAGGTAAACCTTAAGTTTATTGGACCAGAACCCTTCTATTCCATATACTATTGGTTGTGCTATGGAAAAATGAGTTCTGTGTCGAAGCAGAGTTCTCTCGTCACTAAAAAGCTCTGTCAAGGAAAATGTTTTATCACGTTATCTCGGTGTGCATCTCAAAGGACACTACTACTTAATAGTAGTTACTCATGGCGTTTCTTATCATCAATTTAAATTGCGAATCACTGAGATCATTCTGGCTCAGGCTGCCTTGGGGTCTCGTATAAAAAATCCTAGGAAGCTCTCTATTGTCTTCAGGGAATATGAATGATATCTCACCGTATAAGATTATTTGCATGCATCATCCGTAGACTAGAAATTGTTCGGTAAACTTAAATGATGCCTTGTGCAAAGGATGTCTTATGTCGCAGTACTTAAGGCCTATTACTTAATAATAGAATAAACTTTTTGAATTTCTTTTAAATTTTAAATTGAAAAATTTCGGAAAATAAAAAGAAAAATCGGCAATAAAGTATTGCTTTCATTATATCACAATTTTGACTGCAACAAAAGGCTGCCATCATTTTGAGCTGCAATAACAATAAGAAAAGTATCTATAAAAACGGAAACGGAAATATTGGCTTGGTGCAGGCTCACTGAAGCGAAACATCTCTACACACAATTGGTGTTATAAAGGCCACAGGTTTTTTTTTTTTGCAAACATCTGGTTTTTAAAACCAAACCACCAGAGATAAAAAAAATAAAATTGGCATCAATACGCAACAGCAAGGAATATAAAAAGTTTAACGTAAATATAAATGAGGAAAAATGTTTTAGAAATTGTTGAATTTTATTTAAGGTCATTTTCAAGGAAGCCAAAAAATTTGTCCATTAATTAAAACAATAAAACCATTGCGTAGTTTTTCCTTCAACCACGTTTTTGTGGCTGTAACTTTTTTTGTTTTTTCTTTTTTTTTTAATTCAGAGATATTAATTTTATTTATTTTATTTATTTTTTTTTCTAAAGATTTACCACAAACTTAACACACGCTGCTGGTAATAAAAAAATCTAAAAAAAGAATAGAAGCATTTTATTTTAAGTCATACAGAAAGCGAGGTCATATGTTAGTAATTACCTTTTTCTTCCGCAACAACACAGGTTTATATATACACACATACAAGCATGTTTCTATACTTTCACACATTTATCCCCCTTTTAAATGGAAACCAAAAGGAATTTTTATAATCAAACGTATAAAAGCCACAAACAAACCACTAAATAAAATTCACGGATAAACGAGTAGCAATGGAGAGGACAAAACTCCATACTGGTACATGGTACAAATGAACGAACTGTTTCTAGAGGATTATTTAATTAAGCATAAAGAAGAGGTAATTAAGATTTTTTTATATAAAACTAAAATAATGTTGACTTTAGTGTAAGGAGCATTAAAAGATTTTTAACAGAAAAAAAGTTTCGGTTGACATAAAACCAGTCGTTTGCAGAAGGATATTAAAGAAAATAAAAAACGTAGCTTGTTTTCTGTGGGGTTTTGTAAAAGCTTTAATATATGTATACATAGGTTATATACTCTTTTTGGGCGTGGCACTTCTTACATAAAGTAAATATTTATCATCGTTTTACTTGGTAAATGTAATAAAATACTTCTTATTACAATTTTGTGCATGGTAAAGCGAAAAATTGGCTAGATTAAAAAAAGTGGGCGTGGTACCTCTCATACAAAGAGGAAAATTATTATTATCGTTTATTTAGAGATGTATAACAGGTAGATGCTTGAAATATTGCACCTGCAATCCTTGTATTAACATGCATAGTCAAGCAAAAACCTGGCTATGTTCGAAAAGTGGGCGTGGTTCATTCAATAGAAAATGAAAAATTATTATTGTATAACTGGAAAACGATAACACATAGAAAGTTTTAATTTTAGTACGTATAGTCGAGCAAAAGCCTGGTTTTATTAAAATAGTGGGCGTGGTACCACCCTTATAAAACGAAATAATATTAGCATTTATTAAGAGAACTATAATAGGTAGACGGTTGAAATATTGCAACAACAACACTCATATTAATAGGCATATTTAATCAAAAACCTGGCTGGATTAGAAAAGTAGGCGTGGCTCCTACCATACAAAAATTAAAATTAATATTGTATGCTTGGGAAACGGTAACACATATAGAATGTTTTAATTTTAGTACGTATAGTCAAGAAAAAATCTAGCTGGATTGAAATAGTGGGCGTGATACCGCCCATACAAAGTTAAAGAATATTATCATTTATTAAGAGAACTGTAATAGGTACACACTTGGAATTTTGCACCAGCAATCCTTATATTAATATGCATAGTCAAAGCAAACCTGGCTGGATTAGAACAGTGGGCATGGTACCTCGCATACAAAGTGAAAAATTCTTATCGTGTTCCTGAGCAACTGTAACACAAATACTGCTAGAATTTTGCCAACTTACCCACTCAATAATATGAATACTTGAGCAAAAACCTAGACTCTGTGATGAGGACCAATGTCGACATGTATCAGTCGACAGTCTGAAATCACTACAGTCGAGAGAAAAAGGCTATTGACAGCAGAAGGCTTAATGAAAGTAAAGTATCCGTAAACTTCCAGTCGAATACCAGAAATTATTGAGGAACAAAGGAGGTGAAGAAGGGATCCAAGAAGTTACTGGTCTGCTTGCGTATACCCCTTACAAAATAATAAGAATAAAAATAACACACTGTGTAATTTTTTAAGTCATGGCAGATATAACCATATACGGACACCACTACGTGATAAAAGACCAAAAAAAAGACCCCTGTCTCCCAGTTTTGCCCAAAGTACTCCAGGTTTTTTTTATGTGCCCTCAAAGATGTGGGGCCTCGATGTCATTTTTGCAAAAAAATGATCATTTACTCAAGCTCATATTTTGCAAACCGTTTGGAATTTTGATATACTCTCTGAGGCAAATCAAATCTGAATCATTCCTAGGAAGTTCATATGTTCTAGAAAGTCGTTTACTGAGATCTTAGGTTCATTTTTGTAGTTGATTGTTTCCTTGAATTTTGAACGGTTTGCTACCTATGGACCTGAACAGGGGAAAAAAGGTAAAAAAATTGAATTTTTTAAAGTTTTTTGCGATTTTGACCTTGAAGATTAAGTTTTTTTTTGATTTTATATATTAACAATTTTTGGTCTTTATGACAAGAGCTACAATTTTGCCTCAGAGAGTATATCAAAATTGCAAACGGTTTACAAAATATGAGCTTGAGTAAATGATCATTTTTTTGCAAAAATGACATCGAGGCCCCACATCTTTGAGGGCCCATAAAAAAAACCTGGAGGACTTTGGGCAAAACTGGGAGACAGGGGTCTTTTTTTTTTTGGTCTTTTATCACGTAGTGGTGTCCGTATATGGTTATTTTTTTCCGTGTTGCACTGTGTAATATAAAGAAACCTTCGATAGATAGTATGAGAACTCTCCACCATCAATTTTAATGCTAAAAAAGTGATTAACTGAGTTCTGTTGGGGTGGTTCCATTACAAATGGCACTAAACGTGAAAATAACGTTTCTATCAGAATTATCCCGGGATTATATTGTTGACTTTAGACGTCAATGCTCCCGGAGTATATGTGGGAAGAAGTCACTGAGGCTTTAAGGGGGCCTAAAACTGGAAGATTAAAAAATTTCGAGGTTTAACCAATGTCCAAACTAATGGCGCCACAGAAACCAGTTACGTTTTCAACCCTTCTGTTATGCAACCCTACAAATATTTATTCCGCCCTATTGAGTAGTTAGAATAAATGAACTTGAGCCTACTTAACAATTCATTTGTATAAATGTAACTTTTAAAAAT
Source organism: Phasia obesa (assembly GCA_949628195.1). NCBI lineage: Eukaryota > Metazoa > Arthropoda > Insecta > Diptera > Tachinidae > Phasia > Phasia obesa. The sequence continues at coordinate 18,280,987 of OX451219.1, read as the reverse complement.
TTTTAATTGCTTTTGAGATTGTTGTTGGAATCAAATTTACTTTTGATCAGCTCAAATTTTGTACAGCGAGAATTTTACAGAAATTTTTTTTAATCTTTTGATTAAACGCATGCAGGATTATTAAATCAAAAGATCGAGTTCAATGTTGTCATTTTTCTTTATTTAATCCTCCGGGGGTTCCAATTGTCACTGCAGGAATGGCAAATGCTTTGACGCGGTTTACACGGGAAAAACCCCCGGGGGTTCCAATTGTCACTGCAGGAATATGGCAAATGCTTTGACGCGGTCCACTCGGGGAAAATAGGTGCACCAGGCGCTAGGGTTCCTAGAGCCTAAATCTGGAAGAAAAGGTCTGTGAGTAAAATCACGGGTTCTCTTCGAGGCCCGACCAGTGCCCAAAGGACTGGTATCATGGGAATCGGTGGCCCCACAGAGAGCCTATCCTCTCTGTGACCGGTTATTGGTGAGGTCCCCTTCGGGGGTACACGTGGTGGTTGTGGTTTAAGATCGATTAAGTAGGTAAGGTCAACAGACGGAGTTTGGATAGTCTCCAAACCCCTAAGCAAGAGGTTATAATGTGGATCTAGGCTTGCCTTGGAAAGGCTTGCCATATTATATAAATTGCTACTCATTGTGATTGTATCACACACAAAAAGCGATTGGTGGCAATCGTAAAGTGTTGTTAGTCTAGTCTACGCCTAAGTTTCACTCGGTGGTAAGACCACCGTGAGGTTAGGCCGAGTAGGCCTCACGTTAATCTTGTTCCATAATTACTCGGGGAATATAGGGGCAACAGACGCTACGGTTCCTAAAACCTAAAACTGGAAGAAAAAGTCTCTTCGAGGCCCGACCAGTGCCCAAAGGACTGGTACCACGGGAATCGGTAGCCTTACAAAGAGCCTATTGTCTCTGTGACCGTTTGTAGGTAAGGTCCCCTTCGGGGTTACATGTGGTGGTTGTGGTTTAAGATCGATTTATGTAGGTATGGTGGACAGTGGATCAAGTGTGCTGTTGCACTCTCCACAGACGGAGTTTGGATAGTCTCCAAACCCCTAAGCAAGAGGCTATAATATGGAATCTAGGCTTGCCTTTAGGCTTGCCTTTAGGCTTGCCATATTATATAAATTGCTACTCATTGTGGAGTGTTAATATACAGAGCAATGGGGGCGCTAGTCTACGCTCAAATTTCACTCGGTGGTAAGACCACCGTAGGATTAGGCCAAGAGGCAGGTGCCCACGTTAATCTTGTTCCACGTCTGTTCTTTATTTAAATAAATACTGATACGCAACAGCTATAGTCATAAACAACACACACTACACACACACTATTGCAATTAACAAATTATAAAATGTCTTCTCTTCTAAACTTGTTTTGTTTTGTTTATTTGTTTTATTTATTAATTTTCAAATTTTATTGTTTAGCTGTTGTTGGACAAGAATGACCTTGTTGTAGCTATTGTTGATTTGAAAAAATACACACATACATACCTATACATACATATCTACGACCATTACACAGAATCCTTGAACTCTCTATTTAGTTATATGCCGTTAAATATTTTTTTTAACAATTTTTATGTAATTTTTATACAAATAAATTTTAGAGAAATAAAAACAAAATCAGACTACAAATTATTAGTTGTTGTATCACAACAACAGTCTTTGTGAGAGCTGAAAAACAATTGCTTTTGATGGGGATAAAATTGTTGATGTTGGAAACGAAGCACAGTGGTCGTGAATTAAATACATATGAGATAAAAGAGATTAAATTTTAAACTATTTAACAGATTGGCATTTTAATTTTTTCAGACAATTTAGTATTTTGATCTTTATATTTAGAGACAGCCGGTTTTAGGGTGTTTAAAAATTAACGACCTAATTTATTTTCAAAAACTTTAACTTTTGCGAACGTAAACCGATTTCTATTATTTTTACACAGAGAAATCTATGCTTCAAGAAGAGGCAAAAACTTGCTAGATGTTTTGTATCATTTTGAATTTATGTTTTATAGGCAATTTTAATTTTGTATAAATTTTGTCGATTTTTGAGCCATAGTAAACTTAAAGCGCAGCCAATTTCTTTCATTTAGAATGCCTATGCCATTCAAAATAAATTGTGGTACATTTTTACTAATAAAAAGTACTATTTGAAAAGTACTTTTTAAATATTACAAAATTGAAAAATTTAATTTTTTGGCTAAATGGCATTCCAGTACTCGTCAAAAATTTATTAACAAAAGAGTGGCGCCCTGCGAAAAAAATAATGGAGCGAAAAAGAAACAACGAAAAATAGTAAACTAAGACAGTCTAGTTAAGTGTTGAAGGAAAACTACAGTGGATTTTAATAAAGCAATTGATTCTGTTCAAGATTATTTCTTATATATCGAATAAGCTTCAATAGATTTCTATGTAGAGAGGGCAAAATTACCCTTGCATTCAAAAAAAAAAAAAAATGGGCGCACACGCCTGATTTTGATTAAAACAACATCATTAATGTGTTATTAGCAGGCCGAACGGGAAATGTCAAATAAGGAATGTCTCCACAGACGGATTGGTAGTTCACTTGTAACGACACATTTCAGCTGGTTGCTAGGGTAAGCTCAACGACGTCCAGGGTCGTGTTGTGCAAAATAAATTGAGAGACTTTGCTTTAACGCTATACATCTTTTGCCTTTTTTTATTATAAATCTGTCTGCGCACTAATTCCCCTTTTTGTAAGGCTTACGCCTATGATGACTTCAACATTTTGTGGTTGTGGGTGGAGGAGCTGTTTAGTTAACAAATAAATAAAAAAAATTGTTAACTAAATGCATATTCATAGCAATATTAATACAAAAAAAAAACAAATATTTAAATATATACAGGGTTGGTCTTGCTAAAAACGATCAGCGTGACTTTTAGCGTTACACACTAGAATCTATAAGTTTGGGTATTTTTTGCAGACACTTCAGGAGCTTCGTAGATCGTGTTGTCTTAAACACTTAATAGTCGTATTTTTTTTTTGGAGAAAATGGGTACAAAAATTATTTTGTTTCATTTACGACTTAAAAAAACTTGGACAATCGCTCAAGCTCGAGTGCTGTTTGGGCAAAACTATCAAGTGGTTAATTTAAAAATAAATCAGTCAAGTGCGAGTTAGACTCACACACTTAGGGTTCCGTACTATGTTTATTACAACTTTAAAAATTCAAGTTTTTAATTTTTTATATCTTATGGGGAACCCTTTAATTTGAAAATTAAAGTCATAATCACAAAAATTGCAACGCTATTGCAGCACCCTTTAAATTTTAGTAATTGTTGTTATAGGCGGCCATGGTAATACACTTTCTATAATAATATCATGCGCCTACCTATTGCGGTTCAAAAAATAAGGCTATTTACTTATCATATCATCTCTCTGTCGGAACACCCTTTAATTTTGTGATATGTTATAGCGGCCATTGCGATTTTCTTTCTATGAATATATCAAGAGTCTACCTATTATGATTAAAAAATTAAGTCACTATACACGAAAAACAGGTCACTGTCGGAACACCCTTTAATTTTTAGTAATTATCATAGCAGCACATCTTCTGTGAAAATTTCAGATGGACGGACAGACATTTTAGCGAACCCAATAGGGTTACGTTTTTACCCTTTGGGTACGGAACCTTAAGAAGATGCAGATCGCTTCGTCATGAAGTTCCTTCTTTGCCATCTTACTGGCAAAGGAGTTACTTATAATGATCCCAGGGCCCTGCATCAAAATATGTGTGACTGTTCAGTTTTCCGCCAGTGCTTTTAAGGTTATTCGACGTTCTTGGACTAGACTTAATGTGGAGTGTAGAAATTAGTTATAGCCTTGCTATTGGTGCAAACAGTACATTATTTTGAAGCAAAATTTCATTAAAAATCTTCAAAAGAGAAGTCTTACTGTGCACTACTTTATTTAGACCAGATATAACACCTTTGGTTCCCTAATTGCTATCATATCTCTATGATATCTGTCCCTTCCAACCATTGCATTAGGTCTGATTACTGTTTTTAACACGAGCACCCCGACGAGGAAATAAAACTGCTCGTAACCACAGCTACGAATATAGTGTTGAAAAGTTCCTTGGAAGACATTGATCTAATGGCCACTTCTATTAATGTTGCCCAGTAAGGCTATATTTTATCCACAATGGAACCAGTTACAAGTGCGAAATATAGGTGTACCAATAGAGAAAGGGACCTAAAGGTGGCCGATTTTTTTGTAAATTGGTTAAAATATAAAATTCTATTATTGTAGAGTTTTGTAAGATTTCCAGCTTAAAAAATTAAAAGGTACTGCCAAGTTTTCAGAACCAATAAATCAGCAAACTTGCGGACTTTCATTATTTTATGCCTATTTTCTTTTGGAATTGAGATATTTTTCCACAAAAAGTGTGCTATATTTGAACCTAAGTACTAGGGTACCTCCCCCAATATTTTTTAATAATATTTCATATATAGATCTTAAGAGTATTAAAGCTAGAATGAACATTTTCTAACCTTACATGCTGCAATTGAACTTTCATCCTGTATGAAAGCAGAGTCCTTGCAGGGTCCAATTATAACAATCGTTAATACCAGATCCTCTGCTATGAACACACAGTATTTCGATGCAAGTCGTGTGAGTAGTTTAAAATATTCTTAACTTTCACCAACTTTATTCTTTTTAAGCCACTGTGCAAAGGCGACAATGATAATGAAATAAGTTTATTTATTTTAGTTTGTTTGTTTGTTAGATAGACAAGTGTCCTCTGTGTCTTCTGTTCTAAGTGCTTAGAAATGTTTTTCAAAAGGAAATTAAAGAACAAAAAGTTACAATCTGGTCTTGAGGACTATTTTCTAAGTTATTTTCTTGCTTTTAAGTTTCTAACAAAACAAAGCTTGATGTACATACCATTTTTATGAATAAAATTTTTGTGAATAAAAAATACTCGCAGGACATAAAAATAGTCTAGTGTTTGCCGACTTATTAGTGTGAATAATAATGGTTGCACCTTTTTGAAATATGGAAAATGGCGTCATTTCTATAAAAAAAAAGAAAATTGTATTTATTAACTAGCTGTGCCCACACACGTTGTGTGCACAGCTAGACTATATTTTGTTCGATTTTGCTTTGAAAGTAATCTACTATAACTTTTAAGACTCTTACGTTTTTACTTTATATAAATGTACCCATCCCTGGATAAAATTCTAAAATTTAAATAAAATTTTCAAATTATTTTAAAGCTTTGCAAAAAGTGTTTAAAATATTTTAAGGACAATGTAATTCCACAAATCAAAAATACAAATCACATTCAACTTTTATTCAATTTGCTTTTTGGCAGTAATTCATATTTTGTCATTATTTTTAAATAGCGCCCTCTATTGTGCAACCGTATTTAAAATATCCCGCTTTTAATTCATTTTTTTTTATTTTAAATTAGTGACATCTGTTGCGTAACCGTGATTAAAATATATCTCTCAAAAATAAAATAAAAAGCCTTAAAGTATGCAGTACCTTTAAATCGGTAAAAAAATCGGCGTACGTTCACTGCTTTTTCTCCACTTTCTGTTGGAAATAAAATATTTTTGCTGAAAAAAAGTAACCTATATTGGAATCAGGATACAAAGGTACCTCCTTACAAAATTTGATTTAAATCTACCCAGTAGTTTTTACGTGATGCGAACACAAACAAAGAAAGACAGAAAGAAAGGAAATGAGTTATTATTTTATTATATGTATAGATTGTATTGCACATTATTTATACATTAAAAAACTCATCAGTGAAGCTAAAACAAGCCTTGTAAAATACTATGAAAACGCACCAGCCATTTCAAAGAAGCCTTCATGCTAGAAAACGTCGCTCAAATGAAAGCCAATGTGTGCTTCGTTCTATCTTTGCCCTCAGCATTAGAGAAATTGTAGTTTCTAGTTTAAATTAATCAACATTAAATATCTTTAATGTGTTCTTCTGGATGCACTTGATGGCTTCAAGTCAGATGTTGGCGATCAAACAGGCGTTCGCATAATGAACATACATAATATCTACCTGTTCCTATTGAATACCCCTTTTATTCAAACCCTTAGTTATTTTTGTTATTCTAATCAGAAATTTTATTAAACAAAACAATATTTAAAATATTCAAATAAAATCTTTTAAGTTAAACCAAACAAAAAAAAAAGAAACACTACCCTAAAACTTTCCAAAGCATATTTTTAGGGGTAATAAACACAAAGATGTTAATAAAAGCAACAAAGATAAGGGAGGAAATCTTAAAGGAATTTGCATTAAATAAAGAAAAGAAATTTAAAAGAAACCTGAAGCATAAATACAATTGTACGTTCGTTTCTTTGTTTGTTTGTTTGTTTGTTTGTTTTTCTTAAGACAACTAAAAGTATGCTTTAAATTTTATTATCAAATTTCTGACTAAAGTATGCAATATTTCTAAATATTTTTAGTTTTGAGAAGAGAAATTAAAAATAATTGTGATTTGTAAAAATTAAAACAATAAGAAAATAAAATAAAATAAATTAAATTAAATAAAATTAAATAATTAAAGAAATTTTTAATTTATTAAATTGTTGCAGCGAAAAGAGTGTTTCAATTATATTTTAAGAGGGGTGCAGGAATAATATTTTTTTATTTTACATTTGCAGCTATTTTATTTTAATGCTTTTTTATGCTTGTTACTAATATATTTTCTCTAATTAAATTGTTAATTAAATATTTTTTAAATTATTTTTAGTTTTTAAAATTTAAAAATAGACCGACCTGCTTTTCAGTGTTCTGATTTTTTAAGCAAAATATAGAGGACTATTTTCCACTTACCTTGAATACTTGGCGGCACAGGAAATTTTCCTTTACTGGAAGCAATCTGCACAAATATAAAAAAATTAAATTAATTTCATTTAAAAAGGTTTAAATATTTTAAATAATTAAAATTAAAAATAATAAAATTACAAATTAAATATTTTAAATTACATACAAATGAAATTTTGAAGCGAGGCTTAAGTTCGTTTATATAAATACATTTTTTTTAAAACAGGAATTATTTTTTATTTTTTTAAATTTCATTTGTTTGTTAATAAACAGTTCGGTTAATAAAATTTAAAAATTATTCAATATTTTTAATCACATAAAAATCTTTATTAAATCAAAAATTAAAATATAAAGGCTTAACCTGACATCTTCCATAGGGAGCGATTTTTTTTTTGTTCTATTTTCCGACAGGCATTAAGTTATCACATGATTATCAGATCAGGAAACTCCAATATCATTTATGCTCAGTTGGGTTTGATATATTTGATCTTGAGAAAACTATGGTCACAAGATCTTTAGAAAATAGTGAAAATTTATTTAAAAATTTTTGTGAAACAGTTCGGAAATTTTTTTCTCCAAAATTTCAATAATGCAGGGCTCTAGCCGGTCCATTATTACCTATTATTTAGCAGTCGGCTGACAGGCACAAAGGAATGACTCGCGCCAACCCTCAGTTGTCTCAAGATTGACTTATACCTTCTCGCGGCCAATAATAGGTTAATAATTGGGTCTTGTCTCTGCTAAAATTATCTAAATTAAGTCGAGCTGAATACCCATCTGGTTTCACTAAAGGCTTACCTGCGCATATAGAGCTCCAATTCTTATTGCTCTTGGAAATTTTTTCGACAGTACTTTTGACAAGTCAAAAAAAGGACAACGAGCATTAAACGGAAATGGACATAGAAGCTTCTGAATGAATGAAAATGGAGATATTTAAAGGCTAAATGGGGAATAAAGAAGAGATGTACAAGAACACCCTGCAAGATCTGGGCTGGTTAATCCCAATAGGCAGTCAGATTCACAGAGGAAGCATTCAGTACCTGACATAAAAACAAAAACGCAGATACTGATTTGCTGCGCAAAAGAACGAGATCTTCATATGACATGGTACTTAGGCGTAGAAAGGGTCTCTTCGAGAAGCGTCTTTACGCTAAAGTTCCTTCTGCACCTCAAGGTAGCAAGAGCTTTTGGTTATACGTTAAAAGACTAAAAGATACTACTAGTTCCTCAGTTTCAACTCATTTAAAGAAGACCAAAAATTTAATGATCCGGCTGATAAGGCTAATAGACTGACTGAACAATATGCCAACTAGTACAGAGTATCAGAAATGCCACAGATATTCTTTCAAGCCCTTAAAGTTCAAAAGGTCTTCTGGGTCCGATGGCACTCCAGATATGGTCTTGAAGCATTGTCCTTCGACGCTAGCACCTCAACAACTCCTTTCAGTCCTCTGTATCATGCTCTTGCATTTCCAATATGCTGGAAGGTAGCTGATTTAACAACAATCCGCAAAACAGGGCAGGTTAACAACCCTGAAAATTACCACCCAAGTAATTCCACGCTTTCTAAGGTAGTGGAAAGTATGATAAATTTTCATCATGTCAATTATTTTGAATCCAACAGTAGGCTATGCGACCGCCAGAACTGTTCTCCTAAAGGGCAATCTACACGGGACATGCTAGATTTTCTTTCGAAAAAATAGTGTCATTCCACAAACCATTTTGGAAACAGTAAGATGGTGCCTCTAGATATTTTCAAGGCGTTAGATAGAGTGTAGTGTAGTGTTTGGTATCGGTGATAACTTTTCTCGATTTACATCGAGCTTCCCCAGGGTTCGCACTATACAAGTTGTTATAGATGGGATTTCATTAAACGAGTTAGACATTTATTCAGGAGTACCAGTTACAGGATCCGATCTATTTCTCTCCCTATTTCTTATTTTTCTAAATGACCTTCTTTGTCAAGCTTACAACCCAATCTCTATCGTGAAATGGGCTACGAAGTGCAACCCTATCCAACGAACTCTGCAGATTTTGCCTTTATTTCAATTTTGGGCCAAAGAAAGAAATTGAAGGTCTTAAAAAATCAAAATAGACGCTGGGCGAAATATATCCAACTTAATTCGATGGGACGTTTATGAAAAACGCATCGTCAAACAGGACGGCATGGCAAACATATTTATCGAAATAGGGCATGTTTGATTTCTTGTTATCTTCAGTGAAGGACATTGGAATAACAGTGAAATCCATAGTTGTTTCCTTTTCAATGCTTAAACTTCAAACGTATTCATTGAAGATAAGACACTGTGTCATCGCTTAAGTTTTGACTATAACTATTGGAGTTAAAGTACAGTGTCTTTGTACAGGGTCCGGCCGAAATAACTTCCCGATTAGAAAGTAACATTAAGCCGACAAGAGATGGAGCAGAGCAGTGCGGGTGCGTCTTTGAGTAGCTGCATGAGTGCCGTTTTTAGTGTACACCATGGCGAAGGAAAAGTTTCCAGGACACGTCATCTGTTTGTGACACTGGCTGGCCGCCACGTTCGCCGAACCTTGTGATTTTTTTTTTCTCTGGGGCTATTTAAAATCCAAGATATACGAACATTGTCCTCAAACTTTACAAACCCTAAAAGAAATGTTAATACGAGAAGTTGAAGTCATATCACCTAACATAACTCGAAAAATAATGGACAACTTCAAAGAACGTCTCAACCAGTGCGTCAACAGTGGGGGAAACCATTTGAGAGATGTATTGTTTAAAAATTGAAGTAATTAAACTAATGGCTACATATTCTTAAACGGCACGATATGTACTTTTAGATAATAAAAATAAAAGCTTCCTATCTTATTTCATTTTTTTGTTTTGTTTTATTAGCTTCCCTAATAGGAGAGGTTTTCTGCCGTACCCAGTATAAGACCAATCACTTGCCTTCATATACATCCTGAAAAAGCCATATAAAACCGAAGTTAACACAAATGATGCCGAAAGCAGTCCATCTAAACTGGTTTTTTGTTCGAAACTCTACTCTTAGCTTAGTTCGCAATCTTCTACTACTTCAAGTCGATCCACAAACCAATATCGTTTTATGCAATTTAGTTAGTGCCTTAGCTACTAATTTAAAAAAAAAATTCAAAGGCTCCAAAATAAGATTTCACGAATTCACAAAGATCTAAACGAGCCATTAGTTAGAGCAGCAATAGCGAAATTATGCAGTAGCGTTTGTATAGAAGCTTGAAGCGCTTACAAATCCGCTGGAATTTAACATCGCTAATTACTGTGGCTACATTCGACTGAGAAGGAGGGGTGGCTATTGTTTCTCTTGGTCAAGCATCAGACGTATGACCCGCATTAGTTAGTGTTCGTTCAGATACATTGAAGATGCAATAAAAAAAAAAACAAAGTGAAAAATATCCTTCCCATTTTAACACACTTCCTGTTTATTATTATGATTTTAATATATTTTCTCGCCATAGAAGTTGTTATTGTTGCTGTTAAATAAATACATTTTATCACGCCCCGTTCTCTAGCATTTAGTTTTATTTACTTTCATTTCCTGTTTCATAATTTCAACTTAATCCGGTAAGCTTTTAAGCTTAACAACACTTAAAAGTGATTTCAACAAATACTTAATAAAATAACAACAACTAAGACATAAAAATAATAACAACAGCATCTTCGAGTAGAAAAGTGGAGCGAAATAAAAAAAAAACAAGAGAAGAGAAGAATATTTTATAACTTACTTCGCCATTTCAGATAACTGAAGACGTCCATCTTTATTGGCATCGAAAACTTGGAGCTGAAAATATAGAGAAAAATATAAAAAAAATTTAAGCTTAAAATTAAAATAAAAACAACAATAAAGACAACAAAACGAAACAAAAACAATACCTTAACAAAAATAGTGGTATTTTTGGCTGAAATATTTATTAAGACTTACACAACAAAAACCAAAGCATACTTTAGGGATATCTTATTAAAATACTGATAAACTTCTTATTTATTTGAAGTTGGTTGAAAGTGTCATTCGGGTTAAATTTTAACTCATTGACGGACAGTAGGAACAAATGTAGTTCTAAAACTGACACTATAGAAAGAACTTCGCTTTGATGTGTTAATATATTCAAGGTGCTCTAGTTTAGTATTATAATGTGGCACTAATGCCATTTTGATCATAAGGTTTTTACCAAAATTGCCTCTTCTATAGTTCAAATTTATTTCCATATTTTTTGTGCATGAATATCATCGAAGTGATATCGATATTTTGAATACCAGTAACAATAATGCCTCTCACAATAGTGACGCTTTGTAAAGGGTGTTAAATTTTAAGGGGCCGATGTTGATTTTGAATAAAACACAAATTATTTAAACAATTAATGTTATTTTTTTTATATTGATAATATTAGTATGATTATATCTTTAGTTTATTGGCCAATCATGATTCAATTATGTATGGAACAAAATATCGGACAAATGGCCGCCGCGACACCTCTATCCGATACTCTAAATTCTCGATGACGCTGAGGTATAGTTGAGGTTCTATGCCGTTAATGTGCCGAATTATTTCATCCTTTAGCTCTCGCTGTTGCTGGCTTATCGACGTACACCTTTTCTTTTAACTAACCGCAGAGAAAGAAGTCCAATCACATGATCTTGGCGGCCAATTGACATCGCCACCAAGTAAGATAAAACGGCTATTGAATTTGTCGCGCAAAAGAGCCATTGTTACGTTAGCTGTGTGACAAGTGGCACCGTCCTGTTGAAACCACATATCTTCCACATCTATATCTACCAATTCGGGTCATAAAAAGTTTGTTACCATCTCACGATAGCGAACACCATTCACAGTAACTGCCTGACCGGCCTCATTTTGGAAAAAATACGGCCCGATGATGCCGCCAGCCACAAACCCCACCAAACAGGCACTCTTTGTGGGTGCATTGGCTTTTCGACAATAACTCTTGGATTACCATTCGCCCAAATGCGGCAATTCTACTTATTTACGAATCCACTGAGGTGAAAATATGCCTCATCACTGCAGATGATTTTCTTCGAAAATTGATCATCCAAGCCTGAATAACTTTAACGCTTTGTCGATTGTGTATCTTTCAATGGTTCAAGTTAAGTTAGTCTGAAATTGAGAAATTTCAAATTAAATGCAGAAAAAAAATTGACGTTTAGGTGTGGTTCACATTCAACATCGGCCCTTAAAATTTAACCACCCGATATATCCAAAAATTTATATTTCTGCCAACTTATGTCTGTAGCGACGGTTTTGCTAGAAAAACCAAAATTCTTGAGTTGATTTTTAATTTGTTTTTGTTTTCTTCGCTGACCAAGGTTAACCCTCCGATGTTCGGTGCCCTACCTCCGGGGGTTCCAATTATCACTGCAGTAATGGCAAATGCTTTGACGCGGTTCACTCGGGGAAAATAGGGGCACGTGACGCTAGGGTTCCTAGAGCCTAAATCTGGAAGAAAAGGTCTGTTGTTTTATAACACGGGTCCTCTTCGAGGCCCGACCAGTGCCCAAAGGACTGGTACCACGGGAATCGGTGGCCCCACAGAGAGCCTATCCTCTCTGTGACCGGTTATTGGTGAGGTCCCCTTCGGGGGTACACGTGGTGGTTGTGGTTTAAGATCGATTCATGTAGATGTGGTGCAAGGTCGATCAAGTGTGCTGTTGCACTCTCAACAGACGGAGTTTGGATAGTCTCCAAACCCCTAAGCAAGAGGTTATAATATGGATCTAGGCTTGCCTTGGAAAGGCTTGCCATATTGTATAAATTGCTACTCATTGTGACTGTATACACACAAATTGCGATTGGTGGCAATCGTAAAGTATTGTTATACTACACAATGGGGGCGCTAGTCTACGTCTTTATTTCACTCGGTGTTTGGAGCACCGTGGGATAAAACCACCGTGGCAGGAGCCCACGTTAATCTTGAACACATCTGTTCGGTGCCCTATGATACGATAAATACATCAGAAGAATAATGTTAGAAATACAGTTTTAGAAATAATTTTATTTATTTATTTAAACGTTTTATTATAAATAACAAAGAGTATTGGGTTTGCCACTATGTAATTGCATGGAATGTTCGTTAAGACATATAGGACGATTGCATTTGCTGCATTTGCCGGACTCAACTCGTCATAGATGATCAATGAGGCCAAATCAGCGAGCCTTAAATTCATTGTAGTGCAAAATTTAATCTGGCTTGAATACTTTCAATAGATCGGTGTTTTGTCATATAGGAGCACATATCGATTTTATTATTGTAGTTACAAAATATAGTGCTTATAAGCCACTACTGAAGTACCACTATTATCGAAACGGATAAAAGTAGTTAAGTACTTAAATCGATGCAAGGACATAGTAGCTTTATAAAGTGGCATATTATAATTAGCCCACAATTCTGTTGTTGGCTGAGAATTCGAATGGAACACACCAGCAATTAGCAGCCTCCCAAAAAAAAGCATACCTTTCGTTTTCTTTAGTCATTACCCAAGATCACTGTTTGTTATTAAAATACTAATCTTTCCATTGACGAACCCCTTTAACCGTTTTTTGTTGGTTTCCCGCACAATAATACCAACGATTTCAGAAGACAATAATGACTTGAAAATAGCTCGATGACTCGGTGATGCTACCTGTAATGGCACTTTACGAGTGTAAAAGTTATAATATTATGACAGCGAGGCCTTCCAGGTGGTGGAGAACTTGAATTCCACATCTTACCGTCTTTCGACCGGTACATAAGGTCCTGAGTGATATATGTACTGGATGATTGAATTGTGGTTGGAGCTCGAAGGGCAATGGCAAACCCTCAACGTAATCATGGTTGTCATCCAGAACGGCCTCGTACTCAATTTCCTATTCTAGGTCTAATGCTGCAACAAAATCTTCATCATATGGAAAATAGTCACCATCTTCTACGTCGCTACTTGTTTCGAAAGGTTTTTTTTTAATTTAATTTTTTTTTAAGACAACACAACCTGCGAAGCTTTTTGCACAAAACATCCAGACTCTTTGACAGGAATCGAACCCGCAACCTCCAGACTGATAGACTAGCGCGCTACCTATCAGTCTATCGATGCACACACTTTGGAATCCTTTCCCATAATTTGTTCAATTTGTGTCTGAAGTCGTTCAAGTTCTTTCGTCTGACATTTGCTGCACTTAGCTTACGAAGCAAAGAGTTATCATATCATCTTCATCCATAGCCATTTGTTCCATTTTATTAAAAAAAATACTTTCCACTAATTAATTAAAAATATGTGTTCACTTTGATTTTTAAATATCAACTGAAATAAGTGATCTCTGCCGCTGGTCAAAAGGTCAAACAATTTACACGCAGAGTTCATATGGGTGTGCACAGCCCCATGTGAGCTTGATGAACGAGAATAGTTTAAAATATTTTTTTTTACAACAAATATACTAAAAATTCAATTTCACTACTTCACTGTGTTTTGCAAACTATGTCATGGACTAAGGAGCCTCAACTATTAAAAAAAATAGCTACACTTATTTAAAGATCGAATGGATTTGGTCAGACCCATAGGAACATCGGAGGGTTAAACCCCCTTTTTAAGAAATATTCTCTTCTTTCAATATTAATTTGTACCAATATTATTTTATGTTTTCTTAATTTCAACTGTAAACAGTGTAATAAAAATTCGCCCTTTAATTAAACAAGCCAAACAGTTATTGTAATTTTAATTTTAATATTTCTTAAGCAAGCAAATTAAGAAAACTTTGTTCATTAACCCACACAAAACAAAGTGTTAACAAACAAATCGCGTCAAAAACTTTGTTGACACAGAAGAAAAAGAAAAGAAAAAAAAAATTTTAAAAATATTAAAAAAAAAAAAACTTGTAAAAAAACAGGTGACTGTTGTATACATTAAGGCTTGTTAATTAAAAATCATCTGTTGCATACTTTGTAACGTTTTCTTATTTTAATTTTGAAAGAAGACTTAAAAACAAACTTTATAATTAATTTTTCTCTTTTATTTTCTTAAGAAAAAAGAAAATGTATGCAGCAGACATACACAAAATATTGTTATAAAATTTAAAAAAAAATAAGAAATTTAAAACAACTAATGGTATAAACACAATTGGAACGAACGACGCACTTCGCACAGTACAACGAATTCGTCGATAAAAATTCGTTGCGTAAATTCGTCGACTAAAACACAATGAGTACGAAAAAAAAAAGTTAAAGAAGTGGTACTAGATTATATCGGGTGTTTTTTTATAGCTGCATGATAACTATCGATATCGATAGCAATGGTTTGACAGCTGATAATGTCAAACTGTGTTGACATTTCTGTTCAGTAAAGTTCGTCGCGATTTTGATTCTTTTAACGACAGAACAACGCTTTTAAATTGTGAAAATTATACTTAAATAAAAATATATGTATATCTCTGTTCGCGAAGTACATAGAGCACTTTTAGTTCCGAGATAAAGCTAATTTCTGGTTAAATGGTTACCTCAATAAGCAAAATTTACGTATTTGGAGCCAAAGCAATCCTCAAGCCTTTAGGGAATCACCATTACATCCTTTAAAATTTACTGTTTGGTGAGATTTACACGCTGGCGGCATTATCGGTCCTTATTTCTCTCGAATTCTTCTTTCGAAAAAGCAAGGAGCTGCCCTTACAGTAAATGCCAAGCGCCATAAAAAAATGTTGACTGAATTATTCTTCTCAAATATTAATTAGCTAAACATCAACGACATTTAATTCCAACAAGACGGAGCAACTTGCCATACAGCGCGTCTATTCTTAATTTTTTCAAAAATAAACAAAACGAAAAATTGTATTCGATTATAATAAAAACAACGTTTTCTCAGCTGTCAAATACTAATTGAGTAATAACCTGTTCTGACATAAGTCTAAGCAATTAGAGAATTTACACAATTAAGGGCTAAATTGTGCTCAATTTACCATACGAGAACTCAATTACTAAATTAAGCAATTAGTACATAATTGAATAAAATACGAAATGCAACCCTGTATGTCTACTGTGAATTATGTTCAGTAATAAAAATTGAGTTTACTGTATGTCACAATAGTATGAGGTAGTAGCTTTACTACAACAACATAGAGTATATGTATTTTATCGGTTGAAATATAATTCTCAGATGTCAAAAAGAGCTGACTAAAGTAATAAAATTACAAAGCAAATTGTGGGTTTTTACACTATTTACACTATTAAATGAAGTCCCATAATTGTTTTAAAGCCCATCTTTTATCAATAATGTGTTTTCAGCTGTCAAATACTAATTGAGTAAGCTTAATTGAGCATGTGTGCACACTAAATTAAATTGCTCAATTAAGATTCAATATTTTTAATAATACAATAGCGTTCAATTGTAATAAGCGTTTGATGTTAATGGCATGTTCATGACATGCGATATTCAATGGACTAATCATATTTTTCCATTCTCTCAAGAAGCTTTCGAGTACCTCGGTTTTTTTAAATCAGCCAAAAGTCATTTCGCTCTATTTGATCTTCTTACTACTAACATCATGCAGCTCTCATGTCGCCGTTTACAGAAGAGGACAAAGATGTTCATTAGTGACGGTAGTGTATCCAACTCTACTGACTCACTGGAGCTTCCAAAGGCAACTTGTCTTTTTGATTTCCAACACCTTAATGCTAATGGCGTATATGGGGCATCAGTCGCCGAAGCTTGCACAGAACCTGTAACTGGAAGATAAAAAACCTTCAAGGTCTGATTAGTGTGCAACTAGTACCACCGGTAGACCGGCAGGGATTTCCCCGGTCCCTGTGAATGGTTATTTTAAAACTTTTGGTCATCGAGATTACGCGCTAGAGTTACCAATTTGATATACCAGTTAGGGGAAGCTTTTTTTCCATTTCAAGCTTGAGTTACGGTCAGGCATATCAACTTAAAAACATGTTTCCTCAAAGTATGCATCATTTGCTCTAATACTCCTTTGAATTGAAAATTTTATAGTTTTAATGTGCTGCTCAAACGTGTAATTTATCATGGTTATTTTTTTTCAGTAACTGAACAATTTCAAAATTGATAGAAGCCAGCAAAACAACATCATCGCCACAGGCTCTAAATATACTAACACCCACCCACCGGCATTAGAAAACAATAATTTTATTGCAAAACTTAGCGCCTTAAAGCCTACTACAAATTTATTGTTAAACATTAAAATTGCAAAAAGTGCGATAATTATTTGACAATTAAAATTGTTTACAACAAAATTATAGATTTTTTATTTGAATAGAAAAATTTCTACCTAATTTTAGGTTAAATCAATTGTATTTTTTTATTAAGCCCTAAGGTATGCTTGTAATAATTATATAAACAAAATAAAATTATTTGTAGCATACCCTTAAGCTTGGGCATTTATGACGTTATACAGAATCCCTTATAGATAAAAACCAATTAAGTTGGCAAAACAAATTTTTAGCATTAAAAAAAATAAATTGCACGTAAGACAGATGGCTAGGGTTGGTTTTACGAAACAACAACTCCTTTAACGTTCAATAAATTTTGTTGCTCTAGCTATTAAACATGTTAACAACGCCTGTTTTTGGCTTTGTTTTATTTCTTCTAGCTGCCGCTTTTCTTTTATTGCCACCAAACATGTTTTAGGGTCGAACGAAAAAGGAACTACAATTTAGCAGGCGCGCTGGTGATAAAACAAACAAAATAGAACATAAAGTCATAAAAAAAATCCCAAAGAAAATATAAAAAGAATGGGAAGTTAAATACAAGCAAATTTATTTTGTACTGCTGGAAATTTATTATTATTATTGTGCAATAGCAACTTGGCATGAAGGCTAATTTCTTGGCAAACATAAAATATTGCCAACGGCTTTGAGATAACCACTTAACTGAAAATTGCCCATTGTTGGTTAAAATATTTTATTTTGGGTTTAGAAATTAAATTTAAACAAAATTAAGGAACATTTGAAAAACCCTTTCAACTTTAACAATTAATGTTGTCTTATGATTTAATCCTCTAATTTGTAACATAAATTAAAAATGATCATTTGGTTTGTGGTGTTAACTATACAATAGTTTTATTTAACTGCCTAAGAGTAGGCTTCTCATGTTGTGAAAAAAATTTAATTTGTACGCAATTTTATTTGCTTTAAATATTTGCATGAAAAAAAAAAACAAAAAACACAGACATAAAAATAATTACTGTTATTAAACCCAGAGAACAGCTTTATAAATTTTAGATATTAAACAAATTTATCATTTATCATTTATCATTAGAAAACCTTTTTTATTTTTTATGTAGATTACGACACAAGGCACATTAAAGAAGGTAACTTGAGTAGAAAAAGCAAATTTATATGCAGTTTGACAGTTAAACTTACACTCTCACCGCTTAAACGGTAGTGTAACTGTCAAACTAATACAAAAAACAAACAATTTTCTCCTACTAGGGTTACCTTGTTTGATATTCCTTACCAATACCTCCGTTTCTTAACTTTTTATAAATATGGGATGTTAAATTTTAAGGGCCTAAATGTCAAGTTTTTTTCTGCATTTAATTTGACATTTCTCAATTTCAGACTAACTCAATTTGAACCATCGAAACATACACAATCGAGCAATGCGTTAAAGTTATTCAGACTTATTATGAAAATGGTCGTTCAAATCAAAATGCATATCATGCACTTCGTGATTTTTTCGGTCAATTTAATCGTCCATATATGCGTACAATCGAAAAATTCGTGCAAACATGCTCATACAAAATATGTAGAAAATATTGCTGCTGCTTGCGATAGTTTGGCTGAAGAGACGTCCACCTCAACCCGTCGTCATGCCCAACAATTGCACCTCTCACGCTCGTCGTTGATTAACATTATGCATAAAAATTTGCATTTACATTTGCTTGCAAGGTGCAATTCACTTAAGAACTAAAGCCTCTTGATCATTCCAAACGTCGTCAATGGTTAGAATGGTGGCAAGAAATGGCAACAGTGGATGAACAAATTTTGAAGAAAATCATCTTCAGTGATGAGGCATATTTTCATCTCAGAGGATTTGTCAATAAGCAAAATTGCCAAATTTGGTCGAATGATAATCTAAGAGTGATTGTCGAAAAACCAATGAACCCAAGAGAGAGATGGTTTATGGGCTGGCGGCATAATTGGGCCGTATTTTTTCCAAAATGAAGCCGGTCAGGCAGTTACTGTGAATGGTATTCACTATCGTGAGATGATAACGATCTCTTTATGGCCCGAATTGGAAGATATGGATGTGGAAGATATGTAGTTTCAACAGGACGATGCCCCTTGCCACACAGCTAACGAAAGAATGGCTCTTTTGCGCGACAAATTCAATGGCTGTGTTATCTCACGTGGTGGCAATGTCAATTGGCCGACAAGATTATGTGATTTAACATCGTTGGGCTTCTTTCTTTGGGATTATTTGAAAGAAAAGGTGTACGTAGATATGCCAGCAACAATCCAAGATAAAAGATGAGATAATTTGGCACATTAATGGCTTAGAACCTTAATTATACCTCAGCGTCATTGAAAATTTGGAGCATCGGATGGAGGTGTGGCAGATATTTTGTTCCATACATAATTGAACTATACCAATATTATCAAAATAAAAAGAAATGACAATAATTTTCTAAATAATTTGTGTTTTATTTAAAATTCTACATCGGCCTCTTAAAATTTAACCATCCTTTATTATAAAAAAAATTAACTCATTTTCTGTGTGTCTGCGTTCGCATCACGTGAAAACTACTGGATGGATTTTAACAAAATTTTGTGATTCCAATATAGGAAAATTTCTTTCCGCAAAAATATCTTATTTCCACGAGAAAGTGGAGAAAAAGCAGTTAAAGGTACTGCATACTTAAAGGTACCTCGTATTTTTTATATATTTTAAACACGATTACACAACATGTTTTAAAATAATGACAAAATATAAATTGAAAGCGGGAGATTTTAAACACGATAGCGCAACAGATGGCGCTGTTTTAAAATAATGACAAAATTTGAATTTAATTTGTATTTTTACTTTATGGAATTACAGTATTATTAAAATATTTTAAACACCTCTTAGAGAGCTTTACAATCATTTTTAGAATTTTATAGAAATTTTAGAATTTTATAGAAATTTTAGAATTTTATCCAGGATTTAGTACCTTTATATAAAATTAACTGTGCCCGCCACTTCGTCAGCAATCCACACCAAATACCCTTACTTTTTAGTGCCGCCTTAAGCTATGCTTCAGTTATATTTATTTATTCACTTTATAAAACAGCGCCATCTGTTAGTGGTTAGTGCTTCAGTTATGGTTTATATTTTACTTTACTACTAATATAACTGCGTACTTTCACTGTTTATTCTCCACTTTCTCTTGGAAACAAGATATTTTTGCAGAAAAAAAGTATCTTATAATGGACTCAGGATACTAAAGTACCTCCTCATTTTGCTTAAATCTACCCAGAAATTTTTACGTAATGCGAACGCAAAAGAAAAGTAGAGAGACGTTCAGACAGACAGACAGACAGAGAGACAGAGAGACAGAGAGACGGAAATAAATATGTATACTTAAGCAGTATAAAAATAAGAGTCTTAAAATTTGGTGTGGATTACTTCCAAAGCAAAATCGTACAAAATATTATCACGACGGACACAACGTTTGTGGCCACAGTTAGTAATTAATAAAAAATTGACAGCGACATATGTATGTACGTTGAACATTTTTTATTATTTTATTATCCACATTAAGAAAAACAATTATATAAATTTATAAACAAACAATTTGCTGTTTTCCTAATTCACCACCTAAAATTATGCAACTGTTTTTGCAGATAAACCCCAAAATAATAAAAAAGACATGAAACCAACTAATATATTAAGTGTCATAATAATAAAATATATGGTTTCAGTTAATAGCTAAAATGCTAGTATTAAATATAGTCATAAATAATTATAAGTGAGCTAATAAATAGTGACAACTCATATGGAACTTAATTGATGGTTAAATTAATATAAAAAAACTAAAATTTTTTTTAAATAAATGTTTTTAAAAACCTTTTTATTTATTAAAAAAAATATTACATTGAAATTATTAATATAGTAATCCTGCTTATGCAATAATATTTACATTAATAATCTCCTTAAAATAGGCTTTAAAATTTTGTAGATATTTGTTTGCTAACAGCTTACAGAAAATTTCCAACTGCCTAACGTTATGCTCAATTATATTTGCATTTTTCCTCATACCAAAACATCATCATAATATTCTTGATAAATGATAAATTGAATTTGAAATTTATGCACAAATCTGCAATTTCAATAATCGAATTACAAACACAATGCAGTAGTTTATACAAAAAAATAAATTAGTCAAGTGCGAGTTAGACTCACACACGTAGGGTTCCGTACTATGTTCAGTATAATTTAAAAATTCCAGTTGTTTATTTCTTTATGTTTTATGGGACACCATTAAATTTTAAAATTAAAGTAATATTCGCGAAAATTGCATCATAATTAGAACACCCTTTAAATTTTAATATGTAATTGATTTTAAGGCGGCCGTAGTAATACACTTTCTATAAAAATATCAGGAGCCTACCTATTGCGGTTAAAAAAATAAGGTAATATTCGTGAAAAACACGTTACTAATGGACACACTTCAATTTTAAGTATTTGTTATAGCGGCCGAAGTAACACATATATTGTAAACATTTCAAGAGGGTATCTATTACGGTTTATAACATCATGTCACTGTCGGAACACCCTTTAATTTTATTATTCATTATAGTGGCCATGGCAACTTCCTTTCTATAAATATATTAGGAGTCTACTTATTGCGATTAAAAAAAAAATATTAAAAAGTCACTATAAGTGAAAAACATTTCACTGTCGGAAAACCCTTTAATTTTTAGTAATTGTCATATCGGCCGTGGCAACACATCTTCTGTACAAAATTTCAAGAGTCTACCTGTTACGGTTCAAGAAATAAGGCTTTATACATGCAAATCACGTCACTGGCGGAAAACCCTTTAATTTTTATTATTTGTTATAGTGGACATAGTTATACACCTCCTGTAAAAATTTCAAGATTCCACCTATTCATTCAAAACTTAGGATATATACATGCAAATCGCGTCACTATTGGAACACCCTTTAATATTTAAGTTCAATTTTGTATACTTGTTTATAAAACAAACATAGTTTTAATTACAGTCTGCAAATTGTAAGTGGTTTCCTCCTACAGCTCAAAAAAAAAGACATAAACGTAAATAACACGTCAGTTTTGGAACACCCTACGTTTTAGTATTTTTTGCTTATGTGGCCGCAGTTATACACTTTTGGTAAAATTTTCAAGAGTCTACCTATTATGGTTCAAAACTTAGGCCTTACACATACAAAGCACACCACTATCGGAACACCCTTTAATTTTTAGGTTTATTTTTTTAGACTTGTTTATAAAGCGAACTAAGTTTTAATTACTGTTTGTAGGAAATAATCACATATTCGTAAATAACACCGCTCTATTGGAACACCCTATAAGTTTTAGTATTTTTTGCTATAGCGGCCATGGTTATACACCTTTGGTAAAATTTTCAAGAGTCTACCTATTATGGTTCAAAAATCAGGCCTTATACATGCAAATCACTTCACTATCGGAACACCCTTTAATTTTTAGGTTTATTTTTTTCAGACTTGTTTATATAGCGAACTAATTTTAATTTAGTGCTTGCATATTTTTAGTGAATTCCTCCTACAGTTCAAGAAATAAGCACATATTCGTGAATAACACCTCTCTATCGGAACACCCTATAAGTTTTAGTATTTGCTAGTATAGCGGTCACAGTTATATACTTTCTGTGAAAATTTCAAGCGCCTACCTATTACGGTTCAAAACTTAGCCCTTATACATGTAAATCACACTACTATCGGAACACCCTTTAATTTTTAGGTTTATTTTTTATACTTGTTTTTATAGCGAACTAATTTTTAATTACTGCTTACATATTTTTAGTGTATGCCTCCTACAGCTCAATTAATAAACACATATTTGTGAATAACACCTCTCTATCCGAACACCCTATAAATTTTAATATTTGTTGCTATAGCGGCCAAAATTATGCACCTTCTGTAAAAATTTCAAGATTCTACCTATTATGATTCAAAACTTAGGCCTTATAAGTCAAAATAACACCACTATCGGAACACCCTTTAAATTTTAGGTTTATTTTTTAGATGTGTATATAAGGTGAACTACGTTTTTATTACAGTTTGTAAATTTTTAGTGTATGCCTCCTACAGTTCAAGAAATAAACACATATTCGTGAATAACACCTCTCTATCGGAACACCCTATAGTTTTAATTTTTGTTGTTATAGCGGCCATCGCTATACACCTTTTGTGAAAATTTCAAGAGCCTACCTATTATGGTTCAAAACTTATGCCTTATACATGCATTTCACACCACTATCGGAACACCCTTTAATTTTTAGTTTTATTTTTTTATACTTGGTTATATAGTGAACTAAGTTTTAATAACTGTTTGTAAATTTCACGTGTATCCCACCTACAGTTCAAGAAATAAACACATTTTCGTAAATAACACCTCTCTATTGGAACACCCTATAAGTTTTAGTATTTGCTGCTATAGCGGCAACAACTATACATCATCTGTGAAAATTTTAATAGTCTACCTATTACGGTTCCAGAGATAAAAGGCCCTGACAGACGGACAGACGGACAGATATTGTAGCGAAAACAATAGGGTTTTGTTTTTACACTTTGTGTACGGAACCCTAAAAAACAATAATTTGGATTTAATATTCTTTCAACTTAGAGAGAATATAATGAACTTAAGCCTAACTTGAAATATTAATTTGTATGTGTCTCAAATATTTTCAAAAAATTTCGAATATCGCTAAAAATTCCCAAAAGATTTTAAAACCGTCAAGAAATTGTTTTTTTTTCCCACAATTAAAAAAAAAATTTGCAAATTTAGAAAATTGAGAAATTGTAAAAACGATATTTTACTAAATAATTTTGTATAGACATTTTTGATTGAATTGCGCTTGGTGTTCATTAAGAATGGGAAAAAGTTTGGTTTTCAAAAAGAGTATATGACTGATAAAACCGATTTAACTTCTCTGAATTTTTTTTTTTTTTGAGAAGGGATACCCCAGCAGATCACTAACTTCTTGGGTCCCTTTTCGATCCCCTTCGTTCCTCAATGATTTCTCGTATACGACTGGAAATTTTGGAATACCTTACTTTCATTGCGTCTCGTGTTGTAACTAGCCTTTTACTCTCGACTATAGTGATTTCAGTCTGGCGACTGATACATGTCGACAATCTTTTTATCACAGAGTCTATGATAATTGCTAACATTTACTTAAGGCTAAGGTATCCACACCAGATTCATATAATATGTCTTTGCCCGTGGTTCAAAGCTTTTTTTTCTCTGGCTTACTTTACTTTTTAACAAGTATTTCCCATATAATTACAAGAGTCATTAATTTAAACTTGATTGATGTACTTTTAAATGCACTGAGACACCTGACTACAATAATTAAAAGAAAAAAAGATAATAAGTTTCTTACAGAAATAATATTTTAAGTTAATAGTAAACATAAGTGCGTTTTCAAAATTTGTAAATTTAATTTAAATTCAAAAATCTAAATTTAAATTTTTTTTAGTACTTGCATATAATATAAAGCCATGTCACAGAGCTAAATTCCGTTCAGAAGTGGAATTGATTCCGTACTTTGCTTCTCTAGAAAACGTAAAACGAAAAATATTTCGGAATGATACAAATTTCAATTTGCCATGTGGAATTTATACTTTTAACTTTTTTAACCGTTTAAACTATTCAGGACATCGTTTTATTAAAATTCTGTGACATATTTTACCAATTTACTGCTGTAATTAAAGATATTTCGGTCATTTTTGTTATATTTTTTCTGATTTAATAACACAAATATTTTTTTGACTTTCAAAAAATTAATTTATTCAATCATTTCAGACATTTCGTTCCGAATTGAAATGATTTCGTAGTTATCATTTCGATCGGAATGGTTTTAGCTTCTATAGATTCCGTTCGGTTTTAGTAAATCGAAAATACAAAACCACTTTTTATGTATTACATATTGCAACGTAAGAACGAATGTGACAAAACAAAAAATAGATGCTTCGAAAGATAATAAAAATTCAAGAAATACATCTTTCACCAGTTTGTAGTCCGAACCTCCCGTACACTCCTATACCACATTATATATGCGCCGGTTTGCGACCGTGGGTATCAAAACAATTTTTCTGACCCAGGGTCCAATATTTTCTGCACAAATTGATGAATGCCCAAGTTTTAAAAAACCAATTATTTTCTGCACAGCTTTGCAACGTTGCTTTTTGAAGTATTTCTGTCTTTTTAATACAAATCTAAAGACAAAAACTTTTTATCAAATAGTCTTCTTGGGTGTTGAGGCCTTTTATTTTGGCGGACCTGCCAATAAAAATAACATGTGACTCAATATTAGAGTAATAAATATAAAAATCGCATCAAAAAATAATTATGTGCTAAATAAAAATACTTTTAAATATTAGTTATATATTTTACCCGATATGTCCACAGATCTGTCTGGTCATTTTAACAAGATACAGAGAAAGTCCATTTTAGACCAAGCTGTTCGCTGTGATAATGTGGAAATAGACCAGTAATATTTTGGCTCCCGAGGTACTCTAGTATTTAATTTCTATAGAGTAATATAACTTTGAAATCTGTAACCATAAAATATGACTTTTGGCACCCTTCTCAAAATATGTACCACAGTGCGAGGGCCAAAGTGTAGAGTTTTCTGGCAAAATTTAAGTTGAAAACTTTTCACTAAGTATTAGTTACAAGCATAACTGAATCTTTAAGACTTAAAAAACCTTTTTAGCACGGTTTATCATTTTACCTTCATAAAAAAATTCAACAAAAAATTAAAATGTATCTTAAACCCTCCATAACATTCGTTCTTATTGGTCGATTCTTTCATAGCAAAACTTAAAGACCAAAGTCTCACTTACAAAATAGGAAAAACCACGTATAAAAATTCCAATCCAATCAAAAGTTATGGATTTTTGACCACTGTGCGCCGTAAAGTATTAAGGTATGGTCCAGAATAATATCCATTACTAATAAAAAGATGTTCTGAATAGTTTAAACGGCTATAAATTGCTTAAAATATCAATTCCACATAGCAAATTGAAAGTGGTTTTATTCCGAAAATTTTTTCATTTTTCGTTTTCTATAGAAGCAAAATACGAAATCATTCCACTTTCAAACGAAATATAGCTCTGGAGCATGGGTTATTGTTTCGCTACATTATGATGCCACATTAAAAGTGGTTTTGTATTTTTTTTTCGATTTAACAAAACCGAATGGAATCTATAGCAGCTAAAACCATTCCGATCGGAATGGTAACTACGGAATAATTTCAATTCAGAACGGAATTTGTGACATGCCTGATAAAAACGTAATAAAAATTTTTAAATTTTTCTTTAATATTAATCATCTAATTTGTAATTTTAATTATTTTTTCTTAAAGCGAATAAAACGAACTTAAGCTTGACTTCAAATTTCATTTGTATATAAAAACGTAATGAAAAAAAAATATTTTAAATAAATTAGTCAAGTGCGAGTTACACTCAAACACGTAGGGTTCCGTACTATGTTCAGTATAATTTAAAAATTCCAGTTGTTTATTTCTTTATGTCTTATGGGACACCCTTAAATTTTAAAATTAAAGTAATATTCGGGAAAATTGCATCATAATTAGAACACCCTTTAAATTTTAATATGTAATTGATTTTATAGCGGCCATGGTAATACACTTTCTATTAAAATATCAGAAACCTACCTATTGCGGTTAAAAAAATAAGGTAATATTCGTGAAAAACACGTTACTAATGGACACACTTCAATTTTAAGTATTTGTTATAGCGGCCGAAGTAACACATCTACTTTAAACATTTCAAGAGGGTATCTATTACGGTTTATAAAATCTTGTCACTTATTGCTATTAAAAAATAAGTCACTATAAGTGAAAAACATATCACCGTCGGAACACCCTTTAATTTTTAGTAATTGTCATATCGGCCGTGGCAACACATCTTCTGTACAAAATTTTAAGAGTCTACCTGTTACGGTTCAAGAAATAAGGCTTTATACATGCAAATCACGTCACTGGCGGAAAACCCTTTAATTTTTATTATTTGTTATAGTGGACATAGTTATACACCTCCCGTAAAAATTTCAAGATTTCACCTATTCATTCAAAACTTATTCACCTATTCATGCAAATCACGTCACTATTGGAACATCCTTTAATATTTAAGTTCAATTTTGTATACTTGTTTATAAAACAAACATAGTTTTAATTACATTCTGCAAATTGTAAGTGGTTTCCTCTTACAGCTAAAAAAAAACATAAACGTAAATAACACGTCACTTTTGGAACACCCGATAAGTTTTAGTATTTATTGCTATAGTGGCCACAGTTATACACCTTCTGTGAAAATTTCAAGAGTCTACCTTTTATGGTTCATAACTTAGGCCTTATACATGCAAATAACACTACTATAGTCACACCCTTTAATTGTTAGGTTTATTTTTTTAGACTTGTTTATAAAGCGAACTAAGTTTTAATTACTGTTTTTAAATCTTGAGACTATGCCTCCTATAGTTCAAGAAATAAACACATATTCCTGAATAACACCTCTCTATCGGAACACCCTATAAGTTTTAATATTTGTTGCTATAGCGGCCACATCTTCTGTGAAATTTTCAAGAGTCTACCTATTATGGTTCAAAACTTAGGCCTTATACATGCAAATCACTCCACTATCGGAACACCCTTTAATTTTTAGGTTTATTTTTTTCAGACTCGTTTATAAAGCGAACTAAGTTTTAATTACTGTTTGTAAGAAATAAACACATATTCGTAAATAACACCTCTCTATCGGAACACCCTATAAGTTTTAATATTTTTTTCTATAGCGGCCATAGTTATACACCTTTGGTAAAATTTTCAAGAGTCTATCTATTATGGTTCAAAACTTAGGCCTTATACATGCAAATCACTCCACTATCAGAACACCCTTTAATTTTTAGGTTTATATTTTTCAGATTTGTTTATATAGCGAACTAATTTTAATTTAGTGCTTGCATATTTTTAGTGAATTCCTCCTACAGTTCAAGAAATAAGCACATATTCGTGAATAACACCTCTCTATCGGAACACCCTATAAGTTTTAGTATTTGCTAGTATAGCGGTCACAGTTATATACTTTCTGTGAAATTTTCAACCGCCTACCTATTACGGTTCAAAACTTAGGCCTTATACATCAAATCACACTACTATCGGAACACCCTTTAATTTTTAGGTTTATTTTTTTAGACTTCTATATAAGGCGAACTACGTTTTTATTACAGTTTGTAAATTTTTAGTGTATGCCTGCTACAGTTCAAGAAATAAACACATATTCGTGAATAACACCTCTCTATCGGAACACCCTATAAGTTTTAATTTTTGATGTTATAGCGGCCATCGCTGTACACCTTCTGTGAAAATTTCAAGAGTCTACCTATTATGGTTCAAAACTTATGCCTTATACATGCATTTCACACCACTATCGGAACACCCTTTAATTTTTAGTTTTATTTTTTTATACTTGTTTATATATTGAACTAAGTTTTAATAACTGTTTGTAAATTTCAAGTGTATCCCTCCTACAGTTTAAGAAATAAACACATTTTCGTAAATAACACCTCTCTATTGGAACACCCTATAAGTTTTAGTATTTGTTGCTATAGCGGCAACAACTATACATCATCTGTGAAAATTTCAAGAGTCTACCTATTACGGTTCCAGAGATAAAAGGCGCTGACAGACGGACAGACGGACAGACGGACATACGGACAGACGGACAGACGGACAGACGGACAGACATTGTAGCGAAAACAATAGGGTTTCGTTTTTACACTTTGTGTACGGAACCCTAAAAAAGAAATTCTGCTGACATAATATAAACTCATCAATTTAATGAGATTTTTGTATCGTTAGTTTCAAGAGAACAATTGAATTTTGTTACATCAAGTTGTGTAACATTTTCAACATCATTTCGAATTATTATTCCATTAATGGTTTTTGTTTTTGGCCGCTGCGTAAATCAATTATAATTTCTGATGACTATAACAGATATAAAATTGTATTTAAAACGATTTATCTATGTATCTATAGAATTATAGTCAACGAAAGAATTTGTAATAAAAAAAATTCAAGCAAAATATTATTACGTTTTGCAAATTATGATTCATATTTTTCTACTACAAAAAAAAAAAACAAAAACTCTTCAACAAATTATTATTTATTGTCTTCCCCAAGGCCTATTGGTTTTTATTCTATCATGTCTACAATAAAAATTGAAAAATAAATCACAAAAACTTACCATGGTATCTGTGTATTCAATTAATTTATCCTCGGAAACATCATTTATTTTCTTGGCCTCTTTAAGCAAATCACGTAGGAAATTCTTAAGTTCATCAGCTTCAATGTAGCCCGAATTATCAGTATCATATTCGCGCCAAATCTACCAACAATACAAGAAATGACAGAAATAAGAAAAAGAAACATCATCATCAGAAATTCTGATTTAATTAAAACAGCCTTAAAATAGGCAGTGATTTCTACTCCTCAAATACTTTTAATTTAAAGTATGCTTAAAGTTGTGGGTTAAAGAGCTTTCTTCCTACTCACCTTCATAAATTCCACGCTGGATTCTAGTGGATTGTCAAAACGAAACAGTAAAAGGAAATTTTCTTCCATGGGTAACAGTTGAGCCAACTAGAAAAGATAAAAATAAAGACATTAAAATAAAAAACAATAATAAAATTTCGAATTAATATAATTATGTTCGAGACAATTGAGAATAATTGCTTAAAGCAAAAACTTGGGAAAATAATGGCTCAAAGTTATGCATTCACAATTGTATAGTTAAATTTTATTAAAAATTATTCGTTTATGCGAACTAAAAAAATCGTTTTTTATTATCGTTTATTAAAATAAAATAAAATTATTGATTTAAATAATTTTATTCGAGTTAGCGATTATTCGATTTTTTATTCGTCGTATTAATATATTTTTGCATTCACAATTTTATAGTTAAATTTTATTAAAAATTTGATTTATTAGTATAATGGAGTCGATTATTCGCTTATGCGAACTGAAAACATTTTTTTTTTTTTTTTTTGTTATCGTTTATTAAAAAAAATATAATTATTGATTCGAATAATTTTATTCGAGTTAGCGATTATTCGAATTTTTATTCGTCGTATTAATATATTTTTGCATTGACAATTTTATAGTTAAATTTTATTAAAAACTTGATTTATTAGTATAAAGAAGTCGATTATTCGCTTATGCGAACTGAAAAAATATTTTTTTTGTTATCGTTTATTAGTTCGAATAATTTTATTCCAGTTGGCGATTATTCGAATTTTTATTCGTCGTATTAATATATTTTTGCATTCACAATTTTATAGTTAAATTATTGATTCGAATAATTTTATTCGTGTTGGCGATTATTCGAATTTTTATTCGTCGTATTAATATATATGTGATTAGTAAAAGTGGGCTTAAACATTGAACTTACAACTCTATAATTCAATTATTTTTTTATGAAGACTACCAAAAGTGTTGTAGAATATTCGTTCATTCGACTACAAAATTATTCGAACCCGAATCATCTTGTTATCGATTAAAAATAAATATATTTAAAAAAAAATATTAAATTAACCGAATAAACTTTATTCGACTCAAGGACTATTTGAATTATCAAACATCAAATTACTCCCAGTTTCTAAATATATCTGAAGAAAAAGTGACTTTAAACTTTGATTCAACAATTTCAAGATAAAAAGAAGCCATTAAAAT
This sequence comes from Phasia obesa, assembly GCA_949628195.1. Lineage (NCBI taxonomy): Eukaryota > Metazoa > Arthropoda > Insecta > Diptera > Tachinidae > Phasia > Phasia obesa. Next base: position 18,250,203 of record OX451219.1, on the reverse strand, counting down.
AAAAAGGGATAATAAAATTTCCAATTAATATAATTATGTTCGAGACAGTTGAGAATAATTGCTTAAAGCCAAAACTTGTAAAGTAATAGCTCAAAGTTTCACTTAATTGTTGAATTTTTTAAAATTCTAATATACTGAATACAGAAAGTGGTAAAAAATAATCGATTATTCGCATACACGATTCTGCGAAATGAAAAAATATCTTTTTTTTATCGTTCATAGGCAAAAATGTTATTCGAGTTGTCGATTAAGCCTTAATTCGAGTTGTCAATTATTCGAATAACTTAATAGGTTTTTATATAAATTTATTTTTTTTTTTTTAATTATTTGTTAAAATTACACAAATTATTTTGATTTTTATTTTAACATTATTGAAACACTCTCCTAGCCGGTTTGCCAATTATTCAAATAAACGATTATTCGTTTTTGTATTAAAATATTTTTATATTCATTAGTCAGTTTTAAGTTTTGCATACAAGTTAAAATAAAGTATATAAATTATATAAATAATAAATATTCGGTTATTCAATTGTTCGAATAATCGATTAGAGGTTTCTTAGATAAATAATATATCAAATTTGTAAAAATTATGCCAAATATATGTTTTGCAAATTTAAGCTTGTTGGAATAAACTCTTATGCGGCTTGTGAACTATTCGAATAATCGGGTATTCGATTTAAGACAAAAAAATATATGCTATTTTGTATCAAAATATTTTTTTAGTTATATAAAACATATTTTAAGCTAATTACACATTATTGAACTAATGTTTTGTTTGGTTGGAAAATTATTCGAATAATCGATTAATCGATTAATCGGTTTTAAAAAATATATATATTGCTTTTATATCAAATGTTTTTATATTAAATATTGAAGCCTTAATTTATATAAACACTAATGATTTCTTGCTTTTGCTTTAAAGAAAAATAGAAATTATTTTTTTTTTTTTTAATTTCCACTGAAGGTTTTCTATTAAAGCATTTTATTCTAATTTTTTTATAATACAAATTTGCATTCCTTTAGTTAACATATTTTTTCTTTATCCTTTACATATCATTAACCTTAACAGATATTTTTTTCCTTCTTGTTTTCCTCTTGTATATCAAATTATTTCAAGTTGATAAATGCTGATGCCTGCTTTTAAATGTTTGAGAATTAAATGATGTGTTTATGTAAAAAAGAAAATTGTAAATTATATTTCTCTAATAGGCAAACATATTCTGCCTTTTGCTTGAGTTTCTTAGGCATCACGTTAAGCAAAGCTGGATTTTATAAAGTTGACAGACAAGTTTAAGAAGGAGAGTAGTTAAGAGATCACAAAGACTCGTTATCTTTCTTTTCAGTTATTTTGGTTTGTATTGCTTTGTAATTTGTTTTTTTTTTTCTTCTTTTTGCTTTTTATTATATTTTAAATATAAATTTAATTTTGTTTAGTTTTGCATTTTCTCCTTGGGCGCACACTTACCTCTCTGATGTCAATTTTACCATCTTGATTATCATCGTAGGCCTCCATAAAGCATGACTTCAATTCTTCCAACATTGTGTCGGTGACAGCCTTCATGGAGAATATTTAGTTTGAAAAGAGCGTAAGAAAATAAATATAAAGTAATTTTCATCATCAAATGTGTCTTGAGAACTTAACTTATTAAATATAAATTATACGACTACTTTAGAGGCATAGAAATTGAATTGAATAGATTTATTCTGTTGAGAAATGGAAGTTGGTAAAAAAAAAACATAATTTTAATGCTGAAAAATCACAAGTAGTTTATTTTTACTTAATGTATTTTTACAATTTTTCTTTTTATAAATATTTAATGTTCTTTATATTAGTTCTTCTACTTAACACCAGAGGCGTTGCAATACTGTTTTAAAAATAAACTTAGTTTGCAATTACAGGTTCGTGATATAAAGTGAAGTTTACTTAATCTTATCAATAAGTATCTTCTGTACCAAATCTATTTCCAAGCAAAGTAATGCAACTTGTCAAAAAAAAAAAACCTAAACGAAGACACTTATCATGGTTTTGCTGTCAAATTACATAATCGTCATAATGATTTTTCCATTAGTGAATGTCACTTTTAAACTGCCTTTGCTGACACATTTTATAATTTAAATAAACAAAACTCCTAAAGCTAAAATTCTCTATAGTTGCTATCACAAGATATAAAATGTCTATTAATTAAAAAAAACTTTAAGATGTTTTGTTCCAGTTATGCCATAAAAGTTCCTAAAAGTATGACAAAAAGATGACAAAGAAAAGAAAAGGAAAACTGTGTCATGTCATCAAAATTTAAAGCAAGATAAAATAAATAATTAAAGTGAAATAAAATAAATAATAAAATTGCTATATCAGCTTCAAATTAATTATTCTACATAACAAAAGAGACGCTGCTTATCAATAACTATCTTCTCTACTTTCTCCCTTTCCAAGGAAAGTAACGCAACTGATTAGTGGGCAATAATGGTCAGAGTGTTGCCTGTCTTAAAAAAAAAACAAAACGAAGACATGGTTTTGCTGTCAAATTATATTATCATCATTATGGTTTTTCTATTAGTGAATGTCACTCTAAAATTGCCTTTGCTGTCACACTGTATAACTAAAAAAAATAAAACTCCTAAAATTAAAATTCTCTATAGTTGCTATCACAAGGCATGAGATGTCAATTAATTTTGTAAAAAAAAACTATAACATTTTTTGCTTCAGTTGTACCACAAAAGTTCCTAAAAGTATTCAAAAATATGACAACTATTCTCTCATTACTCTCTCCTTTTCCAAGGAAAGTAATGTAACTGATTAGTGAGCAATAATCGTCAGAGTTTTGCGTCTCTTAAAAAAAATCCAAACGAAGACACTTATCATAGTTTTGCTCCCATATTATATCGTCGTCATAATGATTTTTCCATTAGTGAATGTCACTTTAAAATTGCCTTTGCTGTCACACTTTTTAATTTAAATAAACAAAAGTCCTACAACTAAAATTCTCTATAGTTGCTATCACAAGGCATGAGATGTCCATTAATTTTGTAACAAATAGCTATACAATTTTTTGCTTTGGTTGAACCATAAAAGTTCCTAAAAGTATGAAAAAATATGACAGCTATTCTGTCATTAAAGAAAGCAAGAACTTTTTTTTTTTTTTTTGCTTTTTCCGTCACTAAGTTCAACTATATTTTTTTTTGATGACAAATGATGACAGGTAAAATCATTTTATTAAAATATTAGAATTCAGATCAAAAGAAAAGAAAAACAGTGTCACGTTATCAAAATTTAAAGCAAAATAAAATAAATAATAAAATTTCTATATCAGTTTCAAATTAATTCTTCTACTCTTTACCTCTCTGATTAGCAGCCAATAATTGTCAGAGTGTTGCTTCTCTTAAAATATATAAGAAACCAAAACTTATCATAGTTTTGCTGTCAAATTATATCATTGTTATAATAGTTTTTCCATTAGTAAATGTCACTTGAAAAGTGTCTTTGCTGTCACACTGTACAATTAAAAAAAATCAAATTCCTAAAACTAAAAATCTCTATAATTGCTAACACAAGGCATACGATGTCCATTAATTTGGTAACAAAAAACTAAAACATTTGTTGCTTCGGTTATACCATAAATGTGCCTAAAACTGTGACAAAAATATAACAACTATTCTGTCACTAAAGAAAGCATTTAAATATTTTACCAACAATTATTCAATTATTAATTTTTTTTTTTGCTTTTTTGGCGACAAAATTCAAATCATTGTTGTCGACAAACGATGACGGTCAAAACCGTTTTATTAAAATATTAGAATTCAACCCAAAAGAAAAAGAAAAAAGTGACACATTTTTTATGTCATCAAAATTTAAACTAAAACTAACTATACGAGTATATGAAAAATTCTAGACTACTAACATCCCTTGCACTTTTTCATCGAAAATTGAATTTATTTTATATGTATGTATGTATGTATGTATGTATGTATGTATGTATGTATGTATGTATGTATGTATGTATGTATGTATGTATGTATGTATGTATGTATGTATGTATGTATGTATGTATGTATGTATGTATGTATGTATGTATATATGTATGTATGTATGTATGCATGTATGTATGTATGTATGTATGTATGTATGTATGTATGTATGTATATATGTATGTATGTATGTGTGTATGTATGTATGTATGTAAGTATGTATGTATGTTTGTATGTTTGTATGTATTTAGTTTTTTTTTTCTGCTGGATTTAAAACTGAAATGTTAACAAAGTGCTGAGTGTCACACTTGCTGTGATCAGAAAAGCAGAATGAAAAACTAAACAAACAAATCGTCTCAATGAGGCTTAAAAATTTGTTAAAAATGCTCTGCGGCAACAGGAGATGACAAGCTACAACATGTTACTGTGTGTGGGTGGTATAATAAATAAAAGTCTTTTCAAGGAAGTTGACAAATTTTCTAAGAATAAAAAGCAGGTGACGTGACAGATTAAAGTTTTCGAAACAAGAAAAATGAAAAGAGATGAAAAGGGTAGAAGGGAAAAAAATTTAGTTCTTTAGGTTTCTACCCTAAACAGAACTTTTTAATAATTAATAACAAATTTTTGATAATCCTTGAATATTTTCCCAGAATACAGAAATATTGAAAAGGTGAATGTTCTCTTAACATTGGTCTACTACTGACATTCCATTTCTATATATACTGTCTTTTAACTTTTCGTAGTAGTGACTAGAAGCAGGGTGTTGGCAGGGGTGCAGAACAATTAATACTGACTGATAGAAAAATAAACTCTTTAAATGATCACCATTATATCTGGCGGAAGACCGTCTGTAAAGAATGTGTTTTGAAGTACTAATAGACGTCTTGCTTGGGCTAAAACATACCTCAATAATAAGGAGCTCAACTCATATGAACTTTCTTTATTTTATATCATGAACTATAGCTTACGGAACCAGACAAAGATTTCCTGCAAAATGAAGGGATTAATCAGGGAAAATCAGCTAGTAGACAATTCTAGAAGTTTGAGTTTTCAGTAAGGGTTGAAATCTCCTGAAATTCCAACACTATGGACTATACTATGGACTCTACACGAAAGAAAAATAGTTCTAGAGTGAGCAAGAAAGAATCGAACAACATGAAACTCTTATCCTTTCAAGGGATGACAATATTTACCTCCTGAAGTATTATCCACTGAAAAAAGCGAGCTGGCTACTTTGGTTATGGACACTTTGGAAAAGAGATAGAGGGATGACAGATCTAAAACCTCGATACCGATCAAATCAAGAAAAGTAAACAATGAAGAGAATGAATGAAGCCTTTCATGTGCTTAAACCAAGATGTGAAGTAGTAGAGGCTGTGGTACCAACTAAGGTCTTGCAACTGTTCCACACTGCGAACTACAACACTTCGATATAACAAGACGATAAACATATTTAGGAATACAATCTAAACCCAGTGTAGAGAGGCTCAAATATGATGTGAATTAAATGAAATCAATAGAAAGTAGGTTACGGATTCGATTCCCGCCAAAAAAGCTAGACGCTTAACAGTTAGCGTTGTAACTATTTATTAAAATAATTATGTTGGCTGCCTTATAAAGGTTGGGAGGTTAGCGCACGTTGGGCACAAAAGTCCAGCGGCACTGGCACGTAACGCACTGAATATTTAAGGCATAATTAACTTAAAGCTAAAAGAGAGGTTTGTATGGCCTTTGTGGCTTACCAGCACTAATGAAGCCTTTCATGTGCTTAAACCAAGATGTGAAGTAGTAGAGGCTGTGGTGCCAGCTAAGGTCTTGCAACTGTTCCACACTGCGAACTACAACACTTCGATATAACATGACGATACACATATTTAGGAATACAATCTAAACCCAGTGTAGGGAGGCTCAAATATTATGTGAATTAAATGAAATCAATAGAAAGTAGGTTACGGATTTGATTCCCGCCAATGAAGCTAGACGCTTAACAGGTAGCGTTATAATTATTTATTAAAATAATTATGTTGGCTGCCTTATAAAGGTTGGGAGGTTAGCACACTTAAAGCTAAAAGAGAGGTTTGTATGGCCTTTGTGGCTCACCAGCACTAACACATCTCTGAGAATGAAGAGGATCTGCAAACAGATTTGAAAAAAGTTAATGAAGCTTACAAGGGAAATTCCCTCTTGAAAAGGATTGAAAATTTTTTGTTTTCATTGTTATAGTTTCATAATTTTGATGATACAAGATTGCGTTTAAATATAAATTTGCTAAAAAATGAAAATAAAAAAATCTGTTGATTTAAAAAATATTCCTTAAAGTGATATTTTTAATTTTTTAAGATTTTTCCTTTTTCTTTATTTGAGCCAAAAAATTATTTATTTTTAAAAATTAAAAAAATCCCTTGAATTGACAAATTTCCCTGTTGAGTAAAATTTCAAAATGTTTATTTTAATATTATATTTTATATATTTTTTATATTTTTATATTTTATATTTTTATATTTTTATATTTTTTTTAAGGTTTGTAGCCAAAAAAAAATTAATTTTTTATATATGGATTGTAACAGTTAAACTTACACCTTTTCCCCTTAAATGAAAGTTGAACAATCAAACTTCATATAAAAAATATTAAAACTTTTCGCCTTAATATTTCCTCTTCGTAGTGAGGCTATCTGATGAATGTGCCTTGGTTTAAGTCAAAAAAAGCCATCCATTCAATAATATCCTCTTGAAGGAAATTTCCATTCAATTTCATTTTGTTTCCTTTGAATTCGGATTCTTTAGTTTTTTTTCCATTTTAAGTACACAGAAAAAAATTATTGCTCCAATTAAAAGTTTTAATTAGTTTTAAATTAAAGTTCAATTAATTTTTTAATTGGCTCAGAAAAATATATTTGTTTAAAACAGAACAAAAATATTTCTTAATAAAAAAATAATTGTATCAATTAATTATTTAATAAAATTTTAATCTTAAAACATTTAATTAAAATTACAAACTAATTGGTAAAGATATTTTTCGTGTGTATTTAAAAAAAACCTTGAAAACAAAATTTTTGTTTGCCTAGGATTTTCTCTAAATTTTATATCATTTTATTTTATTTTAATTTTTTTAGTTTTTAATTTTTATTTTAATTTTATTTTTTTTAATTTTTAAATTTTATATCATTTTATTTTATTTTATTTTTTTTTATAACACTAGTCGGCAAAAAATAAAAAAAATCGGGAGCTTGAACCTTATTATATGATTGTAATGGACTTTTATGTGCTAAATCCAAATCTTTACACAGAATTTTTCTATCACGTCTAGTTTTCGAGATATTCTTATTTTAATAAAATACTGATATTGGAACATTAAATACGTATTTATTATGACAACAATGGTCGTCAAAAAAAACAAAGTTGGGAGCAAGAACTTTGACTTTTGTGTGCTAAATCCAAATCTGTTCACAGATTTTTTCTATCACGTCTAGTTTTCGAGATATTCTTATTCAAATAAAATAAAAATATTCAAATATTAGATATGTAGTTATTGTGATAACAATGGTCGTTCACAGATTTTTTCTATCACGTCCAGTTTTCGAGATATTCCTATTTAAATAAAATAAAAATATTAGATACATACGTAGTTATTGTGACAAAAATGGTCGACAAAAAAAAGTCTGGAGTTCGAACCTTGTTATGTGGTGTTGTAAAGGAATTTGTATGTGCTAAATCCAAATCTGTTTACAGATTGATTCTATCATGTCCAGTTTTTGAGATATTCTTATTTAAGTAAAATACTGATATTGAAATATTTAATAATCTTAATGTGTTACATAATATTTGTCAAAGTAGCTAAATGCGCTTAATTTCCATTATTTATGGCTTATTTTATTCTTAGTATACCTAGCTTTCCGAATAAGGACAAAGAATAATAAATATTTGCCGATTTAAATTTTTTACGAGTTTTTGAAAAAAAAAATATTTTTTTCATTAAAAATATTCTTTTTTTCGCCACCAATTTCTGAATAACTCTGAAACAGTTGAAAACGAAAAAAAAATTATGTAAAGTTGACTTAATGGCAATATTATCTAGCATCTTTTGGTGTTTCAATTGTTAAAATCGAACAATCTGTTAAAGAGTTATTTAGAAATAAATTAGCGTGGTCGCCTTGTTTAGGGGAAAATATTAGTCAAGCCCATAAAAATACACTTGTACGTGATACGCGAAAACTGAAAGCGGATTTGAGTTTAACGAGTTGAGATCACAAAATTCCATATATTTATATTTAGGAAGGGAGCAATTTTTTTTTGCAGAGCAGTGTAATTTAATTCGAATGCTGTATCAATCCATAAAAAAACTATTGAAGAGAAAAAGTTCCCTTTAAAGGTTTTTTTTAATAATTAATCTCTTATGTTGTTAGTTTTATCATCAACCATAAAATGGTTGAGTTAAAAATTAATTTCAAAATAAATAAATCAGTCAAGTGAGAGTTAGACTCACACGTGTAGTGTTTCATACTATGTTTAGTACAACTTTAAAAATTCAAGCAATCTTAAATTTTAAAAATAAAGTCATATTCATGAAAATTGCATCACTATTGGAACACCCTTTACATTTTAGAAAATTTTGTCATAGCGGCCATGGTAATACAATTTCTATAAAAATATCAGGCACTGATTGCCACCCTTTAGTCATTAGTAAATGTTGTAACGGCCGAAAAACAACATCTACTGTAAATATTTCAAGTCATCTCTCTCTCTCTCACTCTGTCGGAACACCCTTTAATTTTTAGTAATCGTCATAGCGGCAACGTGGCAACACATCGCATCTTCTTAGCAAATTATAAGAATAATAGGTTATTACGATTCAAAAAATAAGGCGTTATGCATGCAATCACGTCACTGTCGGAAAACCCTTTAATTTTTACTGTTTTTTAGGGGCCCTAGTAATACACAATTTTGTGAAAATTTCAAGAGTCTACCTATTATGGTTCAAAACTTAGTCCTTATACATGCAAATCCCACCACTATCGGAACACCCTTTAATGGTTTGGTTTATTTTTTTTATACTTGTTTATATAGCGACCTAGGTTTTAATTACTGTTTGTAAATCTTTAGTCTATGCCTCCTACAGTTCAAGAAATAAACACATAATCGTGAATAACACCTCTCTATCGGAACACGCTATAAGTTTTAGTATTTGTTGCTATAGCGGCAACAACTATACATCATCTGTAAAATTTTCAAGAGTCTTCTTATTATAGTTTCAGAGATAAAAGGCGCTGGCAGACGGACAGACATTGTAGCGAAAATAATAGGGTTTCGTTTTTACCCTTTGGGTACGGAACCCTTAAAAAAGTAAATTCCTTGGAATGACTTTTCTATTCAATTACAGGGATTTTTCCTTTTGAAGGGAAATTTTATTTTTATTTTTATTTTTAATTTTTTTTTTTTTTTTTTGTTTTAAAATTATAAGACTTTATTTTTGGATGCAAAAAAGAATTTATTTTATTTCTTGAATTGACATAAATAACCTGACTCAAAGGAATTAATTTTTAAAGGAATTTTTTTTCTAACTGTTTTTATTCACTTTTTTATTCGAATTTTTTTTTTAGAAAAAAATGCCCATAAATTAGTCGTTCACACTCATTTATTAATAGATATTGTGTTACTTTAAGATCATAAAACAGTTGAGTTAAAACACAAATTTGCTTAAAAAAGTAAGAGAAGGGAAATTTTGGTTTTTATTATCACAGTGCAACACGGAAAAAAATAACCATATACGGACACCACTACGTGATAAAAGACCAAAAAAAAAGACCCCTGTCTCCCAGTTTTGCCCAAAGTCCTCCAGGTTTTTTTTTATGGGCCCTCAAAGATGTGGGGCCTCGATGTCATTTTTGCAAAAAAATGATCATTTACTCAAGCTCATATTTTGCAAACCGTTTGCAATTTCGATATACTCTCTGAGGCAAAGTTGTAGCTCTTGTTATAAAGAACAAAAATTGTAAACATATAAAATCAAAAAAACTTCATCTTCAAGGTCAAAATCGCAAAAAAACTTAAAAAAATTCAATTTTTTACCTTGTTCATAGGTAGCAAACCGTTCAAAATTCAAGGAAACAATCAACTACAAAAATGAAATTAAGATCTCAAGAAACAACTTTCTAGAACGTCCTAGGAATGATTCTTAACACCGTTTAGGTAGCGCTTAGGTAGCCGCAAAAGTGAAAAATTTCACGAAAATTTTTTAATTTCTAAATGGTAACACCATTTATCAGAATCATTCCTAGGAAGATCATATGTTCTAGAAAGTTGTTTCTTGAGATCTTAGGTTCATTTTTGTAGTTGATTGTTTCCTTGAATTTTGAACGGTTTGCTACCTATGGACCTGAACAGGGGAAAAAAGTTGAAAAAAAATGATTTTTTTAAAGTTTTTTGCGATTTTGACCTTGAAGATGAAGTTTTTTTGATTTTATATGTTCACAATTTTTGTTCTTTATAACGATATGAGAGACACAACTTGGCCTCAGAGAGTATATCAAAATTCCAAACGGTTTGCAAAATATGAGCTTGAGGAAATGATCATTTTTTTGCAAAAAATGACATCGAGGCCCCACATCTTTGAGGGCCCATAAAAAAAACCTGGAGTACTTTGGGCAAAACTGGGAGACAGGGGTCTTTTTTTTTGGTCTTTTATGACGTAGTGCTGTCCGTATATGGTTATTTTGCCATGACTTAAAAAATTACACCGTATGTATTTAAAAGTTTTAGGCTTTATCTTTGAATGCAAGAAATTATTTTAATTTAGTTTATTTTATTTCAAAAATCGGGAATTTCCCTATTGAGAGAAATTCTCTTTTTTAAATTTCTTTATCGAAGAGAAAATTGAAAATAATTCTCATAAATACAGATGAAAATTCATAAGCTATCCTTTTGCTTTAATTTTATTTTTATTTAATAAGAAACATGCAACTTTTTATTTCTGTAATAGCTTTTATCTGAACTGTCTTAACTTGTTTCTTATTTAAACTCATACTTTGGGATAAAAATCGAAAAAGCAAAACAAAAATCTGTCCATATAAATTAAGAAAAATATTTGTAATTGAAGCCAAAACCTTGAAACTTTCAATTACAACTTTTTCAGAATTTTGCTAACCTGGAACCCTTTCAATTTATTTCTAATGAATTAAAATATTGTTTATCAAACTTAATTAAAATTTCAAAGAAAGTTGTCAAAAATGTTTACTTTTTTACTCAAAATATACATTTTGTTTTTATTTTAATATGAAACTTCCAAAAAATTTCTTAAGAAGACAAATTGTGGTTTCAGTTAAGCCAAAATTACATTCAAAATTCATTAGGAACATGACAAGGAATACGTTGGTTTGTGCCGAAGCAAAAAAATTTTTACTAAAAAAACAAATTTCTCTTAAACTACAGACACTTAACAACAAAAATCCATTAAATAAAAGTACAAAATGAAGGATAAAATTTAAATATATGACATGACATGATAGTACAGAAAAATTGTTTGGTAAAAAGATAATTCAAATGTGTGAGTGAGAGTAACTTACCTCGGGGCTGATGTCAGTGGCATTAGCACTAGCCACAAATTCGCGCAGGAAACCATCTAATTCTGTGCCTTCAATATAACCATTGCCTAGGAAAATAAATGAAAATTATAAAACCAATTAAAAACATTTTTAAGTAAGATTGATTGATTGATTATTTTAATGGGCCTAAAAGTATGCTTTAATTAATTAAGTAGAAATTAACAAACATAGAAACTATTTAAATTTCAATAAACTTAAATGAAAGAACATATACCTTGGAAATTTAATAAAAGAAAATATAGTTTTTACTTTTTATCTAACTTCCCTTTTTTGTAAAACAACGCTGTTAATGCCACAAAAATCGTATGATATAAATCAGTCAAGTGCGAGTTAGACTCACACACGTAGGCTTCCGTTCTATGTTTATTCCAACTTTAAAAATTCAAGTTGTTAATTTTTTCATGTCTTATTGGGCAACCTTTAATTTTAAAATTAAAGACATATTCACGAAAATTGCAGCACTATTGGAACACCCTTTAAATTTTAGTAATTAAGTTGTTAATTGTTGTTATAGCGGCCATGGTAATACACTTTCTATAATAATATCAGACCCATGCCTATTGCGGTTCAAGAAATAAGATAATATACGTGAAAAACGTGTCACTGATGGAACACCCTTTAGTTAGTAGTAATTGTTACAGCGGACAGAGTACAATATCTACTGTAAACATTTCAAGAGTCTACCTATTACGGTTAAAAAAATAAAACTAGTTACGTACAAATCATCTCTCTGTCGGAATACCCTTTAATTTTGTTATTTGTTATAGCTGCCATGGTAATTCCCTTTCTATGACATATATCAAGAGTCTACATATTACGATTAAAAAATAAGTCACTATACATGAGAAACATGTCACTGTCGGAACACCCTTTAATTTTTAGTAATTATCATAGCAGCCGTGGCAACACATCTTCTATACAAAATAGAAGAGTCTACCTGTTACGGTTCAAAAAATAAGGCGTTATACATGCAAATCATGTCACAGTCGGAAAACCCTTTAATGTTTACTGTTCTTTTTATAGGGTTCATAGTTATACAACATTTGTGAAAATTTTAAGAGTCAATCTACTATGGTTAAAAAATTAAGCAATATTCATGCACATCACATCACTGTCGGCACACCCTTTAATTTTTGTTAGTTTTTATAGTGGCCATAGTAAAAAACCTCCTGTAAAAATTTCAAAAGTCTTCCTATTATCGTTCAAAACTTACTCCATTTATGTACATGGAAATCACGTCACTATCGGAACACCCTTTAATTTTTAAGTATAATTTTGTATACTTGTTTAAAAAGCGAACACATTTTTAACTACTGTCTGCAAATTTTAAGTGGTTGCATCCTACAGCTATAATAGAAATATAGACATAACACGTCACTTTCGGAACACCCTATAAGTATTAGTATTTGTTGCTATAGCGGCCACAGTTATGCATTTACTGCGAAAATTTTAAGAGTGTACCTATTATGGTTCAAAACTTAGTCCATATACATGTAAATCACGTCACTATCGGAACACCCTTTAATTCTTGGGTTTATTTTTTTTTTACTTATTTATATAGCGAACTAAGTTTTAATTACTCTTTGTAAATTTGAAGTGTATGCCTCTTACAGTTCAAGAAATAAACACATATACGTGAATAACACGTCTCTATGGGAACACCCTATAAGTTTTAGTATCTGTCAACAGTTATACATATTCTATTAAACTTTCAAGAGTCTATAAAAGGCGCTGCCAGACGGACGGACATACGGACAGACATTGTAGCGAAAACAATAGGGTTACGGTTTTACCCTTTGGGTACGGAACCCTAAAAGATTATAAATTATAAAAATTCCCAGTATTTTTCAAACAAAATTCAAGCGCTTGTTAACGTTAAGATTTACAAAATCAGGCCCTAATTGTTATAAATAAAATAAAAAAAACTATAGTTTTCAATCTATGTCTGCTCTTTTTATTACAGCCCTCCTAAAAGTAGACTTTAGTTTAATTTTAATAATTTAATTTTTACTCTACTCACCGTCTTTGTCATAATGTGCCCACACATCCATAAATTGATTAGCTGATAATTTCTTTAGTTCTCTTGATTCTGGATCGCGGTATTGACGCATAAAATTATGAGCTTTCTCAATCTGTACCCGCTTGGCAGCAGCAGCGGCAGCTGCAGCAGCACTAACAGCAGCTTCCATATTTTGTGAGTTTGGGTTTTAAGAAAGTTTTTATTATTTTCACTATTTTCTTTTAGTTTTAGTTTACGTTTTCTTAATATTTATGAAACACCTTTAAAACTTTCAACTCAGCTTTCTTTATAAAATAAAATTATTAAGTGACTTTTTGATTTTTGGCAAATCCTTAACAGATTACAGGTATTTGTGGCAGCAAAAATAATCAAATATTTGCAAAGTCACGTTTCGGAGATGTAGAAGCAGTTGGGTTTCCGCCAAAACTAAAAAGAAATAATGAGAAATATTCACGTATGAGTTTTGATTTTGGAAATAAAGTGTTTAGAACAAAGTATACTTTAAGGAGATGACTAATAATATTATTTTGTATTATTATTCTTCTTAATTGAACTTATTTAAGAGGATTATGAAAGATTGCATAGCGAATGTATTGCTTCACGTTTTTGTCATTATACTTATAGATCACATCTGTGAAATTTAAAAAATTTTGTGTGGCATACTTACAGTAGTTTGCATTAATTAAAATAAAACTTTGCATATTTTGGGGGTTATATAAAAATATGTAGCGGAAGATGTCAAAGAAGACCAATAGCTTTATGGGTTTGTTTTTTGGCCTTCTTCTTTCAGTGACTTCAGTTTATGATCTGGTAATTTACGACTACCTTATTTTCTTTGAGCCTCGTGCTATCCATGGGCGACCCTAAGTATTATTCAGTGTGCGCTACTGTCTCAGCCACTTTCAGACACAGTCTTCTTCGATTTTTTTTAGCCAAATGAAGCTGTCCTAGTTAGACAGCTTAAAGTACCTCGATTATATCTCAGCAAATTTCAATTATGGATAACGAGTAAATGGCGGAGTGACATCAGCTACATATCTTACTAATGGTTCTTTATTTAACGGCTGAGCACTATTGAACCAATCCTTTGGACACTGGTTGGGCCTCGAAAAACCTATGTACTGATACATCTTATTCCAGATTCAAGTTCCAGGAACCCAAAAAGTATCCTATATTGGAATCAAGAAACTAAGGTACCACCTCACAAAATTTCGTTAAAATCCATCAAGTAGTTTTCAAGTAATGCGAACGCAAACGAAATGCAGACAGAGACATACAAATGGAATTGAGTTTCTATTTTATTATATGTATAGATTTATATGACCTCTTCCAAAAGTTTCAATCATAAATGTCAGAGTTCCCATTAAATTTTCTTTCTTCCATTAATGTAATTTAATTATATAAAGGCGAATCTGTATAAGGTGGCATCGCCGCGACAACAAATACAACACTAAAAAAGACCCACATGCATTTTGTTGTTGTTTAAATGTACGCAAGATGCCAGAATTACTAATTAAAATATTACATCCAACAAAAAAAAAAACACTTCCTTAATCCTTTATTCCTTAATCTTGAAATATTTTTTGAAATAATCAAAATTTTATTTATTTTTTCTTTAATTTTATAAAAATAAACGATTTTTTGACAATTGCTTTGCACATAAAAAAGTAAAGTAAAAAAAGTACTTTACTTCGCCGTGCTGCCACCTAGTAAATTGAATTCGCCTTGAATTATATTGTGTTTGATTTTTTTTTTTAAACAACACTAACTCCGCGAAGCTTTTAGCTTGTCTGCAGAAAACACCCAGAGTCTTTGGAGGGAATCGAACCTGCAACCTCCTGACTGATAGAATAGCTCGTTGCTAATCGATCTATCGAGCCACTCATATGCACACTATGCATAACACAAAACACATAATAAATAATTTCAAGTTTTTATACAGGTAAAACCAACTAAACATAAAATCGATAAATAAAAATCGATAAGTTCAATTAAAGAAAATTGCAAGAAAAAACTTTAACTTCAAAAGAAAACTTATTTATTCTTCCATCACTGCTTAAAAGTGTCATAAAATATAAATGAAACATGTTAAAATATCGGCTAGTCAGTTAGTCAAACAGTCAGTCAGTCAGTCATTTGTACATTTTTTTCATATGTCTGTCTGCTGTTCTATTTTTTTACTTTAGTTTTGCTCAAGTTTCTTGAATGTTCTGTTTTTTTGTGTATCTCTTTGTTCGTTACTGAAAAGTGAAATCGATAATATTAAATACAATAAGAAAACAGCAAGTAAAAATTGTATATACCACTCGTCGGCTTTACAGTAAAGTTGGCATGATATTTCAATTCAATTTCTAGCCAATTAAATAGCCTTCGGAATTTATTTATTTTTATTTTCTTTCTTGGCCTTAAACTTGCCTGACTTTATAAAGTGACATATATTAAACATAATCAAAGTTAATAACACAATAAAATGATAAAAAACAAAAAATATATTAAAAAACTTAGAGCATATTTCAAGGTTTTATAAATCATTATAAAATATTGCCTACTTTAAAGCGCCAGCAAAAATTTATTTAAAATTTATTTATGTTTTTAGTTTTTATTTAAATAATTTAATAAATTGGCTAAAGGGTACCCTCCAAAATTGTTTTAAAAATAAATTGGGGACCCTTCAAAATTGTTTTAAAAAGTAAAATTTTAGCCTATTTTTAACGCCCCCTATTATTTATAAAATCAATATGACTTTAAAAAACTTAGCATCCGTTTATCAAACGTAGGCGTTGCAATAAAACACAATATTGTATAACATGTACTTCTACTTGTACAGTATATAAATAAGTCGAAATGCAAACAAACTAAAAAAACGTTGCATAATTTAAGGGAAAATGTTTAAGGCCAAAACGTTTATTGGCACTTGTTGTGCTTTTAGGCTTTAATTTAAATAAAAACACATAGTACGAAGGCTGTTATTTACATTTTACAAAATGCCTACAAAATACCTTAATTCTGTTCTATACATATAAAAAAATAGTAAATCATTTCCGTCTGTTTGTCTGTCTGCTTTTCATTTGTGTTCGCATCACGTAAAAATTACTGGATGGAATTTAACAAAATTTTGTGAGGAGTTACCTTAGTATCCGGATCCCAATATAGGCTACATTTTTTCCACAAAAATATCTTATTTTCAAGAGAAAGTGGAGAAAAAGCAGTGAAAGCAGCGAAAGCAGCGTAGTAGAACTAACCGAATATGCCTACTTTATCTATACATGTAATAAAATAGTAACTAATATCAGTCTGTCTGTTTGTGTTCGCATCACGTAAAAACTACTAGATGGATTTTAACAAAATTTTGTGAGGAGATACCTTATATATCTTATTACCTTAGGGAAATAAGATATTTTCCACAAAAATATCTTATTTCCCAGAGAAAAAGGAGAAAAAGCAGTGAAAACGCAATTTCCGGTTTAAAGGTACTAAAAATTTTGGTTTAAAACTGGGATATTTTCAACACCGTTACATTTTAACACACTTTTTTATTTACTTTTATTTTACTATTACGCAACAGATGGCGCCAGTTGAATACAATTTGTATTTTTACTTTGTGGAATTACATTGTTATTAAAATATTTTAAACACCTCTTAGAGAGCTTTACAATAATTTTAAAAATTTTAGAATTTTTTATAAATTAAAATTTTAATTTAAAATTTTATCCAGGGATGGGTACCTTTATACAAAGTATATACATAAACCATAACTGAAGCACTATAAAAGTAAGATTTTTACAATTGGTGTGGAATACTTTCAAATGCAAAATCGAGTAATATATTGTCAGGGCTCCTACGACATGGCGGGCACAGCTATTTTTTTTTTTTTTTTATAAAGTAAAAAATACATAAACTGATATGCAGCATAGTTTAGGGCGGAACTAAAAATGTAAGGGTCTTTGGTGTGGATTACTTTCAAAGCAAAATGGAACAAACTATTGCAAGAACACTGACGAAGTGGGGGGCACAGCTAGTTGAAATAATAAACTTTAAAATTTTAAGGGTCTAAGGGTATTCTTAGAAAAGAAATGTTTTTTGGTATATAATTAATAATTGTGACTTAGAAAATTACATTCGTCGAAAAACTTTCCTTCAATGATTTTCTAATGATTTTGTCTTTCGATTAACAGAAGTATGCTTTTAAACATGTTTCAACTTTAGGGATGTGTACCTCTGGTATGTGCAACTTAATCGTAAATGTCCTTTGCTCCAATTAGAGGTAAGAAGAAGGTCGAGAGTTGCCAGTCGATAGTCTGAAATCACTACATTCGAGAGTGAAGGCTTTCGACAGTAAGATAGTCCTAAACTAACCATCGGGTACCACAAATCATTGAGAAACGAAGGATATCGAAAAGGTACCCAGAACATTAGGGCTACATTCATTAAAAAAGGTAACAAACAATATTTGTGCTCTTGAAGACAATGATGCATGATTTTTCAAGCAGAAAAAAGTTCAAGGTTTTACTAATTGCACTCCATAGTTTCAGTAATTTTAACAACGGGTAAATGCAGTAAAAAGCTTTATGCTATAAACACAACTGCGACGAACGACGAATTTTTCGTTCCGAATATTCGTCGAAAAAAAAAATAAAATACATTTGTGTTTATGAAAATGCGTCTACGAATTTCGTCGTGCATAACGAACTCGGCGATAGGTTTATTTCTATTTCATATAACAACGAACATCTCCTAAATTGGTGCAGGGTGCCCGTTTTTCTTTTCAAATTTTTAATTTTTTTTGTAAATAAAATTACTTTTTATTTAAAGCATTGTTTTCTTCTTTATTTTAAAGCATAAAATTCAAATAGAAATTTTTTATTTTGATAATTTGGTTTTAAATGTTCTTTTGTTAATATTTACTCTCTTTTAATTTATTTTTTTTCTGTTGACCATATGTCAATCTATCAGCTGCTAAATGTAAACAACAATTTATTCACCAGTAATTAATTTATGAAATTTGGTATAATTTTATCATAATTTATATAAAAATACATAACAGTGAAAATATCATTGTCAATCGAACGAATTTACGCAACGAATTTTTTTCGACGAATTCGCTATACTGTGCGAAGTTCGTCGTTCGACCCATTTGTGTTTATACCATTAACCATAAAAAAACTCAATATTTTTTTCTACAATATAAAAATTAGTTTTTTATATTTAGCATTTTTTGAAAATAATTTTATATTTTTACTTTAAACCTTGTTGTTCCATTGTATTTTGTAAAACAGTTTGTATTTTATGAATTTTTTCCAAAACTAACAAGTAGCAATATTAAAATTAATTATTTACACTTAATACACCATTAATTGACCCTAAAAGTATGCTTTAAAATATGTGTAGTAAATTTTATTGGTATAACAACAAGTGGTTGCGTGCGCTCTCTTACTCTCTTTCTCAGTCACCCTTTGGTTTTTCTTTATTTTTTTCTTTATATTTTTCCTACTTACACACGCACTTTTATATCATAAAACAATAATTTCATTCAAGTCAATAATCGATGACAATAATGGGGGTCAAGTTGAAGTTTATAAATAGTTAATAATTTAACAAGCACAATAACAACAAAAATGGAGAAAAAACATGAGAATGAAACATGTTGCAGGCAGAGCTAGAGCTACCAAAGTATAAAATTATAGGAAAATCGTCAAAAAGTTTTTTGAATTTATCAAATAATCGGGCAAAGCGAAACTAAGGGCGTAATTTTGTGAAAAAAAGAAAAGTAAGAAATAGCGGTAAAAAAAAATTGTATGGAAAAATTTTAAATTCAAAAAATTTTCCAGTATTTTTTTTTAGAAAATTTAAAAGTTAAGATTTACAAAATCAAGCCCTAATGTTTAACGTATTGGAAATTTAAAAACATTCCCAGTATATTTTGAAGTATTTGTAAACGTTACGATTTACAAAATCAGACATTAAATTTTCAACGCTAAAATTCTGTTTTATGACAAAAATTTTAAATTTAAAAAATGTTCCAGCATATTTCATAGAATTTTTTTATTTTTTTTAAATATACAAAAAAACTTTTGTATGGAATTTAAAAAATTACCGACCATTTTTCATATAATTTTTTTTATATAAAATGTCTCATTTTTTATATGGAATTTATATGGAATTTAAAAAATGTCCTAGAATTTTTCATATAAATTCCATTTTGAAATATAAAATGTCACATTTTGTAAAACAAAAAAAAAACATTTTTATATGGAATTTAAAAAATTCCATATAATATTTTTATTTACATATAAAAAAAACTCATTTTGAAAAACGAAAACATTGAGAAAACTCTTGGTTGGAATTTAAAAAATTTCCGAGCATTTTTCATACAAATTTTTTTTCATATAAAATGTTTCATTTTGTAAAACGAAAACATTTAAAAAAATTTCCGAGCATTTTCCATATAATTTTTTTTTTTATATAAAATGTCTCATTTTGTAAAACGAAAACATTAAAAAAAACTTTTTTATATGGAATTTAAAACTTTCGAGTATAGTTCATATAAAGTTTTTTTTTCATATAAAATGTCTCATTTTGTAAAACGAAAACATTTAGAAAACTTTTGTATGGAATTTAAAAAAAATTCCGAGAATTTTTCATATAATAGTATCTTTTTTACATAAAATATCTCATTTTGTAAACCGAAAACATTTAGAAAACTTTTGTATGGAATTTAAAAAATTTCCAAGCATTTTTCATATAAATTTTTTTTTTCATATAAAATTTTGTAAAACGTAAACATTTTAAATATTTCCGAGCATTTTTTATATAAATTTGTTTTTTTTTTATATAAAATGTTACAATTTGTAAAACGAAAACATTTAACAAATTTTTGTATAGAATAAAAATTTTAAATTTGTCAATGTAACGTTTGATCAAATTAGAAACTAAAAGTCCAATTGTGTAAAACGAAAGGTTCAACGTTAAAAAAAAACTTTTACATACAATGAAATTTATAATCAAGCTTAAGTTCGTTTTTATTCTCTCTAAGAAAGAATTAATTAAATTACAAATTAGGTGATATATTAAAAAAAAAAATTGGGAAAATTTAATTTTAGACACCAGCACGAGTGGAATGCACATTTTCTGGACAGCCACAATGAGCATTGTCCTCATTATTATAACGAAAAACTACTTATCGCTCTAACAAAATCATAACTTTAGCTAAAGGCAAGTTATAATAATGGGCCTAAATGTTACAATAGAATAGCAAATTATATTATAACTTTAACTATCGAGCATAGTTACGAAGACTTTCACTCGTTGTAGTTAAACACCCAGAGTGTTTGTTGGGAATCGAACTCATAACCACCGAACTGATAGACAAGCACACACTACCCACTAGCCTATCGGGGTACCCAAAGTTACATCTATTTTATTTCAATGAAAATAAATATTTTTAAGTTTGTTTAAAAATAATCATTAAAAAACCAAAATAAATTTTAATCTGGCAACAGTTAGATATCTATAGATTTTCCTGTAAATATTTTTTCTTATAACAATAACAACGATAGAGATTTATTTATACATATAAATATATACTCTCTGATACGCACACTGGCACGCAGTGAATACTCTTTTAATTCATAAGGCAGGCAGCCAGATATGTATGTGTCGCTGTATAAATTATTATACTTTTTTTATTTAACCCTTAAAATTAACTTTTCATGATTTTCTTTATTAATATTAGAACAACAAATACTTCCGTCCCGCATACGTCTGCAATAAAAGCCGGAAGTGAATTAAAAAGTGGCATAAAAAAACACTAAAATATTTTTAGAACAAAACCAAGGTATTGAATATTTCATGTAATGGAAATAAAAGTGTCCAACGAGAAAGAAGATTATTTTCCTAATTTGTAAACAACAAGACAAAACATATCGTCGCGTTTATTCTTAAACCACGTAAGCGCCAAAAAGTCGTTTTACAGAAAACGAAAAAAACTGAATAACTTTCTTAATCAAGGTTTCAAAACAATTTTTTTACAAAACATGGCTGTGTGACTCTCTGAAGGGTATAGAAACTTTTTTTTTTTTTTTAATTCGTTACTTACAATTAATTGTAGCCAAATCTGTCGCTTACGTGGTTTTGGCGCAACGAGCAAATCGCAAATTTCTGTGTTTAAATTAACATTTATTTTTGTATTTAAAAAAAAAAAAACTTTTAGCTTTAACAAAAATGCTCAAATTGGCCTGAAACTTTCCTGATTTTTGTATTCTTAAATACAAAAAACTTAGTGGTTGAGTCTTTAACATTTCGAACTTGAAATATAAAAACCATTATATTTTGCATGCAAATGTCATTTGTATGGCGCTTACGAGGTTTTGAAAATGGATTTTTTATTTTTCATACAAACTTGTTAAGATGAGAATGTAGTCTGGTGGCAAATGTTTTTTTCTAACATAAAAACCAAAAAAGTCAATTTCGAAAAAATGACGCTTACGTGGTTTAAGAAGAAACGCGACGATATACTTGTGCTATAATTTAGTTATTTTAAGTTAAATTTGTAATAAACTAATATTTCTTAGCGAAACACCTTTACACCAATTCTAAATAATTGTGCAAACTCTTCCTTACGCTATCTCGCACGAGTTCTAAAAATTCGTGGCGGCTCTCAAGCCTGTTCTCTGAATCGTCTAATAAATCCAATTGTCGCGCTAACTTGTAAGCCGATGCGTGAGTAACCATATTTGTGCCAAACAATACGAAGTATGGGGTTACTCCGGTCGCTACATGTACCGCCGACCTTAACGCACACTCGATCTCAGCAAGGTGTATGTCCCACTCATTTTGGTTATCATTTAGAAATGTCCGAATAGCCGCCAAAACTGACTGATTGACTCGCTCCGACGCGTTGGCCTGGGGCGCATAAAAAGCGGTTCGCATATGCTTGATGCCGAAATTACTAATCATTTCTGCAAAGTCCTTGCTGATGAATTGCTGCCCATTGTCAGATACAATTGTTTCCGGACAGCCGAACTTATAGAAGACTTCTTGAATCAGAAAGCTTATCACGTTCCTAGAATTCGCTTTTGACATTGCCTTGAGCAACACAAACTTCGAAAAATAATCCAATACAATAAAAATGTAACAATTTCCCTTCTTCGATCGAACATACGGGCCGAGAAAATCTATGTAGATCCTTTGGAACGGTCTGCACACATCAGGTTCCTTTCCCATTGGTGGTCGTAAAACTTTGTTGGCTGGTTTGCTTTCCTTGCAGGAATCGCACTGGCTGATATAATTATTGATTTGCGCATTCATATGCGGCCAATAATACCATTCACGCACTCTTCTTATTGTTTTCCCCACTCCGCCGTGAGATGAGGTGGTCGAATTATGTGCCCTGGCGATTATTCCCTCTGTCAGCCCCGCTGGAACCCAAAGTTTCCATGCCTGTCCCTCTTTTGTGATGTTTCCTGAATAGAAATGTGTTCTCTTGTAAACTTTCCCGTCTAACACTTTAAGGTCTGGTAGGTTAGCTTTATTTTCTTGTACTGTCTCCAATAACTTTCGATATTCTTCTTCTTGAAACTGCGGTTCAGCTAAGTCCAAGGTTGTCCATACTCCCAATTCGTCTACTGCGTACCTGGACAAAGTGTCAGGCACTACATTTTGCGTTCCTTTCCTGTGTTTAATTGTAAATGAATACGTTTGTAGCTGTAAACTCCATCTCGCCAACCTTCCACTTAGGTCTCGATGCGACATCAACCATTTGAGACTGGAATGGTCCGTGATGATTACGAATTCCATCAGCTCTATGTATGGGCGGAAACGTTTGACCGCTGACACTACTGCCAAGCACTCTCTTTCTGTTACTGAATAGTTTCGCTGCGCCGTAGAAAACTTTTGGGAAAAGTAGGCTATAGGATGTTCACCTTCGTTGTCCTCCTGAAACAGTACTGCCCCCATTCCTACATCAGATGCGTCACACTGAACGTAAAATATTCGGTTAAAATCTGGATGTGTCAGTACCGGACTTGCTGTAAGCTTTTCCTTAAGCTTATCGAATGCTGCTTTGGCTTCGTCAGTGAACTTAAACTGTTTCGATTTTTTCAGAGTTTCCGTGATTGGTGCCGTGATCGTAGAGTAATCCATAATAAAACGGCGGTACCATCCTGTAGTACCCATAAAACTGCGGACTTGCTTGGGTGTGGTCGGATACTTAAGGTTTAAAATGGCCTGTATTTTCTCGAGATCCGGTCTCAATTTCCCCTCTCCTACTATGTACCCTAGATATTTAAGCTCTTTGCAACAAAATTTGGACTTACTTACGTTTATCGTTAAGTTGGCCCTTTCCAAACACTGCGCTACCTCGGATAAGACTCCTAAATGTTCCTCGAAGTCTGGTGATACCACTAACAAATCGTCCAGGTAGACGAACACCCTCTCTCTCAAACGCGCTGGAACGACCTTGTCCATCAAACGGCAAAGTCTTTGGGCTGCATTGCACAACCCAAAAGGCATCACCGTGAAATGGTACAATGGCCTTCCAGGTACCGTAAAGGCTGTCTTCTCCCGGCTCGATTCTGCCAGTGGTATCTGCCAGAAAGCGTCCTTTAAATCTATACTTGAAATGAAGTGTGTGTCGCCCAAACGGCTTAACAGTCCCTCTATATGGGGAAGCGGATAGGCGTCTTTTACCGTCAGTTCATTGAGCCGACGCGCGTCCAAACAAATCCGAACCTTTTCCCCCTTCTGCACGAACGTAACTCGATTGTTCCACGGGCTTTCGCTCGGCTCAATGACACCCAGAGACAACATCCTATCCAGTTCCCCATACATGAGTTTCTGCACAGCCGGCGAAACCGGATAGTGTTTTTCTTTCACGGGGACAGAACTGCCTGTGTCTATGTGATGCGTTTCCAGGGAAGTCTTTCCAAGACCTTTACGTGAAAAGCACGGAAACATTTCGATGATATCTTCTAACCGTTGTTGTTGTCTCGAAGTTAAAGTGTGCATTAGCGGAAATGAAGTTTCAGTCGGTCTATCAGTTTTAATACCTTGAGTCGATAATGAGTTTATTTCAAATCTTAACAAATTGAATGCTTTCATGAAGTCCACGCCCAGGAATAGTGGCAATTTAAGAGAAGGAACCAGGAAGAAATCTATTGGCTTCGTCATTTTGTTGAAGGTAATATCCGCTCTCACTCGTCCTATTATATGGTTTAGTCGGCCATCGGCAGTTCTTATTTCGGCTTGGTATGGGTAGATCAAAATTTTGGCTTTTTCCACGAAATTCAAGCAGTGCTGGCCGAGACATGTCACCGTCGCTCCACTGTCGAGTAGTCCTTGAATTGGTACCCCTTTAATTTCAATCCTCGTGTAAATCCTCGTGTCTGGTCCTTCATACACGCTCGCTTCTGAGATCTCCAACCTGGTTTGCTTTCTCCTCTCATATCGCTGTCTTGCTCTTACAATCTTTCTCAAAGGTCCAAAAATTTTCTGTCTTGCTTGATTATACTCTTGAAGGCGTTTTTGAAACGGTTTAACTTGCTGTTCAGTACTTGTTGTTGATGTGACGTTTTGAATGCGATTGTTCTTCATGATAGTCTTAGGTGATGTTATTTGCGGTTCTTCGCTCTGTTTTCTTTCAGTTAGGTTGTCACTATTAGCTCCTCTTATTGCTGGCTTTTGGGATTCGGGTACATCGAACGAGCCTCCATCCCTCTCCGAGACACGTTCGGGTTTTGGTTTCCCTGGCAAGTAGGGCATCGTGGTGTCACCGTATCTTCCAAACCACACTTGTAGCAAAATAGCTTACGTTTTTCCTCCGGACAATCAAAAAAAGTGTGCCCCTCTTCTTTACAATTCCAGCACGTCAACTTCTTTGCTGTAGTAAAGGCATCTATTTCCTCTATATCTTTTCGATCCGTTTGCGTACATTCAAGTTCATATATATTTCTAGGTGGTAGTCGTCCGCTACTTTGTCTCTGACTATTCAACAAATTCTCTGCTCGTCGGCACTCTCTTACAAACTGAGCCAAACTGGTCACTTGTATTGAAAACAAAAGTTGGGCCATCGGGGCTCGAAGATTCCCTCGCATGATACTTGCTAAGTCCTTTTCCCCAATAGGGCTTCGTAGCTGGTTCCTCAGTTTGATAATGGCATTATAAAAGTCGTCGAAAGACTCCATACTTTGCTGACGTCTGTCCAAAATTTTCCTTTGTATCTCGAAATCGCTGTCGTATCTGTGAAATTGGCTTATCAAGGCGGCTTTCAAATCTCGCCATCGTGTGATGTTATTAAAACGCCGATAATCCCAAAACCAGTCTCTCGCCGGCCCACTGAGAAGATGATGGAAGGACCGTAGTATTTCATTCCATCCGCATCCGTAATCGGTTTGTAACGTTTCCACTCGGAACACAAAGTCTTCAATGCTCGTCGTTTTGTTGGTGCCGTCGAACGTTATCCCCCACTTGTCTATTCTCAGACCTTGCCGATGAATTGGTTGGTTACGATTTTCCGGGGATTGATCTCCCTGCCGA
Organism: Phasia obesa; assembly: GCA_949628195.1. Taxonomy (NCBI): domain Eukaryota; kingdom Metazoa; phylum Arthropoda; class Insecta; order Diptera; family Tachinidae; genus Phasia; species Phasia obesa. Next base: position 18,224,088 of record OX451219.1, on the reverse strand, counting down.
ACACCTGGACGAAATGCGAATCCTGAATTTCCATTCGGTACCTCTCCATTATCCCTTGCCGTGTTGTAAATCCTTTCATGAAATTGGTTGTTTGCTGAGCAGTTTAGGTTACTTCTGCCACTCATGTGTTGACTCGTTGCCTCCGGCCATCTTTGAACCTGTAGCTGTAGATTATGGTCGCTTGCCAATGATGGTGGTGGCTGCGATAAGTCTGGAAGTGTGTATTGATTAGGCACCGGAGCAGTATTGATTTCTTGCTGTCGTGGCTGAACATTCATGTTCTGTTGAATCAGTCTTGGCATTAAACTTAGTAATCTCTCCTCAAAGTTTCTTAGGTCTTCATGTGTTAACGCCCTATCTCGACGGTGTTGCTCTTGTGGCGCATTGTGCGCAGTTTGCCTCAATGGAACGTTTGCCTCTCTAAACGCGTCTACTATCCCTCGTGCGCTGATGCTGCTATACGGTGGTGTTACAATCGTGCTATTTCCCGAAATACTTTCGCCACTAATCTCGGAGTCGTCATTTTGTTGCGTCCTAATCATGGTAGTATTAGGGCTGGGATTCTTCGGTATTGCACCAGTACTTACGGAAGCCGTTGGAGTCGTAGCCGTAGTTGTTGTGGTCGTCGACGTTGTTGTTGTGATGGTTGTTGTTGTGGTTGCCGCTTCCTCGGATCGGCTCGCTGATCGCGTTCCTACCATTTCTAAATCGTTTTACTCCTTAGTTGAACAAATCGCGTTGTAGATTTTAAACTTTAAATTTGTTACACCCCTGTATAGCCTATCCCACAAAATCCGACCCTTACCAAACAAAACGAATAATCGAACAAATATTTAAAAAAAACTGCGATGACCAATCGTTTAGACCAAAAACTAATCTAATAAAATTCGAGAAAAAAAAGAAATATGTTGTTTAAAGCTGTCTCAAAAGAGTCAACTTTTCAACTTACCTGTTTTCAATAAAAAAAATATAAAAAGGTTAAATAAAAAAAAATAAAAAAAACAATCAATAAAAATTATTTAAGATGAGCTCAGAGTTCGACCTCAAATTGAAAAGAAAAGTCAAATTGTCTTTTCTGATTTTCTTAACAAATCAGAAAAAAACTATTAAGTTTATTTACATAAACTTGGCTGTCCACACCTGGACCCAAGTAAAAAATGTGTTTTGTACTATCAGTACACTATAAAATATTTCAGTCTTATCCAGACCGTAAAACTCCCAAAATAACCGAGTTGTATACGAAACAAAAATTATCATTAAAAGAAAATAATTAAACAAAAAGAAAAAAAGAAAACTCAAAGCTATATATTTATAGATCTGAGGTGGTATTGAGTGATAGAGTGTGTGTTAAACTTCCCATTGTTTCTTGAGGCTGAGCTAGAAAACTCTTAAGACAAAAATGAACTGAACTAGACAGTAAATGTTTCCACCTGAGATAGGATCAAAACGTCTGTCGCTAAGAAAGTTCTTCATAAAATAAACTAAGTTTCTGGACTTACAGACTTTTAAACCCCAGAATGCCTACCGATTTGTGGCAATTATTATTAACATCATGTTAACTAATAAGACTCACGAAATGGTCATGACATCTGTCTTCGACACGAACTGATACGTGGCAGACGGACAATTCTTTGAACTATTTCCATGACTCACTTATCCCCCGTTATCTCCACAGGTATTGTCTTTAAATTTTCCCCATTCCCTTCTAGACACTTCAAATTAACTTTCGAACTAACCAGCTCTACCTTTAGAAACAACTAAAACAATTGGACTAACCCTAGTCCTTTTCGGGCCCCACGTTGGGCGCCATTTATTATTGTACTATTTCTTTTAAGATGAAATGGAAAAATAATCTCTGATGGAAATGAAAATAAAAAAATTAAACGATTTGATCGTTGTTGAAATGCAACCAACGCCTGAATTGACAATTTAATAAAACCGAGATGGAACTAATTTGCTGGTTGATGACCAGATACAACATTTTTGCTAAGGCCTGGTATTTGCTTTTCAAATTTCATCTTGGTCCTGTCCCTACAAACCGAATGATTTTGGCCATTAGTTGACTTCCCTTGCAATATTGCTTGCTACACCGGCAGCTTTTAATTTTCAGCACAGCTTTAGCTCAGTGGGCTTGGGCGTGTGTACGTTGCAAGCGCACGCAGGAAGTTCGGGACATAGACTAGCCGTGCCAGTGCTAAACACAAGAAAAACTAAAAAAACGGGCTCGAAATATTCCACGGGTTGTCCTTAACACTTGATTGGTAGGATTAGGTGATGGTCCCCTACCTTGGCTGCCCTCCCCTGCATTGCATCTCCATGTCAATGCATTACCTTGGTGTCCTCATCTGCCTATTAACTGGGACACCCCAAAAACGCAACACACACAATCACGTCATACTCACTCTCAGCCTCCGTTTAACTTCACATTACCATTTTAAACAAATAGTGCCTTCATTTAAATTTCAATATATTTTCAAACAAATATTCACAAAAAAAAATTACAAATTGTTTATCATTTTACAAAGTGTTCTGCCTCTTCGGCTTAATCCTACACTACGCCCTAAGTTCGAACTTTCATACAGTTTCAACGAACCTATTAAACTTTCATTTCTTAAAATTATTATAAACTATATATTTTTTTTTTAATTCTTGTTTCTTTTCCCTTTTATTTTGTTCTGTTTTCTTTTAATATTTTTTTTTTGTAAAATTTAATTTATCTCTTATTTTAATTTTTCACTATTTACTATATAGTATAATTATTTTCCATAATTTATCTTATAAGCCTTTAGGCGATGTATGATATATGTTTGGTAAAGAGAACGAAACAATTATCATATACATATGTATATATTTTTACTTATATATACGTCTAAATATATATACATATATACATTTAGGTATTCTGACAAGTTCTTATATACTACTGGTAATCCAAAAAAAACAATATGTCTACCAAAATAGTTTAAAGATTAATTATTAATATAATAATAATTAAAGATTAATGTCCTCAGATTAAAAATCTCAATTTGGTTACTTTACCGACACTCAACGAACAATCGTTGTAGTTCGTCCCGTAACTTGGGGTTCCAAATAACGAACCAAAGTCAAAGATGTTGACTGATTCCAATTTGAGATTCTTTGATCTTGTGGCATTAACATTTAAAATTGATTACTTTCCAGTAGGCCTTAAAACGAGAATTATATTACTCGACTTATGCAAATACTGTACGTTAAATTAATGTAACTTTTAAAGTTATCGAATTTATTACACATATTCAAATTCTTATTTTTTTTGTGTTTGTTTTAATTCTATCGGAAAATCTGAAGATTATTAAAAGTATCAAAATTGTTTAAAGCAATTGAAATTATGACTGAAACCCGAACGTAAATATATCTCCAGTGCATGCAGGTGTTCAGTTATCCACGATTATGTTTTGTTCTTAATGTTAACATTATTTTACTTTCTTCTAGCAACCTTCTTCATTTATTTTTTTTTATAAAAACTTGACGAGATATTGAGGGTAAAATTCAATGAACAAGACAAGTTTCGATTTTAATTTCGCTCTTCATCTAAGGCATCAGTGATGGTGTAGTTTTCAAAAGGTGTTTTATTGACAACCTATAACTAAAGCCTTTTTCTTCTGAATACTTGTTTTGGTTGATTTGGATTTCACTCAAAACAGGTTGACTTTCAAATATTTATACTTCCACCGAATCGTCATTAGATTTTCTTGTCTTGCCAGCACTTTCAATTACAATAGTACCCCCTTCACTATCCCTGACTTTCCGTCAGCTGTTTTGTTGTTTGCCACACTTAAGGTTTGTTTCTTTAACACACAAAAAGCTGTATGTAGTTATTTACATATTATAATCTCACTGAAGACATGCATACACTTGTAATCGACAAACGTTTGGTGCTCTAAAATAATGGTTTTATAACAACAAAATATTCCCAATGAAGGATGCCGTGCGCCGTAACACACGTTTCCTCCCAGTATTGGTTTTGGCTGTTCTACAATGGCCTAGCCGCCAAAATTATTCATCGGACGTGACAAAACATATAACCGAACCCGACAGAACTAATTTTACCGCGACTTATATTTATGGCTACAACATATCAACTAATATTTAGCACTAAACTACAAGTACTTATCTGGTACAGTTCCCGCTTGGTGTTCTACAGGCTCTGGCTCCAGGCTGTTGTCTCTTCTGTGCTACCAGTTGCTTACTACTACGCCTTGTGCTTTCGGATTTGTGTTTTGCATTCGCTGATGTCTGCTTTATCAATGGTGTCTGGAAATCTCTTTGTGGTGCTGATGGTCTCCGCTCACTGGAGTGATGCTTCTTTTTGGTGCGTTGACAAAGTTTTGATTGCTGATGTTTTTTTTTTGTTTTGTTTTCAGTTGGTTGTGGTTGAACGTTTTCTGTTTGTTGTTGTTTTGTTGAGGCTTGGACAACTGTTGCAGGTGTTACTTTTTTGTAGCCGTTGTAATGCTGAGGACTTCTGGTGGTTTGATGTTCTGTATTGAAAGCTTCTGCTGGTTGTGCCTTATTGCGGGTGGCAGGCAGTTTAAATTTCTGGTGATATTGTGTTGGGTGCCATGAGTATCAATTGCTGTGGTTTTTCGTAGCCCTAGGTTTGTGCACAAACTTTGCTTTTGGTATTTTGTCAAACGTTCTTCGGCGGGCGAAAACTTAGGTGTTCTGTTTTATAATTTATTTTGGCGGGTAAGTGTGGTCTTAAGCGTCTAAATCTTTGCTGTCAGTGACTGAAAATCGTCAACTGATGGCGTGGTTACTATACCCGCAGTTTGGGTATGTATTGGGCCAGTACTTTTTTTTCACCTCTGTCTACCCGATGCGTAACCAATTTACGTATTTTCTTTCCCTTTTTCAGCGCCTCTTTTCCTTTGTTTTCCGTAGCTTTTCTAAACTGTTTTCTTCACCTTTTTTTCTCTTCTCTTGGCTTCACTGTGAAATACTACCGCCACTTACTGACGAATTTTCTTTCTATTGTTTCCGAAATGCAGTTTGCTGCCGACAAGCGTGGGCATACTGAAACCACGTGGCTTGAGATTGTCCTAAATATGAACAATAGGTGTACTTACATAAAATGGTTAGCACACTTGTGTGATGACACACTGGCTTTGACCAAACTTTAAGTTCTGACACTTTACACATAACCCACCATGAACTCGTCACAAAGCCCAACACAATACCATCAACTCAAAAAACAATATTAAGCCGTCCCAGGACGGTCTCAACGGCAGATAGCTGATTTTTGTTGAAAAGGCGCACGCTTGCTATATAAAAAGGATAAGGTTTTTTTTTTTATTGCATTCGCGCTAAGCTTGTCGGTTTTGTGAAAAAAAAGTATGTTTCACACGCCTTGAGTACCTCCCACAAAATTTCCAAAATTAAAGTCATTTTCGCTTACCTTTTTTTCAAATCTTCCTCTTTTGTTTGCTTTCACAATTATTTTTTTTTTCCGCTGAACCACCTGTTGCCTTCGGATGCTTGTTAATAAAGGCCGGAAATCAGCTAACGACTTCTTTAAATGGCCGAATTACACTTGTCATTTATCTGCAACTGCAGCCAACTTTATTTATACATGGTTGAGTTTGTCTCCGCTCCACACATCCCTGTATAGCATTGCCAGATATCTCAAAAATATTGAGATAGTACATAATCCCGGGAAAATGATTATCAGGGAATTAATTTTTCTCGGAGAGTAAATTTTAAATATTCGTATTCAGCAAATTATTTTTTAAATTATCTAAAAAAACGTGAATACTAACCAAAAAACGAAATACTTTTAAAAATTGAAAAAAAAATATTATTTTTAAAATCGTGTTTGATCACAAGCTTTGGATTCAATACGACTGATGCCTACCATCACAGTGCAAACCACGACTCTTCATAAGAAAACCCGATTTTTTTTTTGGAACATACCTTTCCCATTTTAGGAATTCATAAAATATTTTTTCAAAATTTTGTTGGTGATGCAGATTGGATTTGAAATATAGAACACTATTTTTTCTATCTTTCTGTTTCCGAATAACGCAAATACTACAAAATGAAGTTTAATAAAATCTTGTGACATGGTACCCTTAGAATCTGGGTAATTTTTACCCTTGAAAAATTGTTCTTTCCAAGTGGAAAATAACGTAAAAACACGGATTTTTATCGATTTAAACGCAACTGGAAACTTGGCAGCACCTTTTAATTTTTTAAATGGGTAATTTTAGACAATATGTACATTCATGAGTGCGCCTCGGTAGACTGATTTGTAAAACACTAGTCCATCAGTCTGGGGGTTGCGGGTTCAATTCCCTGCAAAGACTCTGGATATTTTCTGCAGACAAGCCAGAAGTTTCGCAGGTAGTGTTGTCTTTAAAATAAAAAATATATAATATTGTATCGGGTCGTAAAATTTTAAGGGCCGATGTTGAATGTGAACCACACCTCAAAACGTCAATTTCAGACTAATTCAAATTGAACCATGGAAAGATACACAATCGAGCAATGCGTTAAAGTTATTCAGACTTGGATGATCAATTTTCAAAGAAAATCATCTTCAGTGATGAGGCACATTTTCACCTCAGCGGATTTGTCAATAAGCA